>CM063628.1:3467955-3712936 GCA_032357785.1 Periparus ater
ATGCCCTGCAAAGATCAGCCGCTGATTTTCTGTTTTATTTTTTGTAGCTCGCCAGAAGACAACAGCCTGGCGATGGCAGGAACTTCCCGAATGGCGAGGCGGCCTTCCTTGGTGCTCCGTGTGGATCCTCCCCGCTGGGCATCCGAGAGCTAAGTCGGAGGCTATGACCCGCAGAGGGGCTGAAAGCCAGGCGCCGGGTCGGGACTCGTGACCAGGGACATTTGAGTCAGCTTTGGGGATGGGGAGGTCCAGGCTGTGGCCCCCTAGGCCACACGGTGGGAGAGCCTTGACATTTGTTCACAGTGCTGAGTTGCGCAGGACAGAGCAGCCCCGGGGTGTGTCGTGTCACTTGTCCATCGTGCCTTCTGTGTCTTTTGTGGCTCTCGTGTTGTACGTGCCTTGCCTTATCTCCTCAGGGGGCTTACCAGAAGCCCTGGCGTCACTCCTCGCATCGCCGATCTCTGGGTTCCTCGGCCCAGCACCGACGCCGTCGAAGCTTTGCCTCGGGAGCTCTCAGAGGCCTTGGAATCGCGTCTCTCTTGAAAAGCATCCGATCGGGTGTCTTTTAGAGGTCTTGTTCCGAGCTGTGTCGGCAGCCGTGCGCCGTGAGGATCCGTTGCTGCGGCTTAGGTCTTGAAGAAACGCAAAGATAGATAGGGGACTGCGGCCCCAAGATTGGCGGGCATCCGTCTTGGCAGTTCCTGGAGTTTGTCATTCCGTCAGCATCTTCTTCCTCCCGGCTTCTGCGAGCTTCATCAGCTCGCCTTCATTCTCACCCGGCTCGTCTCATTCCACGTTCTCTCGGTCCTTGCGGCCATTCTTGTGGCCCAGAGCTGTGTCTCCCTGTTGTGTCCCCTCGTCTGTTGTCTTGTGTGTCACGGGTGTCTGGGTGTAGTTGTCCCGGAGCTGCGGTGCCCTGCGGCTCAGCCTGGGTGTAGGTGTAAAAGGCCAAGTGCCAGGCCCCTGTAATTTGAAATTTGTAATGTAGGGTGTAGTTGGAGTCTAGAGGGTATTCCTAGATTGACACAGAATATGTGGAACTGTGAAGTTATCCTGCAGCACTTTGACTTTTGTCTTGGCTTTCTTTCAGATGCGGAGGGATGAAATCGGTGGCAGAGCGCCCCGTCCAGGGTAAGGGGGTTCCCCCGAGAAGGTAAGTCAATGTTTGTCTTTGCAGGGCAACTGGAACCCGATCCCTGTGTTACAGGTCTCCTCTTTGTCTTTATTTTTAGGAAGTAGAGCCAGCTAGCAGCAGTCAAGGCAAAGCGGGCAAGGTGAGCATTGACCGGTGGAGGGAAGCTGTTGTTATCGCTGGGCTCTCAGTTTCTGGTGCAACGCCAAGCGTCCCTTCTTGTTTGCGTGCTTTAGGCGGTCCAGTCGCGTTTTGCCGAGACCCCGTCGCCACCCGGCCGGCACGCCTGCTTGGCCGCTCCCATGAGCCCTGCGGAAGCGTTACGGGAGCGTGTGACGGAGCCTTTTCCGTGTAAAGGGGCTGTGTGGGTGGCCTTCAGGAACGGGCCGAGGGCTTGCTGTGAGTTGGGCATGTCGGGAGGAGGAGCAAGGGTCCCTTTGAGTTTCAGCAATGCCACATCACTTTGTCTTGTCTTAACTCGGGCGCGCCCTGCGACGACGGCGTCCGGCTCCCGGCGTGGCCGAAGCGCGTGGCGTCAGGTGGCGGCCGTTCACAGGAGACGGTGAGTAGCGGAATTGTCGGGTTTTGGCTGATGCCCTGCAAAGATCAGCCGCTGATTTTCTGTTTTATTTTTTGTAGCTCGCCAGAAGACAACAGCCTGGCGATGGCAGGAACTTCCCGAATGGCGAGGCGGCCTTCCTTGGTGCTCCGTGTGGATCCTCCCCGCTGGGCATCCGAGAGCTAAGTCGGAGGCTATGACCCGCAGAGGGGCTGAAAGCCAGGCGCCGGGTCGGGACTCGTGACCCGGGATATTTGAGTCAGCTTTGGGGATGGGGAGGTCCAGGCTGTGGCCCCCTAGGCCACACGGTGGGAGAGCCTTGACATTTGTTCACAGTGCTGAGTTGCGCAGGACAGAGCAGCCCCGGGGTGTGTCGTGTCACTTGTCCATCGTGCCTTCTGTGTCTTTTGTGGCTCTCGTGTTGTACGTGCCTTGCCTTATCTCCTCAGGGGGCTTACCAGAAGCCCTGGCGTCACTCCTCGCATCGCCGATCTCTGGGTTCCTCGGCCCAGCACCGACGCCGTCGAAGCTTTGCCTCGGGAGCTGTCAGAGGCCTTGGAATCGCGTCTCTCTTGAAAAGCATCCGATCGGGTGTCTTTTAGAGGTCTTGTTCCGAGCTGTGTCGGCAGCCGTGCGCCGTGAGGATCCGTTGCTGCGGCTTAGGTCTTGAAGAAACGCAAAGATAGATAGGGGACTGCGGCCCCAAGATTGGCGGGCATCCGTCTTGGCAGTTCCTGGAGTTTGTCATTCCGTCAGCATCTTCTTCCTCCCGGCTTCTGCGAGCTTCATCAGCTCGCCTTCATTCTCACCCGGCTCGTCTCATTCCACGTTCTCTCGGTCCTTGCGGCCATTCTTGTGGCCCAGAGCTGTGTCTCCCTGTTGTGTCCCCTCGTCTGTTGTCTTGTGTGTCACGGGTGTCTGGGTGTAGTTGTCCCGGAGCTGCGGTGCCCTGCGGCTCAGCCTGGGTGTAGGTGTAAAAGGCCAAGTGCCAGGCCCCTGTAATTTGAAATTTGTAATGTAGGGTGTAGTTGGAGTCTAGAGGGTATTCCTAGATTGACACAGAATATGTGGAACTGTGAAGTTATCCTGCAGCACTTTGACTTTTGTCTTGGCTTTCTTTCAGATGCGGAGGGATGAAATCGGTGGCAGAGCGCCCCGTCCAGGGTAAGGGGGTTCCCCCGAGAAGGTAAGTCAATGTTTGTCTTTGCAGGGCAACTGGAACCCGATCCCTGTGTTACAGGTCTCCTCTTTGTCTTTATTTTTAGGAAGTAGAGCCAGCTAGCAGCAGTCAAGGCAAAGCGGGCAAGGTGAGCATTGACCGGTGGAGGGAAGCTGTTGTTATCGCTGGGCTCTCAGTTTCTGGTGCAACGCCAAGCGTCCCTTCTTGTTTGCGTGCTTTAGGCGGTCCAGTCGCGTTTTGCCGAGACCCCGTCGCCACCCGGCCGGCACGCCTGCTTGGCCGCTCCCGTGAGCCCTGCGGAAGCGTTACGGGAGTGTGTGACGGAGCCTTTTCCATGTAAAGGGGCTGTGTGGGTGGCCTTCAGGAACGGGCCGAGGGCTTGCTGTGAGTTGGGCATGTCGGGAGGAGGAGCAAGGGTCCCTTTGAGTTTCAGCAATGCCACATCACTTTGTCTTGTCTTAACTCGGGCGCGCCCTGCGACGACGGCGTCCGGCTCCCGGCGTGGCCGAAGCGCGTGGCGTCAGGTGGCGGCCGTTCACAGGAGACGGTGAGTAGCGGAATTGTCGGGTTTTGGCTGATGCCCTGCAAAGATCAGCCGCTGATTTTCTGTTTTATTTTTTGTAGCTCGCCAGAAGACAACAGCCTGGCGATGGCAGGAACTTCCCGAATGGCGAGGCGGCCTTCCTTGGTGCTCCGTGTGGATCCTCCCCGCTGGGCATCCGAGAGCTAAGTCGGAGGCTATGACCCGCAGAGGGGCTGAAAGCCAGGCGCCGGGTCGGGACTCGTGACCCGGGACATTTGAGTCAGCTTTGGGGATGGGGAGGTCCAGGCTGTGGCCCCCTAGGCCACACGGTGGGAGAGCCTTGACATTTGTTCACAGTGCTGAGTTGCGCAGGACAGAGCAGCCCCGGGGTGTGTCGTGTCACTTGTCCATCGTGCCTTCTGTGTCTTTTGTGGCTCTCGTGTTGTACGTGCCTTGCCTTATCTCCTCAGGGGGCTTACCAGAAGCCCTGGCGTCACTCCTCGCATCGCCGATCTCTGGGTTCCTCGGCCCAGCACCGACGCCGTCGAAGCTTTGCCTCGGGAGCTGTCAGAGGCCTTGGAATCGCGTCTCTCTTGAAAAGCATCCGATCGGGTGTCTTTTAGAGGTCTTGTTCCGAGCTGTGTCGGCAGCCGTGCGCCGTGAGGATCCGTTGCTGCGGCTTAGGTCTTGAAGAAACGCAAAGATAGATAGGGGACTGCGGCCCCAAGATTGGCGGGCATCCGTCTTGGCAGTTCCTGGAGTTTGTCATTCCGTCAGCATCTTCTTCCTCCCGGCTTCTGCGAGCTTCATCAGCTCGCCTTCATTCTCACCCGGCTCGTCTCATTCCACGTTCTCTCGGTCCTTGCGGCCATTCTTGTGGCCCAGAGCTGTGTCTCCCTGTTGTGTCCCCTCGTCTGTTGTCTTGTGTGTCACGGGTGTCTGGGTGTAGTTGTCCCGGAGCTGCGGTGCCCTGCGGCTCAGCCTGGGTGTAGGTGTAAAAGGCCAAGTGCCAGGCCCCTGTAATTTGAAATTTGTAATGTAGGGTGTAGTTGGAGTCTAGAGGGTATTCCTAGATTGACACAGAATATGTGGAACTGTGAAGTTATCCTGCAGCACTTTGACTTTTGTCTTGGCTTTCTTTCAGATGCGGAGGGATGAAATCGGTGGCAGAGCGCCCCGTCCAGGGTAAGGGGGTTCCCCCGAGAAGGTAAGTCAATGTTTGTCTTTGCAGGGCAACTGGAACCCGATCCCTGTGTTACAGGTCTCCTCTTTGTCTTTATTTTTAGGAAGTAGAGCCAGCTAGCAGCAGTCAAGGCAAAGCGGGCAAGGTGAGCATTGACCGGTGGAGGGAAGCTGTTGTTATCGCTGGGCTCTCAGTTTCTGGTGCAACGCCAAGCGTCCCTTCTTGTTTGCGTGCTTTAGGCGGTCCAGTCGCGTTTTGCTGAGACCCCGTCGCCACCCGGCCGGCACGCCTGCTTGGCCGCTCCCATGAGCCCTGCGGAAGCGTTACGGGAGCGTGTGACGGAGCCTTTTCCGTGTAAAGGGGCTGTGTGGGTGGCCTTCAGGAACGGGCCGAGGGCTTGCTGTGAGTTGGGCATGTCGGGAGGAGGAGCAAGGGTCCCTTTGAGTTTCAGCAATGCCACATCACTTTGTCTTGTCTTAACTCGGGCGCGCCCTGCGACGACGGCGTCCGGCTCCCGGCGTGGCCGAAGCGCGTGGCGTCAGGTGGCGGCCGTTCACAGGAGACGGTGAGTAGCGGAATTGTCGGGTTTTGGCTGATGCCCTGCAAAGATCAGCCGCTGATTTTCTGTTTTATTTTTTGTAGCTCGCCAGAAGACAACAGCCTGGCGATGGCAGGAACTTCCCGAATGGCGAGGCGGCCTTCCTTGGTGCTCCGTGTGGATCCTCCCCGCTGGGCATCCGAGAGCTAAGTCGGAGGCTATGACCCGCAGAGGGGCTGAAAGCCAGGCGCCGGGTCGGGACTCGTGACCCGGGATATTTGAGTCAGCTTTGGGGATGGGGAGGTCCAGGCTGTGGCCCCCTAGGCCACACGGTGGGAGAGCCTTGACATTTGTTCACAGTGCTGAGTTGCGCAGGACAGAGCAGCCCCGGGGTGTGTCGTGTCACTTGTCCATCGTGCCTTCTGTGTCTTTTGTGGCTCTCGTGTTGTACGTGCCTTGCCTTATCTCCTCAGGGGGCTTACCAGAAGCCCTGGCGTCACTCCTCGCATCGCCGATCTCTGGGTTCCTCGGCCCAGCACCGACGCCGTCGAAGCTTTGCCTCGGGAGCTGTCAGAGGCCTTGGAATCGCGTCTCTCTTGAAAAGCATCCGATCGGGTGTCTTTTAGAGGTCTTGTTCCGAGCTGTGTCGGCAGCCGTGCGCCGTGAGGATCCGTTGCTGCGGCTTAGGTCTTGAAGAAACGCAAAGATAGATAGGGGACTGCGGCCCCAAGATTGGCGGGCATCCGTCTTGGCAGTTCCTGGAGTTTGTCATTCCGTCAGCATCTTCTTCCTCCCGGCTTCTGCGAGCTTCATCAGCTCGCCTTCATTCTCACCCGGCTCGTCTCATTCCACGTTCTCTCGGTCCTTGCGGCCATTCTTGTGGCCCAGAGCTGTGTCTCCCTGTTGTGTCCCCTCGTCTGTTGTCTTGTGTGTCACGGGTGTCTGGGTGTAGTTGTCCCGGAGCTGCGGTGCCCTGCGGCTCAGCCTGGGTGTAGGTGTAAAAGGCCAAGTGCCAGGCCCCTGTAATTTGAAATTTGTAATGTAGGGTGTAGTTGGAGTCTAGAGGGTATTCCTAGATTGACACAGAATATGTGGAACTGTGAAGTTATCCTGCAGCACTTTGACTTTTGTCTTGGCTTTCTTTCAGATGCGGAGGGATGAAATCGGTGGCAGAGCGCCCCGTCCAGGGTAAGGGGGTTCCCCCGAGAAGGTAAGTCAATGTTTGTCTTTGCAGGGCAACTGGAACCCGATCCCTGTGTTACAGGTCTCCTCTTTGTCTTTATTTTTAGGAAGTAGAGCCAGCTAGCAGCAGTCAAGGCAAAGCGGGCAAGGTGAGCATTGACCGGTGGAGGGAAGCTGTTGTTATCGCTGGGCTCTCAGTTTCTGGTGCAACGCCAAGCGTCCCTTCTTGTTTGCGTGCTTTAGGCGGTCCAGTCGCGTTTTGCCGAGACCCCGTCGCCACCCGGCCGGCACGCCTGCTTGGCCGCTCCCGTGAGCCCTGCGGAAGCGTTACGGGAGTGTGTGACGGAGCCTTTTCCATGTAAAGGGGCTGTGTGGGTGGCCTTCAGGAACGGGCCGAGGGCTTGCTGTGAGTTGGGCATGTCGGGAGGAGGAGCAAGGGTCCCTTTGAGTTTCAGCAATGCCACATCACTTTGTCTTGTCTTAACTCGGGCGCGCCCTGCGACGACGGCGTCCGGCTCCCGGCGTGGCCGAAGCGCGTGGCGTCAGGTGGCGGCCGTTCACAGGAGACGGTGAGTAGCGGAATTGTCGGGTTTTGGCTGATGCCCTGCAAAGATCAGCCGCTGATTTTCTGTTTTATTTTTTGTAGCTCGCCAGAAGACAACAGCCTGGCGATGGCAGGAACTTCCCGAATGGCGAGGCGGCCTTCCTTGGTGCTCCGTGTGGATCCTCCCCGCTGGGCATCCGAGAGCTAAGTCGGAGGCTATGACCCGCAGAGGGGCTGAAAGCCAGGCGCCGGGTCGGGACTCGTGACCCAAGATATTTGAGTCAGCTTTGGGGATGGGGAGGTCCAGGCTGTGGCCCCCTAGGCCACACGGTGGGAGAGCCTTGACATTTGTTCACAGTGCTGAGTTGCGCAGGACAGAGCAGCCCCGGGGTGTGTCGTGTCACTTGTCCATCGTGCCTTCTGTGTCTTTTGTGGCTCTCGTGTTGTACGTGCCTTGCCTTATCTCCTCAGGGGGCTTACCAGAAGCCCCGGCGTCACTCCTCGCATCGCCGATCTCTGGGTTCCTCGGCCCAGCACCGACGCCGTCGAAGCTTTGCCTCGGGAGCTCTCAGAGGCCTTGGAATCGCGTCTCTCTTGAAAAGCATCCGATCGGGTGTCTTTTAGAGGTCTTGTTCCGAGCTGTGTCGGCAGCCGTGCGCCGTGAGGATCCGTTGCTGCGGCTTAGGTCTTGAAGAAACGCAAAGATAGATAGGGGACTGCGGCCCCAAGATTGGCGGGCATCCGTCTTGGCAGTTCCTGGAGTTTGTCATTCCGTCAGCATCTTCTTCCTCCCGGCTTCTGCGAGCTTCATCAGCTCGCCTTCATTCTCACCCGGCTCGTCTCATTCCACGTTCTCTCGGTCCTTGCGGCCATTCTTGTGGCCCAGAGCTGTGTCTCCCTGTTGTGTCCCCTCGTCTGTTGTCTTGTGTGTCACGGGTGTCTGGGTGTAGTTGTCCCGGAGCTGCGGTGCCCTGCGGCTCAGCCTGGGTGTAGGTGTAAAAGGCCAAGTGCCAGGCCCCTGTAATTTGAAATTTGTAATGTAGGGTGTAGTTGGAGTCTAGAGGGTATTCCTAGATTGACACAGAATATGTGGAACTGTGAAGTTATCCTGCAGCACTTTGACTTTTGTCTTGGCTTTCTTTCAGATGCGGAGGGATGAAATCGGTGGCAGAGCGCCCCGTCCAGGGTAAGGGGGTTCCCCCGAGAAGGTAAGTCAATGTTTGTCTTTGCAGGGCAACTGGAACCCGATCCCTGTGTTACAGGTCTCCTCTTTGTCTTTATTTTTAGGAAGTAGAGCCAGCTAGCAGCAGTCAAGGCAAAGCGGGCAAGGTGAGCATTGACCGGTGGAGGGAAGCTGTTGTTATCGCTGGGCTCTCAGTTTCTGGTGCAACGCCAAGCGTCCCTTCTTGTTTGCGTGCTTTAGGCGGTCCAGTCGCGTTTTGCCGAGACCCCGTCGCCACCCGGCCGGCACGCCTGCTTGGCCGCTCCCGTGAGCCCTGCGGAAGCGTTACGGGAGTGTGTGACGGAGCCTTTTCCATGTAAAGGGGCTGTGTGGGTGGCCTTCAGGAACGGGCCGAGGGCTTGCTGTGAGTTGGGCATGTCGGGAGGAGGAGCAAGGGTCCCTTTGAGTTTCAGCAATGCCACATCACTTTGTCTTGTCTTAACTCGGGCGCGCCCTGCGACGACGGCGTCCGGCTCCCGGCGTGGCCGAAGCGCGTGGCGTCAGGTGGCGGCCGTTCACAGGAGACGGTGAGTAGCGGAATTGTCGGGTTTTGGCTGATGCCCTGCAAAGATCAGCCGCTGATTTTCTGTTTTATTTTTTGTAGCTCGCCAGAAGACAACAGCCTGGCGATGGCAGGAACTTCCCGAATGGCGAGGCGGCCTTCCTTGGTGCTCCGTGTGGATCCTCCCCGCTGGGCATCCGAGAGCTAAGTCGGAGGCTATGACCCGCAGAGGGGCTGAAAGCCAGGCGCCGGGTCGGGACTCGTGACCCAAGATATTTGAGTCAGCTTTGGGGATGGGGAGGTCCAGGCTGTGGCCCCCTAGGCCACACGGTGGGAGAGCCTTGACATTTGTTCACAGTGCTGAGTTGCGCAGGACAGAGCAGCCCCGGGGTGTGTCGTGTCACTTGTCCATCGTGCCTTCTGTGTCTTTTGTGGCTCTCGTGTTGTACGTGCCTTGCCTTATCTCCTCAGGGGGCTTACCAGAAGCCCCGGCGTCACTCCTCGCATCGCCGATCTCTGGGTTCCTCGGCCCAGCACCGACGCCGTCGAAGCTTTGCCTCGGGAGCTCTCAGAGGCCTTGGAATCGCGTCTCTCTTGAAAAGCATCCGATCGGGTGTCTTTTAGAGGTCTTGTTCCGAGCTGTGTCGGCAGCCATGCGCCGTGAGGATCCGTTGCTGCGGCTTAGGTCTTGAAGAAACGCAAAGATAGATAGGGGACTGCGGCCCCAAGATTGGCGGGCATCCGTCTTGGCAGTTCCTGGAGTTTGTCATTCCGTCAGCATCTTCTTCCCCCCGGCTTCTGCGAGCTTCATCAGCTCGCCTTCATTCTCACCCGGCTCGTCTCATTCCACGTTCTCTCGGTCCTTGCGGCCATTCTTGTGGCCCAGAGCTGTGTCTCCCTGTTGTGTCCCCTCGTCTGTTGTCTTGTGTGTCACGGGTGTCTGGGTGTAGTTGTCCCGGAGCTGCTCTGCCCTGCGGCCCAGCCTGGGTGTAGGTGTAAAAGGCCAAGTGCCAGGCCCCTGTAATTTGAAATTTGTAATGTAGGGTGTAGTTGGAGTCTAGAGGGTATTCCTAGATTGACACAGAATATGTGGAACTGTGAAGTTATCCTGCAGCACTTTGACTTTTGTCTTGGCTTTCTTTCAGATGCGGAGGGATGAAATCGGTGGCAGAGCGCCCCGTCCAGGGTAAGGGGGTTCCCCCGAGAAGGTAAGTCAATGTTTGTCTTTGCAGGGCAACTGGAACCCGATCCCTGTGTTACAGGTCTCCTCTTTGTCTTTATTTTTAGGAAGTAGAGCCAGCTAGCAGCAGTCAAGGCAAAGCGGGCAAGGTGAGCATTGACCGGTGGAGGGAAGCTGTTGTTATCGCTGGGCTCTCAGTTTCTGGTGCAACGCCAAGCGTCCCTTCTTGTTTGCGTGCTTTAGGCGGTCCAGTCGCGTTTTGCCGAGACCCCGTCGCCACCCGGCCGGCACGCCTGCTTGGCCGCTCCCGTGAGCCCTGCGGAAGCGTTACGGGAGTGTGTGACGGAGCCTTTTCCATGTAAAGGGGCTGTGTGGGTGGCCTTCAGGAACGGGCCGAGGGCTTGCTGTGAGTTGGGCATGTCGGGAGGAGGAGCAAGGGTCCCTTTGAGTTTCAGCAATGCCACATCACTTTGTCTTGTCTTAACTCGGGCGCGCCCTGCGACGACGGCGTCCGGCTCCCGGCGTGGCCGAAGCGCGTGGCGTCAGGTGGCGGCCGTTCACAGGAGACGGTGAGTAGCGGAATTGTCGGGTTTTGGCTGATGCCCTGCAAAGATCAGCCGCTGATTTTCTGTTTTATTTTTTGTAGCTCGCCAGAAGACAACAGCCTGGCGATGGCAGGAACTTCCCGAATGGCGAGGCGGCCTTCCTTGGTGCTCCGTGTGGATCCTCCCCGCTGGGCATCCGAGAGCTAAGTCGGAGGCTATGACCCGCAGAGGGGCTGAAAGCCAGGCGCCGGGTCGGGACTCGTGACCCGGGATATTTGAGTCAGCTTTGGGGATGGGGAGGTCCAGGCTGTGGCCCCCTAGGCCACACGGTGGGAGAGCCTTGACATTTGTTCACAGTGCTGAGTTGCGCAGGACAGAGCAGCCCCGGGGTGTGTCGTGTCACTTGTCCATCGTGCCTTCTGTGTCTTTTGTGGCTCTCGTGTTGTACGTGCCTTGCCTTATCTCCTCAGGGGGCTTACCAGAAGCCCTGGCGTCACTCCTCGCATCGCCGATCTCTGGGTTCCTCGGCCCAGCACCGACGCCGTCGAAGCTTTGCCTCGGGAGCTGTCAGAGGCCTTGGAATCGCGTCTCTCTTGAAAAGCATCCGATCGGGTGTCTTTTAGAGGTCTTGTTCCGAGCTGTGTCGGCAGCCGTGCGCCGTGAGGATCCGTTGCTGCGGCTTAGGTCTTGAAGAAACGCAAAGATAGATAGGGGACTGCGGCCCCAAGATTGGCGGGCATCCGTCTTGGCAGTTCCTGGAGTTTGTCATTCCGTCAGCATCTTCTTCCTCCCGGCTTCTGCGAGCTTCATCAGCTCGCCTTCATTCTCACCCGGCTCGTCTCATTCCACGTTCTCTCGGTCCTTGCGGCCATTCTTGTGGCCCAGAGCTGTGTCTCCCTGTTGTGTCCCCTCGTGTGTTGTCTTGTGTGTCACGGGTGTCTGGGTGTAGTTGTCCCGGAGCTGCGGTGCCCTGCGGCTCAGCCTGGGTGTAGGTGTAAAAGGCCAAGTGCCAGGCCCCTGTAATTTGAAATTTGTAATGTAGGGTGTAGTTGGAGTCTAGAGGGTATTCCTAGATTGACACAGAATATGTGGAACTGTGAAGTTATCCTGCAGCACTTTGACTTTTGTCTTGGCTTTCTTTCAGATGCGGAGGGATGAAATCGGTGGCAGAGCGCCCCGTCCAGGGTAAGGGGGTTCCCCCGAGAAGGTAAGTCAATGTTTGTCTTTGCAGGGCAACTGGAACCCGATCCCTGTGTTACAGGTCTCCTCTTTGTCTTTATTTTTAGGAAGTAGAGCCAGCTAGCAGCAGTCAAGGCAAAGCGGGCAAGGTGAGCATTGACCGGTGGAGGGAAGCTGTTGTTATCGCTGGGCTCTCAGTTTCTGGTGCAACGCCAAGCGTCCCTTCTTGTTTGCGTGCTTTAGGCGGTCCAGTCGCGTTTTGCCGAGACCCCGTCGCCACCCGGCCGGCACGCCTGCTTGGCCGCTCCCATGAGCCCTGCGGAAGCGTTACGGGAGCGTGTGACGGAGCCTTTTCCGTGTAAAGGGGCTGTGTGGGTGGCCTTCAGGAACGGGCCGAGGGCTTGCTGTGAGTTGGGCATGTCGGGAGGAGGAGCAAGGGTCCCTTTGAGTTTCAGCAATGCCACATCACTTTGTCTTGTCTTAACTCGGGCGCGCCCTGCGACGACGGCGTCCGGCTCCCGGCGTGGCCGAAGCGCGTGGCGTCAGGTGGCGGCCGTTCACAGGAGACGGTGAGTAGCGGAATTGTCGGGTTTTGGCTGATGCCCTGCAAAGATCAGCCGCTGATTTTCTGTTTTATTTTTTGTAGCTCGCCAGAAGACAACAGCCTGGCGATGGCAGGAACTTCCCGAATGGCGAGGCGGCCTTCCTTGGTGCTCCGTGTGGATCCTCCCCGCTGGGCATCCGAGAGCTAAGTCGGAGGCTATGACCCGCAGAGGGGCTGAAAGCCAGGCGCCGGGTCGGGACTCGTGACCCGGGATATTTGAGTCAGCTTTGGGGATGGGGAGGTCCAGGCTGTGGCCCCCTAGGCCACACGGTGGGAGAGCCTTGACATTTGTTCACAGTGCTGAGTTGCGCAGGACAGAGCAGCCCCGGGGTGTGTCGTGTCACTTGTCCATCGTGCCTTCTGTGTCTTTTGTGGCTCTCGTGTTGTACGTGCCTTGCCTTATCTCCTCAGGGGGCTTACCAGAAGCCCTGGCGTCACTCCTCGCATCGCCGATCTCTGGGTTCCTCGGCCCAGCACCGACGCCGTCGAAGCTTTGCCTCGGGAGCTGTCAGAGGCCTTGGAATCGCGTCTCTCTTGAAAAGCATCCGATCGGGTGTCTTTTAGAGGTCTTGTTCCGAGCTGTGTCGGCAGCCGTGCGCCGTGAGGATCCGTTGCTGCGGCTTAGGTCTTGAAGAAACGCAAAGATAGATAGGGGACTGCGGCCCCAAGATTGGCGGGCATCCGTCTTGGCAGTTCCTGGAGTTTGTCATTCCGTCAGCATCTTCTTCCTCCCGGCTTCTGCGAGCTTCATCAGCTCGCCTTCATTCTCACCCGGCTCGTCTCATTCCACGTTCTCTCGGTCCTTGCGGCCATTCTTGTGGCCCAGAGCTGTGTCTCCCTGTTGTGTCCCCTCGTCTGTTGTCTTGTGTGTCACGGGTGTCTGGGTGTAGTTGTCCCGGAGCTGCGGTGCCCTGCGGCCCAGCCTGGGTGTAGGTGTAAAAGGCCAAGTGCCAGGCCCCTGTAATTTGAAATTTGTAATGTAGGGTGTAGTTGGAGTCTAGAGGGTATTCCTAGATTGACACAGAATATGTGGAACTGTGAAGTTATCCTGCAGCACTTTGACTTTTGTCTTGGCTTTCTTTCAGATGCGGAGGGATGAAATCGGTGGCAGAGTGCCCCGTCCAGGGTAAGGGGGTTCCCCCGAGAAGGTAAGTCAATGTTTGTCTTTGCAGGGCAACTGGAACCCGATCCCTGTGTTACAGGTCTCCTCTTTGTCTTTATTTTTAGGAAGTAGAGCCAGCTAGCAGCAGTCAAGGCAAAGCGGGCAAGGTGAGCATTGACCGGTGGAGGGAAGCTGTTGTTATCGCTGGGCTCTCAGTTTCTGGTGCAACGCCAAGCGTCCCTTCTTGTTTGCGTGCTTTAGGCGGTCCAGTCGCGCTTTGCCGAGACCCCGTCGCCACCCGGCCGGCACGCCTGCTTGGCCGCTCCCGTGAGCCCTGCGGAAGCGTTACGGGAGCGTGTGATGGAGCCTTTTCCATGTAAAGGGGCTGTGTGGGTGGCCTTCAGGAACGGGCCGAGGGCTTGCTGTGAGTTGGGCATGTCGGGAGGAGGAGCAAGGGTCCCTTTGAGTTTCAGCAATGCCACATCACTTTGTCTTGTCTTAACTCGGGCGCGCCCTGCGACGACGGCGTCCGGCTCCCGGCGTGGCCGAAGCGCGTGGCGTCAGGTGGCGGCCGTTCACAGGAGACGGTGAGTAGCGGAATTGTCGAGTTTTTTCTGATGCCCTGCAAAGATCAGCCGCTGATTTTCTGTTTTATTTTTTGTAGCTCGCCAGAAGACAACAGCCTGGCGATGGCAGGAACTTCCCGAATGGCGAGGCGGCCTTCCTTGGTGCTCCGTGTGGATCCTCCCCGCTGGGCATCCGAGAGCTAAGTCGGAGGCTATGACCCGCAGAGGGGCTGAAAGCCAGGCGCCGGGTCGGGACTCGTGACCCAAGATATTTGAGTCAGCTTTGGGGATGGGGAGGTCCAGGCTGTGGCCCCCTAGGCCACACGGTGGGAGAGCCTTGACATTTGTTCACAGTGCTGAGTTGCGCAGGACAGAGCAGCCCCGGGGT
Source organism: Periparus ater (assembly GCA_032357785.1). Classification (NCBI taxonomy): domain Eukaryota; kingdom Metazoa; phylum Chordata; class Aves; order Passeriformes; family Paridae; genus Periparus; species Periparus ater. Next base: position 3,482,085 of record CM063628.1, read on the forward strand.
GTGTCGTGTCACTTGTCCATCGTGCCTTCTGTGTCTTTTGTGGCTCTCGTGTTGTACGTGCCTTGCCTTATCTCCTCAGGGGGCTTACCAGAAGCCCCGGCGTCACTCCTCGCATCGCCGATCTCTGGGTTCCTCGGCCCAGCACCGACGCCGTCGAAGCTTTGCCTCGGGAGCTCTCAGAGGCCTTGGAATCGCGTCTCTCTTGAAAAGCATCCGATCGGGTGTCTTTTAGAGGTCTTGTTCCGAGCTGTGTCGGCAGCCGTGCGCCGTGAGGATCCGTTGCTGCGGCTTAGGTCTTGAAGAAACGCAAAGATAGATAGGGGACTGCGGCCCCAAGATTGGCGGGCATCCGTCTTGGCAGTTCCTGGAGTTTGTCATTCCGTCAGCATCTTCTTCCCCCCGGCTTCTGCGAGCTTCATCAGCTCGCCTTCATTCTCACCCGGCTCGTCTCATTCCACGTTCTCTCGGTCCTTGCGGCCATTCTTGTGGCCCAGAGCTGTGTCTCCCTGTTGTGTCCCCTCGTCTGTTGTCTTGTGTGTCACGGGTGTCTGGGTGTAGTTGTCCCGGAGCTGCTCTGCCCTGCGGCCCAGCCTGGGTGTAGGTGTAAAAGGCCAAGTGCCAGGCCCCTGTAATTTGAAATTTGTAATGTAGGGTGTAGTTGGAGTCTAGAGGGTATTCCTAGATTGACACAGAATATGTGGAACTGTGAAGTTATCCTGCAGCACTTTGACTTTTGTCTTGGCTTTCTTTCAGATGCGGAGGGATGAAATCGGTGGCAGAGCGCCCCATCCAGGGTAAGGGGGTTCCCCCGAGAAGGTAAGTCAGTGTTTGTCTTTGCAGGGCAACTGGAACCCGATCCCTGTGTTACAGGTCTCCTCTTTGTCTTTATTTTTAGGAAGTAGAGCCAGCTAGCAGCAGTCAAGGCAAAGCGGGCAAGGTGAGCATTGACCGGTGGAGGGAAGCTGTTGTTATCGCTGGGCTCTCAGTTTCTGGTGCAACGCCAAGCGTCCCTTCTTGTTTGCGTGCTTTAGGCGGTCCAGTCGCGTTTTGCCGAGACCCCATCGCCACCCGGCCGGCACGCCTGCTTGGCCGCTCCCGTGAGCCCTGCGGAAGCGTTACGGGAGCGTGTGACGGAGCCTTTTCCATGTAAAGGGGCTGTGTGGGTGGCCTTCAGGAACGGGCCGAGGGCTTGCTGTGAGTTGGGCATGTCGGGAGAAGGAGCAAGGGTCCCTTTGAGTTTCAGCAATGCCACATCACTTTGTCTTGTCTTAACTCGGGCGCGCCCTGCGACGACGGCGTCCGGCTCCCGGCGTGGCCGAAGCGCGTGGCGTCAGGTGGCGGCCGTTCACAGGAGACGGTGAGTAGCGGAATTGTCGGGTTTTGGCTGATGCCCTGCAAAGATCAGCCGCTGATTTTCTGTTTTATTTTTTGTAGCTCGCCAGAAGACAACAGCCTGGCGATGGCAGGAACTTCCCGAATGGCGAGGCGGCCTTCCTTGGTGCTCCGTGTGGATCCTCCCCGCTGGGCATCCGAGAGCTAAGTCGGAGGCTATGACCCGCAGAGGGGCTGAAAGCCAGGCGCCGGGTCGGGACTCGTGACCCGGGATATTTGAGTCAGCTTTGGGGATGGGGAGGTCCAGGCTGTGGCCCCCTAGGCCACACGGTGGGAGAGCCTTGACATTTGTTCACAGTGCTGAGTTGCGCAGGACAGAGCAGCCCCGGGGTGTGTCGTGTCACTTGTCCATCGTGCCTTCTGTGTCTTTTGTGGCTCTCGTGTTGTACGTGCCTTGCCTTATCTCCTCAGGGGGCTTACCAGAAGCCCTGGCGTCACTCCTCGCATCGCCGATCTCTGGGTTCCTCGGCCCAGCACCGACGCCGTCGAAGCTTTGCCTCGGGAGCTGTCAGAGGCCTTGGAATCGCGTCTCTCTTGAAAAGCATCCGATCGGGTGTCTTTTAGAGGTCTTGTTCCGAGCTGTGTCGGCAGCCGTGCGCCGTGAGGATCCGTTGCTGCGGCTTAGGTCTTGAAGAAACGCAAAGATAGATAGGGGACTGCGGCCCCAAGATTGGCGGGCATCCGTCTTGGCAGTTCCTGGAGTTTGTCATTCCGTCAGCATCTTCTTCCTCCCAGCTTCTGCGAGCTTCATCAGCTCGCCTTCATTCTCACCCGGCTCGTCTCATTCCACGTTCTCTCGGTCCTTGCGGCCATTCTTGTGGCCCAGAGCTGTGTCTCCCTGTTGTGTCCCCTCATCTGTTGTCTTGTGTGTCACGGGTGTCTGGGTGTAGTTGTCCCGGAGCTGCGGTGCCCTGCGGCTCAGCCTGGGTGTAGGTGTAAAAGGCCAAGTGCCAGGCCCCTGTAATTTGAAATTTGTAATGTAGGGTGTAGTTGGAGTCTAGAGGGTATTCCTAGATTGACACAGAATATGTGGAACTGTGAAGTTATCCTGCAGCACTTTGACTTTTGTCTTGGCTTTCTTTCAGATGCGGAGGGATGAAATCGGTGGCAGAGCGCCCCATCCAGGGTAAGGGGGTTCCCCCGAGAAGGTAAGTCAATGTTTGTCTTGGCAGGGCAACTGGAACCCGATCCCTGTGTTACAGGTCTCCTCTTTGTCTTTATTTTTAGGAAGTAGAGCCAGCTAGCAGCAGTCAAGGCAAAGCGGGCAAGGTGAGCATTGACCGGTGGAGGGAAGCTGTTGTTATCGCTGGGCTCTCAGTTTCTGGTGCAACGCCAAGCGTCCCTTCTTGTTTGCGTGCTTTAGGCGGTCCAGTCGCGTTTTGCTGAGACCCCATCGCCACCCGGCCGGCACGCCTGCTTGGCCGCTCCCGTGAGCCCTGCGGAAGCGTTACGGGAGCGTGTGACGGAGCCTTTTCCATGTAAAGGGGCTGTGTGGGTGGCCTTCAGGAACGGGCCGAGGGCTTGCTGTGAGTTGGGCATGTCGGGAGGAGGAGCAAGGGTCCCTTTGAGTTTCAGCAATGCCACATCACTTTGTCTTGTCTTAACTCGGGCGCGCCCTGCGACGACGGCGTCCGGCTCCCGGCGTGGCCGAAGCGCGTGGCGTCAGGTGGCGGCCGTTCACAGGAAACGGTGAGTAGCGGAATTGTCGGGTTTTGGCTGATGCCCTGCAAAGATCAGCCGCTGATTTTCTGTTTTATTTTTTGTAGCTCGCCAGAAGACAACAGCCTGGCGATGGCAGGAACTTCCCGAATGGCGAGGCGGCCTTCCTTGGTGCTCCGTGTGGATCCTCCCCGCTGGGCATCCGAGAGCTAAGTCGGAGGCTATGACCCGCAGAGGGGCTGAAAGCCAGGCGCCGGGTCGGGACTCGTGACCCGGGATATTTGAGTCAGCTTTGGGGATGGGGAGGTCCAGGCTGTGGCCCCCTAGGCCACACGGTGGGAGAGCCTTGACATTTGTTCACAGTGCTGAGTTGCGCAGGACAGAGCAGCCCCGGGGTGTGTCGTGTCACTTGTCCATCGTGCCTTCTGTGTCTTTTGTGGCTCTCGTGTTGTACGTGCCTTGCCTTATCTCCTCAGGGGGCTTACCAGAAGCCCTGGCGTCACTCCTCGCATCGCCGATCTCTGGGTTCCTCGGCCCAGCACCGACGCCGTCGAAGCTTTGCCTCGGGAGCTGTCAGAGGCCTTGGAATCGCGTCTCTCTTGAAAAGCATCCGATCGGGTGTCTTTTAGAGGTCTTGTTCCGAGCTGTGTCGGCAGCCGTGCGCCGTGAGGATCCGTTGCTGCGGCTTAGGTCTTGAAGAAACGCAAAGATAGATAGGGGACTGCGGCCCCAAGATTGGCGGGCATCCGTCTTGGCAGTTCCTGGAGTTTGTCATTCCGTCAGCATCTTCTTCCTCCCGGCTTCTGCGAGCTTCATCAGCTCGCCTTCATTCTCACCCGGCTCGTCTCATTCCACGTTCTCTCGGTCCTTGCGGCCATTCTTGTGGCCCAGAGCTGTGTCTCCCTGTTGTGTCCCCTCGTGTGTTGTCTTGTGTGTCACGGGTGTCTGGGTGTAGTTGTCCCGGAGCTGCTCTGCCCTGCGGCCCAGGCTGGGTGTAGGTGTAAAAGGCCAAGTGCCAGGCCCCTGTAATTTGAAATTTGTAATGTAGGGTGTAGTTGGAGTCTAGAGGGTATTCCTAGATTGACACAGAATATGTGGAACTGTGAAGTTATCCTGCAGCACTTTGACTTTTGTCTTGGCTTTCTTTCAGATGCGGAGGGATGAAATCGGTGGCAGAGCGCCCCGTCCAGGGTAAGGGGGTTCCCCCGAGAAGGTAAGTCAATGTTTGTCTTTGCAGGGCAACTGGAACCCGATCCCTGTGTTACAGGTCTCCTCTTTGTCTTTATTTTTAGGAAGTAGAGCCAGCTAGCAGCAGTCAAGGCAAAGCGGGCAAGGTGAGCATTGACCGGTGGAGGGAAGCTGTTGTTATCGCTGGGCTCTCAGTTTCTGGTGCAACGCCAAGCGTCCCTTCTTGTTTGCGTGCTTTAGGCGGTCCAGTCGCGTTTTGCTGAGACCCCGTCGCCATCCGGCCGGCACGCCTGCTTGGCCGCTCCCATGAGCCCTGCGGAAGCGTTACGGGAGCGTGTGACGGAGCCTTTTCCGTGTAAAGGGGCTCTGTGGGTGGCCTTCAGGAACGGGCCGAGGGCTTGCTGTGAGTTGGGCATGTCGGGAGGAGGAGCAAGGGTCCCTTTGAGTTTCAGCAATGCCACATCACTTTGTCTTGTCTTAACTCGGGCGCGCCCTGCGACGACGGCGTCCGGCTCCCGGCGTGGCCGAAGCGCGTGGCGTCAGGTGGCGGCCGTTCACAGGAGATGGTGAGTAGCGGAATTGTCGAGTTTTGGCTGATGCCCTGCAAAGATCAGCCGCTGATTTTCTGTTTTATTTTTTGTAGCTCACCAAAAGACAACAGCCTGGCGATGGCAGGAACTTCCCGAATGGCGAGGTGGCCTTCCTTGGTGCTCCGTGTGGATCCTCCCCGCTGGGCATCCGAGAGCTAAGTCGGAGGCTATGACCCGCAGAGGGGCTGAAAGCCAGGCGCCGGGTCAGGACTCGTGACCCGGGACATTTGAGTCAGCTTTGGGGATGGGGAGGTCCAGGCTGTGGCCCCCTAGGCCACACGGTGGGAGAGCCTTGACATTTGTTCACAGTGCTGAGTTGCGCAGGACAGAGCAGCCCCGGGGTGTGTCGTGTCACTTGTCCATCGTGCCTTCTGTGTCTTTTGTGGCTCTCATGTTGTACGTGCCTTGCCTTATCTCCTCAGGGGGCTTACCAGAAGCCCCGGCGTCACTCCTCGCATCGCCGATCTCTGGGTTCCTCGGCCCAGCACCGACGCCGTCGAAGCTTTGCCTCGGGAGCTGTCAGAGGCCTTGGAATCGCGTCTCTCTTGAAAAGCATCCGATCGGGTGTCTTTTAGAGGTCTTGTTCCGAGCTGTGTCGGCAGCCGTGCGCCGTGAGGATCCGTTGCTGCGGCTTAGGTCTTGAAGAAACGCAAAGATAGATAGGGGACTGCGGCCCCAAGATTGGCGGGCATCCGTCTTGGCAGTTCCTGGAGTTTGTCATTCCGTCAGCATCTTCTTCCTCCCGGCTTCTGCGAGCTTCATCAGCTCGCCTTCATTCTCACCCGGCTCGTCTCATTCCACGTTCTCTCGGTCCTTGCGGCCATTCTTGTGGCCCAGAGCTGTGTCTCCCTGTTGTGTCCCCTCGTGTGTTGTCTTGTGTGTCACGGGTGTCTGGGTGTAGTTGTCCCGGAGCTGCTCTGCCCTGCGGCCCAGCCTGGGTGTAGGTGTAAAAGGCCAAGTGCCAGGCCCCTGTAATTTGAAATTTGTAATGTAGGGTGTAGTTGGAGTCTAGAGGGTATTCCTAGATTGACACAGAATATGTGGAACTGTGAAGTTATCCTGCAGCACTTTGACTTTTGTCTTGGCTTTCTTTCAGATGCGGAGGGATGAAATCGGTGGCAGAGCGCCCCGTCCAGGGTAAGGGGGTTCCCCCGAGAAGGTAAGTCAATGTTTGTCTTTGCAGGGCAACTGGAACCCGATCCCTGTGTTACAGGTCTCCTCTTTGTCTTTATTTTTAGGAAGTAGAGCCAGCTAGCAGCAGTCAAGGCAAAGCGGGCAAGGTGAGCATTGACCGGTGGAGGGAAGCTGTTGTTATCGCTGGGCTCTCAGTTTCTGGTGCAACGCCAAGCGTCCCTTCTTGTTTGCGTGCTTTAGGCGGTCCAGTCGCGTTTTGCTGAGACCCCGTCGCCATCCGGCCGGCACGCCTGCTTGGCCGCTCCCAGGAGCCCTGCGGAAGCGTTACGGGAGCGTGTGACGGAGCCTTTTCCGTGTAAAGGGGCTCTGTGGGTGGCCTTCAGGAACGGGCCGAGGGCTTGCTGTGAGTTGGGCATGTCGGGAGGAGGAGCAAGGGTCCCTTTGAGTTTCAGCAATGCCACATCACTTTGTCTTGTCTTAACTCGGGCGCGCCCTGCGACGACGGCGTCCGGCTCCCGGCGTGGCCGAAGCGCGTGGCGTCAGGTGGCGGCCGTTCACAGGAGATGGTGAGTAGCGGAATTGTCGAGTTTTGGCTGATGCCCTGCAAAGATCAGCCGCTGATTTTCTGTTTTATTTTTTGTAGCTCACCAAAAGACAACAGCCTGGCGATGGCAGGAACTTCCCGAATGGCGAGGTGGCCTTCCTTGGTGCTCCGTGTGGATCCTCCCCGCTGGGCATCCGAGAGCTAAGTCGGAGGCTATGACCCGCAGAGGGGCTGAAAGCCAGGCGCCGGGTCAGGACTCGTGACCCGGGACATTTGAGTCAGCTTTGGGGATGGGGAGGTCCAGGCTGTGGCCCCCTAGGCCACACGGTGGGAGAGCCTTGACATTTGTTCACAGTGCTGAGTTGCGCAGGACAGAGCAGCCCCGGGGTGTGTCGTGTCACTTGTCCATCGTGCCTTCTGTGTCTTTTGTGGCTCTCATGTTGTACGTGCCTTGCCTTATCTCCTCAGGGGGCTTACCAGAAGCCCTGGCGTCACTCCTCGCATCGCCGATCTCTGGGTTCCTCGGCCCAGCACCAACGCCGTCGAAGCTTTGCCTCGGGAGCTGTCAGAGGCCTTGGAATCGCGTCTCTCTTGAAAAGCATCCGATCGGGTGTCTTTTAGAGGTCTTGTTCCGAGCTGTGTCGGCAGCCGTGCGCCGTGAGGATCCGTTGCTGCGGCTTAGGTCTTGAAGAAACGCAAAGATAGATAGGGGACTGCGGCCCCAAGATTGGCGGGCATCCGTCTTGGCAGTTCCTGGAGTTTGTCATTCCGTCAGCATCTTCTTCCCCCCGGCTTCTGCAAGCTTCATCAGCTCGCCTTCATTCTCACCCGGCTCGTCTCATTCCACGTTCTCTCGGTCCTTGCGGGCATTCTTGTGGCTCAGAGCTGTGTCTCCCTGTTGTGTCCCCTCGTGTGTTGTCTTGTGTGTCACGGGTGTCTGGGTGTAGTTGTCCCGGAGCTGCTCTGCCCTGCGGCCCAGCCTGGGTGTAGGTGTAAAAGGCCAAGTGCCAGGCCCCTGTAATTTGAAATTTGTAATGTAGGGTGTAGTTGGAGCCTAGAGGGTATTCCTAGATTGACACAGAATATGTGGAACTGTGAAGTTATCCTGCAGCACTTTGACTTTTGTCTTGGCTTTCTTTCAGATGCGGAGGGATGAAATCGGTGGCAGAGCGCCCCGTCCAGGGTAAGGGGGTTCCCCCGAGAAGGTAAGTCAATGTTTGTCTTTGCAGGGCAACTGGAACCCGATCCCTGTGTTACAGGTCTCCTCTTTGTCTTTATTTTTAGGAAGTAGAGCCAGCTAGCAGCAGTCAAGGCAAAGCGGGCAAGGTGAGCATTGACCGGTGGAGGGAAGCTGTTGTTATCGCTGGGCTCTCAGTTTCTGGTGCAACGCCAAGCGTCCCTTCTTGTTTGCGTGCTTTAGGCGGTCCAGTCGCGCTTTGCCGAGACCCCGTCGCCATCCGGCCGGCACGCCTGCTTGGCCGCTATCGTGAGCCCTGCGGAAGCGTTACGGGAGCGTGTGACGGAGCCTTTTCCATGTAAAGGGGCTGTGTGGGTGGCCTTCAGGAACGGGCCGAGGGCTTGCTGTGAGTTGGGGATGTCGGGAGGAGGAGCAAGGGTCCCTTTGAGTTTCAGCAATGCCACATCACTTTGTCTTGTCTTAACTCGGGCGCGCCCTGCGACGACGGCGTCCGGCTCCCGGCGTGGCCGAAGCGCGTGGCGTCAGGTGGCGGCCGTTCACAGGAGACGGTGAGTAGCGGAATTGTCGGGTTTTGGCTGATGCCCTGCAAAGATCAGCCGCTGATTTTCTGTTTTATTTTTTGTAGCTCGCCAGAAGACAACAGCCTGGCGATGGCAGGAACTTCCCGAATGGCGAGGCGGCCTTCCTTGGTGCTCCGTGTGGATCCTCCCCGCTGGGCATCCGAGAGCTATGGCCGAGGCTATGACCCGCAGAGGGGCTGAAAGCCAGGCGCCGGGTCGGGACTCGTGACCCGGGATATTTGAGTCAGCTTTGGGGATGGGGAGGTCCAGGCTGTGGCCCCCTAGGCCACACGGTGGGAGAGCCTTGACATTTGTTCACAGTGCTGAGTTGCGCAGGACAGAGCAGCCCCGGGGTGTGTCGTGTCACTTGTCCATCGTGCCTTCTGTGTCTTTTGTGGCTCTCATGTTGTACGTGCCTTGCCTTATCTCCTCAGGGGGCTTACCAGAAGCCCCGGCGTCACTCCTCGCATCGCCGATCTCTGGGTTCCTCGGCCCAGCACCGACGCCGTCGAAGCTTTGCCTCGGGAGCTCTCAGAGGCCTTGGAATCGCGTCTCTCTTGAAAAGCATCCGATCGGGTGTCTTTTAGAGGTCTTGTTCCGAGCTGTGTCGGCAGCCGTGCGCCGTGAGGATCCGTTGCTGCGGCTTAGGTCTTGAAGAAACGCAAAGATAGATAGGGGACTGCGGCCCCAAGATTGGCGGGCATCCGTCTTGGCAGTTCCTGGAGTTTGTCATTCCGTCAGCATCTTCTTCCCCCCGGCTTCTGCAAGCTTCATCAGCTCGCCTTCATTCTCACCCGGCTTGTCTCATTCCACGTTCTCTCGGTCCTTGCGGGCATTCTTGTGGCTCAGAGCTGTGTCTCCCTGTTGTGTCCCCTCGTGTGTTGTCTTGTGTGTCACGGGTGTCTGGGTGTAGTTGTCCCGGAGCTGCTCTGCCCTGCGGCCCAGCCTGGGTGTAGGTGTAAAAGGCCAAGTGCCAGGCCCCTGTAATTTGAAATTTGTAATGTAGGGTGTAGTTGGAGCCTAGAGGGTATTCCTAGATTGACACAGAATATGTGGAACTGTGAAGTTATCCTGCAGCACTTTGACTTTTGTCTTGGCTTTCTTTCAGATGCGGAGGGATGAAATCGGTGGCAGAGCGCCCCGTCCAGGGTAAGGGGGTTCCCCCGAGAAGGTAAGTCAATGTTTGTCTTTGCAGGGCAACTGGAACCCGATCCCTGTGTTACAGGTCTCCTCTTTGTCTTTATTTTTAGGAAGTAGAGCCAGCTAGCAGCAGTCAAGGCAAAGCGGGCAAGGTGAGCATTGACCGGTGGAGGGAAGCTGTTGTTATCGCTGGGCTCTCAGTTTCTGGTGCAACGCCAAGCGTCCCTTCTTGTTTGCGTGCTTTAGGCGGTCCAGTCGCGCTTTGCCGAGACCCCGTCGCCATCCGGCCGGCACGCCTGCTTGGCCGCTATCATGAGCCCTGCGGAAGCGTTACGGGAGCGTGTGACGGAGCCTTTTCCATGTAAAGGGGCTGTGTGGGTGGCCTTCAGGAACGGGCCGAGGGCTTGCTGTGAGTTGGGGATGTCGGGAGGAGGAGCAAGGGTCCCTTTGAGTTTCAGCAATGCCACATCACTTTGTCTTGTCTTAACTCGGGCGCGCCCTGCGACGACGGCGTCCGGCTCCCGGCGTGGCCGAAGCGCGTGGCGTCAGGTGGCGGCCGTTCACAGGAGACGGTGAGTAGCGGAATTGTCGGGTTTTGGCTGATGCCCTGCAAAGATCAGCCGCTGATTTTCTGTTTTATTTTTTGTAGCTCGCCAGAAGACAACAGCCTGGCGATGGCAGGAACTTCCCGAATGGCGAGGCGGCCTTCCTTGGTGCTCCGTGTGGATCCTCCCCGCTGGGCATCCGAGAGCTATGGCCGAGGCTATGACCCGCAGAGGGGCTGAAAGCCAGGCGCCGGGTCGGGACTCGTGACCCGGGATATTTGAGTCAGCTTTGGGGATGGGGAGGTCCAGGCTGTGGCCCCCTAGGCCACACGGTGGGAGAGCCTTGACATTTGTTCACAGTGCTGAGTTGCGCAGGACAGAGCAGCCCCGGGGTGTGTCGTGTCACTTGTCCATCGTGCCTTCTGTGTCTTTTGTGGCTCTCATGTTGTACGTGCCTTGCCTTATCTCCTCAGGGGGCTTACCAGAAGCCCCGGCGTCACTCCTCGCATCGCCGATCTCTGGGTTCCTCGGCCCAGCACCGACGCCGTCGAAGCTTTGCCTCGGGAGCTCTCAGAGGCCTTGGAATCGCGTCTCTCTTGAAAAGCATCCGATCGGGTGTCTTTTAGAGGTCTTGTTCCGAGCTGTGTCGGCAGCCGTGCGCCGTGAGGATCCGTTGCTGCGGCTTAGGTCTTGAAGAAACGCAAAGATAGATAGGGGACTGCGGCCCCAAGATTGGCGGGCATCCGTCTTGGCAGTTCCTGGAGTTTGTCATTCCGTCAGCATCTTCTTCCCCCCGGCTTCTGCAAGCTTCATCAGCTCGCCTTCATTCTCACCCGGCTCGTCTCATTCCACGTTCTCTCGGTCCTTGCGGCCATTCTTGTGGCTCAGAGCTGTGTCTCCCTGTTGTGTCCCCTCGTGTGTTGTCTTGTGTGTCACGGGTGTCTGGGTGTAGTTGTCCCGGAGCTGCTCTGCCCTGCGGCCCAGCCTGGGTGTAGGTGTAAAAGGCCAAGTGCCAGGCCCCTGTAATTTGAAATTTGTAATGTAGGGTGTAGTTGGAGCCTAGAGGGTATTCCTAGATTGACACAGAATATGTGGAACTGTGAAGTTATCCTGCAGCACTTTGACTTTTGTCTTGGCTTTCTTTCAGATGCGGAGGGATGAAATCGGTGGCAGAGCGCCCCGTCCAGGGTAAGGGGGTTCCCCCGAGAAGGTAAGTCAATGTTTGTCTTTGCAGGGCAACTGGAACCCGATCCCTGTGTTACAGGTCTCCTCTTTGTCTTTCTTTTTAGGAAGTAGAGCCAGCTAGCAGCAGTCAAGGCAAAGCGGGCAAGGTGAGCATTGACCGGTGGAGGGAAGCTGTTGTTATCGCTGGGCTCTCAGTTTCTGGTGCAACGCCAAGCGTCCCTTCTTGTTTGCGTGCTTTAGGCGGTCCAGTCGCGCTTTGCCGAGACCCCGTCGCCATCCGGCCGGCACGCCTGCTTGGCCGCTATCGTGAGCCCTGCGGAAGCGTTACGGGAGCGTGTGACGGAGCCTTTTCCATGTAAAGGGGCTGTGTGGGTGGCCTTCAGGAACAGGCCGAGGGCTTGCTGTGAGTTGGGCATGTCGGGAGGAGGAGCAAGGGTCCCTTTGAGTTTCAGCAATGCCACATCACTTTGTCTTGTCTTAACTCGGGCGCACCCTGCGACGACGGCGTCCGGCTCCCGGCGTGGCCGAAGCGCGTGGCGTCAGGTGGCGGCCGTTCACAGGAGACGGTGAGTAGCGGAATTGTCGGGTTTTGGCTGATGCCCTGCAAAGATCAGCCGCTGATTTTCTGTTTTATTTTTTGTAGCTCGCCAGAAGACAACAGCCTGGCGATGGCAGGAACTTCCCGAATGGCGAGGCGGCCTTCCTTGGTGCTCCGTGTGGATCCTCCCCGCTGGGCATCCGAGAGCTATGGCCGAGGCTATGACCCGCAGAGGGGCTGAAAGCCAGGCGCCGGGTCGGGACTCGTGACCCGGGATATTTGAGTCAGCTTTGGGGATGGGGAGGTCCAGGCTGTGGCCCCCTAGGCCACACGGTGGGAGAGCCTTGACATTTGTTCACAGTGCTGAGTTGCGCAGGACAGAGCAGCCCCGGGGTGTGTCGTGTCACTTGTCCATCGTGCCTTCTGTGTCTTTTGTGGCTCTCATGTTGTACGTGCCTTGCCTTATCTCCTCAGGGGGCTTACCAGAAGCCCCGGCGTCACTCCTCGCATCGCCGATCTCTGGGTTCCTCGGCCCAGCACCGACGCCGTCGAAGCTTTGCCTCGGGAGCTCTCAGAGGCCTTGGAATCGCGTCTCTCTTGAAAAGCATCCGATCGGGTGTCTTTTAGAGGTCTTGTTCCGAGCTGTGTCGGCAGCCGTGCGCCGTGAGGATCCGTTGCTGCGGCTTAGGTCTTGAAGAAACGCAAAGATAGATAGGGGACTGCGGCCCCAAGATTGGCGGGCATCCGTCTTGGCAGTTCCTGGAGTTTGTCATTCCGTCAGCATCTTCTTCCCCCCGGCTTCTGCAAGCTTCATCAGCTCGCCTTCATTCTCACCCGGCTCGTCTCATTCCACGTTCTCTCGGTCCTTGCGGCCATTCTTGTGGCTCAGAGCTGTGTCTCCCTGTTGTGTCCCCTCGTGTGTTGTCTTGTGTGTCACGGGTGTCTGGGTGTAGTTGTCCCTGAGCTGCTCTGCCCTGCGGCCCAGCCTGGGTGTAGGTGTAAAAGGCCAAGTGCCAGGCCCCTGTAATTTGAAATTTGTAATGTAGGGTGTAGTTGGAGTCTAGAGGGTATTCCTAGATTGACACAGAATATGTGGAACTGTGAAGTTATCCTGCAGCACTTTGACTTTTGTCTTGGCTTTCTTTCAGATGCGGAGGGATGAAATCGGTGGCAGAGCGCCCCGTCCAGGGTAAGGGGGTTCCCCCGAGAAGGTAAGTCAATGTTTGTCTTTGCAGGGCAACTGGAACCCGATCCCTGTGTTACAGGTCTCCTCTTTGTCTTTATTTTTAGGAAGTAGAGCCAGCTAGCAGCAGTCAAGGCAAAGCGGGCAAGGTGAGCATTGACCGGTGGAGGGAAGCTGTTGTTATCGCTGGGCTCTCAGTTTCTGGTGCAACGCCAAGCGTCCCTTCTTGTTTGCGTGCTTTAGGCGGTCCAGTCGCGTTTTGCTGAGACCCCGTCGCCATCCGGCCGGCACGCCTGCTTGGCCGCTCCCATGAGCCCTGCGGAAGCGTTACGGGAGCGTGTGACGGAGCCTTTTCCGTGTAAAGGGGCTCTGTGGGTGGCCTTCAGGAACGGGCCGAGGGCTTGCTGTGAGTTGGGCATGTCGGGAGGAGGAGCAAGGGTCCCTTTGAGTTTCAGCAATGCCACATCACTTTGTCTTGTCTTAACTCGGGCGCGCCCTGCGACGACGGCGTCCGGCTCCCGGCGTGGCCGAAGCGCGTGGCGTCAGGTGGCGGCCGTTCACAGGAGACGGTGAGTAGCGGAATTGTCGGGTTTTGGCTGATGCCCTGCAAAGATCAGCCGCTGATTTTCTGTTTTATTTTTTGTAGCTCGCCAGAAGACAACAGCCTGGCGATGGCAGGAACTTCCCGAATGGCGAGGCGGCCTTCCTTGGTGCTCCGTGTGGATCCTCCCCGCTGGGCATCCGAGAGCTAAGTCGGAGGCTATGACCCGCAGAGGGGCTGAAAGCCAGGCGCCGGGTCGGGACTCGTGACCCGGGATATTTGAGTCAGCTTTGGGGATGGGGAGGTCCAGGCTGTGGCCCCCTAGGCCACACGGTGGGAGAGCCTTGACATTTGTTCACAGTGCTGAGTTGCGCAGGACAGAGCAGCCCCGGGGTGTGTCGTGTCACTTGTCCATCGTGCCTTCTGTGTCTTTTGTGGCTCTCGTGTTGTACGTGCCTTGCCTTATCTCCTCAGGGGGCTTACCAGAAGCCCTGGCGTCACTCCTCGCATCGCCGATCTCTGGGTTCCTCGGCCCAGCACCGACGCCGTCGAAGCTTTGCCTCGGGAGCTGTCAGAGGCCTTGGAATCGCGTCTCTCTTGAAAAGCATCCGATCGGGTGTCTTTTAGAGGTCTTGTTCCGAGCTGTGTCGGCAGCCGTGCGCCGTGAGGATCCGTTGCTGCGGCTTAGGTCTTGAAGAAACGCAAAGATAGATAGGGGACTGCGGCCCCAAGATTGGCGGGCATCCGTCTTGGCAGTTCCTGGAGTTTGTCATTCCGTCAGCATCTTCTTCCTCCCAGCTTCTGCGAGCTTCATCAGCTCGCCTTCATTCTCACCCGGCTCGTCTCATTCCACGTTCTCTCGGTCCTTGCGGCCATTCTTGTGGCCCAGAGCTGTGTCTCCCTGTTGTGTCCCCTCGTGTGTTGTCTTGTGTGTCACGGGTGTCTGGGTGTAGTTGTCCCGGAGCTGCTCTGCCCTGCGGCCCAGCCTGGGTGTAGGTGTAAAAGGCCAAGTGCCAGGCCCCTGTAATTTGAAATTTGTAATGTAGGGTGTAGTTGGAGCCTAGAGGGTATTCCTAGATTGACACAGAATATGTGGAACTGTGAAGTTATCCTGCAGCACTTTGACTTTTGTCTTGGCTTTCTTTCAGATGCGGAGGGATGAAATCGGTGGCAGAGCGCCCCGTCCAGGGTAAGGGGGTTCCCCCGAGAAGGTAAGTCAATGTTTGTCTTTGCAGGGCAACTGGAACCCGATCCCTGTGTTACAGGTCTCCTCTTTGTCTTTATTTTTAGGAAGTAGAGCCAGCTAGCAGCAGTCAAGGCAAAGCGGGCAAGGTGAGCATTGACCGGTGGAGGGAAGCTGTTGTTATCGCTGGGCTCTCAGTTTCTGGTGCAACGCCAAGCGTCCCTTCTTGTTTGCGTGCTTTAGGCGGTCCAGTCGCGCTTTGCCGAGACCCCGTCGCCATCCGGCCGGCACGCCTGCTTGGCCGCTATCGTGAGCCCTGCGGAAGCGTTACGGGAGCGTGTGACGGAGCCTTTTCCATGTAAAGGGGCTGTGTGGGTGGCCTTCAGGAACGGGCCGAGGGCTTGCTGTGAGTTGGGGATGTCGGGAGGAGGAGCAAGGGTCCCTTTGAGTTTCAGCAATGCCACATCACTTTGTCTTGTCTTAACTCGGGCGCGCCCTGCGACGACGGCGTCCGGCTCCCGGCGTGGCCGAAGCGCGTGGCGTCAGGTGGCGGCCGTTCACAGGAGACGGTGAGTAGCGGAATTGTCGGGTTTTGGCTGATGCCCTGCAAAGATCAGCCGCTGATTTTCTGTTTTATTTTTTGTAGCTCGCCAGAAGACAACAGCCTGGCGATGGCAGGAACTTCCCGAATGGCGAGGCGGCCTTCCTTGGTGCTCCGTGTGGATCCTCCCCGCTGGGCATCCGAGAGCTATGGCCGAGGCTATGACCCGCAGAGGGGCTGAAAGCCAGGCGCCGGGTCGGGACTCGTGACCCGGGATATTTGAGTCAGCTTTGGGGATGGGGAGGTCCAGGCTGTGGCCCCCTAGGCCACACGGTGGGAGAGCCTTGACATTTGTTCACAGTGCTGAGTTGCGCAGGACAGAGCAGCCCCGGGGTGTGTCGTGTCACTTGTCCATCGTGCCTTCTGTGTCTTTTGTGGCTCTCATGTTGTACGTGCCTTGCCTTATCTCCTCAGGGGGCTTACCAGAAGCCCCGGCGTCACTCCTCGCATCGCCGATCTCTGGGTTCCTCGGCCCAGCACCGACGCCGTCGAAGCTTTGCCTCGGGAGCTCTCAGAGGCCTTGGAATCGCGTCTCTCTTGAAAAGCATCCGATCGGGTGTCTTTTAGAGGTCTTGTTCCGAGCTGTGTCGGCAGCCGTGCGCCGTGAGGATCCGTTGCTGCGGCTTAGGTCTTGAAGAAACGCAAAGATAGATAGGGGACTGCGGCCCCAAGATTGGCGGGCATCCGTCTTGGCAGTTCCTGGAGTTTGTCATTCCGTCAGCATCTTCTTCCCCCCGGCTTCTGCAAGCTTCATCAGCTCGCCTTCATTCTCACCCGGCTTGTCTCATTCCACGTTCTCTCGGTCCTTGCGGGCATTCTTGTGGCTCAGAGCTGTGTCTCCCTGTTGTGTCCCCTCGTGTGTTGTCTTGTGTGTCACGGGTGTCTGGGTGTAGTTGTCCCGGAGCTGCTCTGCCCTGCGGCCCAGCCTGGGTGTAGGTGTAAAAGGCCAAGTGCCAGGCCCCTGTAATTTGAAATTTGTAATGTAGGGTGTAGTTGGAGCCTAGAGGGTATTCCTAGATTGACACAGAATATGTGGAACTGTGAAGTTATCCTGCAGCACTTTGACTTTTGTCTTGGCTTTCTTTCAGATGCGGAGGGATGAAATCGGTGGCAGAGCGCCCCGTCCAGGGTAAGGGGGTTCCCCCGAGAAGGTAAGTCAATGTTTGTCTTTGCAGGGCAACTGGAACCCGATCCCTGTGTTACAGGTCTCCTCTTTGTCTTTATTTTTAGGAAGTAGAGCCAGCTAGCAGCAGTCAAGGCAAAGCGGGCAAGGTGAGCATTGACCGGTGGAGGGAAGCTGTTGTTATCGCTGGGCTCTCAGTTTCTGGTGCAACGCCAAGCGTCCCTTCTTGTTTGCGTGCTTTAGGCGGTCCAGTCGCGCTTTGCCGAGACCCCGTCGCCATCCGGCCGGCACGCCTGCTTGGCCGCTATCATGAGCCCTGCGGAAGCGTTACGGGAGCGTGTGACGGAGCCTTTTCCATGTAAAGGGGCTGTGTGGGTGGCCTTCAGGAACGGGCCGAGGGCTTGCTGTGAGTTGGGGATGTCGGGAGGAGGAGCAAGGGTCCCTTTGAGTTTCAGCAATGCCACATCACTTTGTCTTGTCTTAACTCGGGCGCGCCCTGCGACGACGGCGTCCGGCTCCCGGCGTGGCCGAAGCGCGTGGCGTCAGGTGGCGGCCGTTCACAGGAGACGGTGAGTAGCGGAATTGTCGGGTTTTGGCTGATGCCCTGCAAAGATCAGCCGCTGATTTTCTGTTTTATTTTTTGTAGCTCGCCAGAAGACAACAGCCTGGCGATGGCAGGAACTTCCCGAATGGCGAGGCGGCCTTCCTTGGTGCTCCGTGTGGATCCTCCCCGCTGGGCATCCGAGAGCTATGGCCGAGGCTATGACCCGCAGAGGGGCTGAAAGCCAGGCGCCGGGTCGGGACTCGTGACCCGGGATATTTGAGTCAGCTTTGGGGATGGGGAGGTCCAGGCTGTGGCCCCCTAGGCCACACGGTGGGAGAGCCTTGACATTTGTTCACAGTGCTGAGTTGCGCAGGACAGAGCAGCCCCGGGGTGTGTCGTGTCACTTGTCCATCGTGCCTTCTGTGTCTTTTGTGGCTCTCATGTTGTACGTGCCTTGCCTTATCTCCTCAGGGGGCTTACCAGAAGCCCCGGCGTCACTCCTCGCATCGCCGATCTCTGGGTTCCTCGGCCCAGCACCGACGCCGTCGAAGCTTTGCCTCGGGAGCTCTCAGAGGCCTTGGAATCGCGTCTCTCTTGAAAAGCATCCGATCGGGTGTCTTTTAGAGGTCTTGTTCCGAGCTGTGTCGGCAGCCGTGCGCCGTGAGGATCCGTTGCTGCGGCTTAGGTCTTGAAGAAACGCAAAGATAGATAGGGGACTGCGGCCCCAAGATTGGCGGGCATCCGTCTTGGCAGTTCCTGGAGTTTGTCATTCCGTCAGCATCTTCTTCCCCCCGGCTTCTGCAAGCTTCATCAGCTCGCCTTCATTCTCACCCGGCTCGTCTCATTCCACGTTCTCTCGGTCCTTGCGGCCATTCTTGTGGCTCAGAGCTGTGTCTCCCTGTTGTGTCCCCTCGTGTGTTGTCTTGTGTGTCACGGGTGTCTGGGTGTAGTTGTCCCGGAGCTGCTCTGCCCTGCGGCCCAGCCTGGGTGTAGGTGTAAAAGGCCAAGTGCCAGGCCCCTGTAATTTGAAATTTGTAATGTAGGGTGTAGTTGGAGCCTAGAGGGTATTCCTAGATTGACACAGAATATGTGGAACTGTGAAGTTATCCTGCAGCACTTTGACTTTTGTCTTGGCTTTCTTTCAGATGCGGAGGGATGAAATCGGTGGCAGAGCGCCCCGTCCAGGGTAAGGGGGTTCCCCCGAGAAGGTAAGTCAATGTTTGTCTTTGCAGGGCAACTGGAACCCGATCCCTGTGTTACAGGTCTCCTCTTTGTCTTTCTTTTTAGGAAGTAGAGCCAGCTAGCAGCAGTCAAGGCAAAGCGGGCAAGGTGAGCATTGACCGGTGGAGGGAAGCTGTTGTTATCGCTGGGCTCTCAGTTTCTGGTGCAACGCCAAGCGTCCCTTCTTGTTTGCGTGCTTTAGGCGGTCCAGTCGCGCTTTGCCGAGACCCCGTCGCCATCCGGCCGGCACGCCTGCTTGGCCGCTATCGTGAGCCCTGCGGAAGCGTTACGGGAGCGTGTGACGGAGCCTTTTCCATGTAAAGGGGCTGTGTGGGTGGCCTTCAGGAACAGGCCGAGGGCTTGCTGTGAGTTGGGCATGTCGGGAGGAGGAGCAAGGGTCCCTTTGAGTTTCAGCAATGCCACATCACTTTGTCTTGTCTTAACTCGGGCGCACCCTGCGACGACGGCGTCCGGCTCCCGGCGTGGCCGAAGCGCGTGGCGTCAGGTGGCGGCCGTTCACAGGAGACGGTGAGTAGCGGAATTGTCGGGTTTTGGCTGATGCCCTGCAAAGATCAGCCGCTGATTTTCTGTTTTATTTTTTGTAGCTCGCCAGAAGACAACAGCCTGGCGATGGCAGGAACTTCCCGAATGGCGAGGCGGCCTTCCTTGGTGCTCCGTGTGGATCCTCCCCGCTGGGCATCCGAGAGCTATGGCCGAGGCTATGACCCGCAGAGGGGCTGAAAGCCAGGCGCCGGGTCGGGACTCGTGACCCGGGATATTTGAGTCAGCTTTGGGGATGGGGAGGTCCAGGCTGTGGCCCCCTAGGCCACACGGTGGGAGAGCCTTGACATTTGTTCACAGTGCTGAGTTGCGCAGGACAGAGCAGCCCCGGGGTGTGTCGTGTCACTTGTCCATCGTGCCTTCTGTGTCTTTTGTGGCTCTCATGTTGTACGTGCCTTGCCTTATCTCCTCAGGGGGCTTACCAGAAGCCCCGGCGTCACTCCTCGCATCGCCGATCTCTGGGTTCCTCGGCCCAGCACCGACGCCGTCGAAGCTTTGCCTCGGGAGCTCTCAGAGGCCTTGGAATCGCGTCTCTCTTGAAAAGCATCCGATCGGGTGTCTTTTAGAGGTCTTGTTCCGAGCTGTGTCGGCAGCCGTGCGCCGTGAGGATCCGTTGCTGCGGCTTAGGTCTTGAAGAAACGCAAAGATAGATAGGGGACTGCGGCCCCAAGATTGGCGGGCATCCGTCTTGGCAGTTCCTGGAGTTTGTCATTCCGTCAGCATCTTCTTCCCCCCGGCTTCTGCAAGCTTCATCAGCTCGCCTTCATTCTCACCCGGCTCGTCTCATTCCACGTTCTCTCGGTCCTTGCGGCCATTCTTGTGGCTCAGAGCTGTGTCTCCCTGTTGTGTCCCCTCGTGTGTTGTCTTGTGTGTCACGGGTGTCTGGGTGTAGTTGTCCCTGAGCTGCTCTGCCCTGCGGCCCAGCCTGGGTGTAGGTGTAAAAGGCCAAGTGCCAGGCCCCTGTAATTTGAAATTTGTAATGTAGGGTGTAGTTGGAGTCTAGAGGGTATTCCTAGATTGACACAGAATATGTGGAACTGTGAAGTTATCCTGCAGCACTTTGACTTTTGTCTTGGCTTTCTTTCAGATGCGGAGGGATGAAATCGGTGGCAGAGCGCCCCGTCCAGGGTAAGGGGGTTCCCCCGAGAAGGTAAGTCAATGTTTGTCTTTGCAGGGCAACTGGAACCCGATCCCTGTGTTACAGGTCTCCTCTTTGTCTTTATTTTTAGGAAGTAGAGCCAGCTAGCAGCAGTCAAGGCAAAGCGGGCAAGGTGAGCATTGACCGGTGGAGGGAAGCTGTTGTTATCGCTGGGCTCTCAGTTTCTGGTGCAACGCCAAGCGTCCCTTCTTGTTTGCGTGCTTTAGGCGGTCCAGTCGCGTTTTGCTGAGACCCCGTCGCCATCCGGCCGGCACGCCTGCTTGGCCGCTCCCATGAGCCCTGCGGAAGCGTTACGGGAGCGTGTGACGGAGCCTTTTCCGTGTAAAGGGGCTCTGTGGGTGGCCTTCAGGAACGGGCCGAGGGCTTGCTGTGAGTTGGGCATGTCGGGAGGAGGAGCAAGGGTCCCTTTGAGTTTCAGCAATGCCACATCACTTTGTCTTGTCTTAACTCGGGCGCGCCCTGCGACGACGGCGTCCGGCTCCCGGCGTGGCCGAAGCGCGTGGCGTCAGGTGGCGGCCGTTCACAGGAGACGGTGAGTAGCGGAATTGTCGGGTTTTGGCTGATGCCCTGCAAAGATCAGCCGCTGATTTTCTGTTTTATTTTTTGTAGCTCGCCAGAAGACAACAGCCTGGCGATGGCAGGAACTTCCCGAATGGCGAGGCGGCCTTCCTTGGTGCTCCGTGTGGATCCTCCCCGCTGGGCATCCGAGAGCTAAGTCGGAGGCTATGACCCGCAGAGGGGCTGAAAGCCAGGCGCCGGGTCGGGACTCGTGACCCGGGATATTTGAGTCAGCTTTGGGGATGGGGAGGTCCAGGCTGTGGCCCCCTAGGCCACACGGTGGGAGAGCCTTGACATTTGTTCACAGTGCTGAGTTGCGCAGGACAGAGCAGCCCCGGGGTGTGTCGTGTCACTTGTCCATCGTGCCTTCTGTGTCTTTTGTGGCTCTCGTGTTGTACGTGCCTTGCCTTATCTCCTCAGGGGGCTTACCAGAAGCCCTGGCGTCACTCCTCGCATCGCCGATCTCTGGGTTCCTCGGCCCAGCACCGACGCCGTCGAAGCTTTGCCTCGGGAGCTGTCAGAGGCCTTGGAATCGCGTCTCTCTTGAAAAGCATCCGATCGGGTGTCTTTTAGAGGTCTTGTTCCGAGCTGTGTCGGCAGCCGTGCGCCGTGAGGATCCGTTGCTGCGGCTTAGGTCTTGAAGAAACGCAAAGATAGATAGGGGACTGCGGCCCCAAGATTGGCGGGCATCCGTCTTGGCAGTTCCTGGAGTTTGTCATTCCGTCAGCATCTTCTTCCTCCCAGCTTCTGCGAGCTTCATCAGCTCGCCTTCATTCTCACCCGGCTCGTCTCATTCCACGTTCTCTCGGTCCTTGCGGCCATTCTTGTGGCCCAGAGCTGTGTCTCCCTGTTGTGTCCCCTCATCTGTTGTCTTGTGTGTCACGGGTGTCTGGGTGTAGTTGTCCCGGAGCTGCGGTGCCCTGCGGCTCAGCCTGGGTGTAGGTGTAAAAGGCCAAGTGCCAGGCCCCTGTAATTTGAAATTTGTAATGTAGGGTGTAGTTGGAGTCTAGAGGGTATTCCTAGATTGACACAGAATATGTGGAACTGTGAAGTTATCCTGCAGCACTTTGACTTTTGTCTTGGCTTTCTTTCAGATGCGGAGGGATGAAATCGGTGGCAGAGCGCCCCATCCAGGGTAAGGGGGTTCCCCCGAGAAGGTAAGTCAATGTTTGTCTTGGCAGGGCAACTGGAACCCGATCCCTGTGTTACAGGTCTCCTCTTTGTCTTTATTTTTAGGAAGTAGAGCCAGCTAGCAGCAGTCAAGGCAAAGCGGGCAAGGTGAGCATTGACCGGTGGAGGGAAGCTGTTGTTATCGCTGGGCTCTCAGTTTCTGGTGCAACGCCAAGCGTCCCTTCTTGTTTGCGTGCTTTAGGCGGTCCAGTCGCGTTTTGCCGAGACCCCATCGCCACCCGGCCGGCACGCCTGCTTGGCCGCTCCCGTGAGCCCTGCGGAAGCGTTACGGGAGCGTGTGACGGAGCCTTTTCCATGTAAAGGGGCTGTGTGGGTGGCCTTCAGGAACGGGCCGAGGGCTTGCTGTGAGTTGGGCATGTCGGGAGGAGGAGCAAGGGTCCCTTTGAGTTTCAGCAATGCCACATCACTTTGTCTTGTCTTAACTCGGGCGCGCCCTGCGACGACGGCGTCCGGCTCCCGGCGTGGCCGAAGCGCGTGGCGTCAGGTGGCGGCCGTTCACAGGAGACGGTGAGTAGCGGAATTGTCGGGTTTTGGCTGATGCCCTGCAAAGATCAGCCGCTGATTTTCTGTTTTATTTTTTGTAGCTCGCCAGAAGACAACAGCCTGGCGATGGCAGGAACTTCCCGAATGGCGAGGCGGCCTTCCTTGGTGCTCCGTGTGGATCCTCCCCGCTGGGCATCCGAGAGCTAAGTCGGAGGCTATGACCCGCAGAGGGGCTGAAAGCCAGGCGCCGGGTCGGGACTCGTGACCCGGGATATTTGAGTCAGCTTTGGGGATGGGGAGGTCCAGGCTGTGGCCCCCTAGGCCACACGGTGGGAGAGCCTTGACATTTGTTCACAGTGCTGAGTTGCGCAGGACAGAGCAGCCCCGGGGTGTGTCGTGTCACTTGTCCATCGTGCCTTCTGTGTCTTTTGTGGCTCTCGTGTTGTACGTGCCTTGCCTTATCTCCTCAGGGGGCTTACCAGAAGCCCTGGCGTCACTCCTCGCATCGCCGATCTCTGGGTTCCTCGGCCCAGCACCGACGCCGTCGAAGCTTTGCCTCGGGAGCTGTCAGAGGCCTTGGAATCGCGTCTCTCTTGAAAAGCATCCGATCGGGTGTCTTTTAGAGGTCTTGTTCCGAGCTGTGTCGGCAGCCGTGCGCCGTGAGGATCCGTTGCTGCGGCTTAGGTCTTGAAGAAACGCAAAGATAGATAGGGGACTGCGGCCCCAAGATTGGCGGGCATCCGTCTTGGCAGTTCCTGGAGTTTGTCATTCCGTCAGCATCTTCTTCCTCCCGGCTTCTGCGAGCTTCATCAGCTCGCCTTCATTCTCACCCGGCTCGTCTCATTCCACGTTCTCTCGGTCCTTGCGGCCATTCTTGTGGCCCAGAGCTGTGTCTCCCTGTTGTGTCCCCTCGTGTGTTGTCTTGTGTGTCACGGGTGTCTGGGTGTAGTTGTCCCGGAGCTGCTCTGCCCTGCGGCCCAGGCTGGGTGTAGGTGTAAAAGGCCAAGTGCCAGGCCCCTGTAATTTGAAATTTGTAATGTAGGGTGTAGTTGGAGTCTAGAGGGTATTCCTAGATTGACACAGAATATGTGGAACTGTGAAGTTATCCTGCAGCACTTTGACTTTTGTCTTGGCTTTCTTTCAGATGCGGAGGGATGAAATCGGTGGCAGAGCGCCCCGTCCAGGGTAAGGGGGTTCCCCCGAGAAGGTAAGTCAATGTTTGTCTTTGCAGGGCAACTGGAACCCGATCCCTGTGTTACAGGTCTCCTCTTTGTCTTTATTTTTAGGAAGTAGAGCCAGCTAGCAGCAGTCAAGGCAAAGCGGGCAAGGTGAGCATTGACCGGTGGAGGGAAGCTGTTGTTATCGCTGGGCTCTCAGTTTCTGGTGCAACGCCAAGCGTCCCTTCTTGTTTGCGTGCTTTAGGCGGTCCAGTCGCGTTTTGCTGAGACCCCGTCGCCATCCGGCCGGCACGCCTGCTTGGCCGCTCCCATGAGCCCTGCGGAAGCGTTACGGGAGCGTGTGACGGAGCCTTTTCCGTGTAAAGGGGCTCTGTGGGTGGCCTTCAGGAACGGGCCGAGGGCTTGCTGTGAGTTGGGCATGTCGGGAGGAGGAGCAAGGGTCCCTTTGAGTTTCAGCAATGCCACATCACTTTGTCTTGTCTTAACTCGGGCGCGCCCTGCGACGACGGCGTCCGGCTCCCGGCGTGGCCGAAGCGCGTGGCGTCAGGTGGCGGCCGTTCACAGGAGATGGTGAGTAGCGGAATTGTCGAGTTTTGGCTGATGCCCTGCAAAGATCAGCCGCTGATTTTCTGTTTTATTTTTTGTAGCTCACCAAAAGACAACAGCCTGGCGATGGCAGGAACTTCCCGAATGGCGAGGTGGCCTTCCTTGGTGCTCCGTGTGGATCCTCCCCGCTGGGCATCCGAGAGCTAAGTCGGAGGCTATGACCCGCAGAGGGGCTGAAAGCCAGGCGCCGGGTCAGGACTCGTGACCCGGGACATTTGAGTCAGCTTTGGGGATGGGGAGGTCCAGGCTGTGGCCCCCTAGGCCACACGGTGGGAGAGCCTTGACATTTGTTCACAGTGCTGAGTTGCGCAGGACAGAGCAGCCCCGGGGTGTGTCGTGTCACTTGTCCATCGTGCCTTCTGTGTCTTTTGTGGCTCTCATGTTGTACGTGCCTTGCCTTATCTCCTCAGGGGGCTTACCAGAAGCCCCGGCGTCACTCCTCGCATCGCCGATCTCTGGGTTCCTCGGCCCAGCACCGACGCCGTCGAAGCTTTGCCTCGGGAGCTGTCAGAGGCCTTGGAATCGCGTCTCTCTTGAAAAGCATCCGATCGGGTGTCTTTTAGAGGTCTTGTTCCGAGCTGTGTCGGCAGCCGTGCGCCGTGAGGATCCGTTGCTGCGGCTTAGGTCTTGAAGAAACGCAAAGATAGATAGGGGACTGCGGCCCCAAGATTGGCGGGCATCCGTCTTGGCAGTTCCTGGAGTTTGTCATTCCGTCAGCATCTTCTTCCTCCCGGCTTCTGCGAGCTTCATCAGCTCGCCTTCATTCTCACCCGGCTCGTCTCATTCCACGTTCTCTCGGTCCTTGCGGCCATTCTTGTGGCCCAGAGCTGTGTCTCCCTGTTGTGTCCCCTCGTGTGTTGTCTTGTGTGTCACGGGTGTCTGGGTGTAGTTGTCCCGGAGCTGCTCTGCCCTGCGGCCCAGCCTGGGTGTAGGTGTAAAAGGCCAAGTGCCAGGCCCCTGTAATTTGAAATTTGTAATGTAGGGTGTAGTTGGAGTCTAGAGGGTATTCCTAGATTGACACAGAATATGTGGAACTGTGAAGTTATCCTGCAGCACTTTGACTTTTGTCTTGGCTTTCTTTCAGATGCGGAGGGATGAAATCGGTGGCAGAGCGCCCCGTCCAGGGTAAGGGGGTTCCCCCGAGAAGGTAAGTCAATGTTTGTCTTTGCAGGGCAACTGGAACCCGATCCCTGTGTTACAGGTCTCCTCTTTGTCTTTATTTTTAGGAAGTAGAGCCAGCTAGCAGCAGTCAAGGCAAAGCGGGCAAGGTGAGCATTGACCGGTGGAGGGAAGCTGTTGTTATCGCTGGGCTCTCAGTTTCTGGTGCAACGCCAAGCGTCCCTTCTTGTTTGCGTGCTTTAGGCGGTCCAGTCGCGTTTTGCTGAGACCCCGTCGCCATCCGGCCGGCACGCCTGCTTGGCCGCTCCCATGAGCCCTGCGGAAGCGTTACGGGAGCGTGTGACGGAGCCTTTTCCGTGTAAAGGGGCTCTGTGGGTGGCCTTCAGGAACGGGCCGAGGGCTTGCTGTGAGTTGGGCATGTCGGGAGGAGGAGCAAGGGTCCCTTTGAGTTTCAGCAATGCCACATCACTTTGTCTTGTCTTAACTCGGGCGCGCCCTGCGACGACGGCGTCCGGCTCCCGGCGTGGCCGAAGCGCGTGGCGTCAGGTGG
Source organism: Periparus ater (assembly GCA_032357785.1). Lineage (NCBI taxonomy): Eukaryota > Metazoa > Chordata > Aves > Passeriformes > Paridae > Periparus > Periparus ater. The sequence goes on from CM063628.1 coordinate 3,507,559, forward strand.
CGGCCGTTCACAGGAGATGGTGAGTAGCGGAATTGTCGAGTTTTGGCTGATGCCCTGCAAAGATCAGCCGCTGATTTTCTGTTTTATTTTTTGTAGCTCACCAAAAGACAACAGCCTGGCGATGGCAGGAACTTCCCGAATGGCGAGGTGGCCTTCCTTGGTGCTCCGTGTGGATCCTCCCCGCTGGGCATCCGAGAGCTAAGTCGGAGGCTATGACCCGCAGAGGGGCTGAAAGCCAGGCGCCGGGTCAGGACTCGTGACCCGGGACATTTGAGTCAGCTTTGGGGATGGGGAGGTCCAGGCTGTGGCCCCCTAGGCCACACGGTGGGAGAGCCTTGACATTTGTTCACAGTGCTGAGTTGCGCAGGACAGAGCAGCCCCGGGGTGTGTCGTGTCACTTGTCCATCGTGCCTTCTGTGTCTTTTGTGGCTCTCATGTTGTACGTGCCTTGCCTTATCTCCTCAGGGGGCTTACCAGAAGCCCCGGCGTCACTCCTCGCATCGCCGATCTCTGGGTTCCTCGGCCCAGCACCGACGCCGTCGAAGCTTTGCCTCGGGAGCTGTCAGAGGCCTTGGAATCGCGTCTCTCTTGAAAAGCATCCGATCGGGTGTCTTTTAGAGGTCTTGTTCCGAGCTGTGTCGGCAGCCGTGCGCCGTGAGGATCCGTTGCTGCGGCTTAGGTCTTGAAGAAACGCAAAGATAGATAGGGGACTGCGGCCCCAAGATTGGCGGGCATCCGTCTTGGCAGTTCCTGGAGTTTGTCATTCCGTCAGCATCTTCTTCCTCCCGGCTTCTGCGAGCTTCATCAGCTCGCCTTCATTCTCACCCGGCTCGTCTCATTCCACGTTCTCTCGGTCCTTGCGGCCATTCTTGTGGCCCAGAGCTGTGTCTCCCTGTTGTGTCCCCTCGTGTGTTGTCTTGTGTGTCACGGGTGTCTGGGTGTAGTTGTCCCGGAGCTGCTCTGCCCTGCGGCCCAGCCTGGGTGTAGGTGTAAAAGGCCAAGTGCCAGGCCCCTGTAATTTGAAATTTGTAATGTAGGGTGTAGTTGGAGTCTAGAGGGTATTCCTAGATTGACACAGAATATGTGGAACTGTGAAGTTATCCTGCAGCACTTTGACTTTTGTCTTGGCTTTCTTTCAGATGCGGAGGGATGAAATCGGTGGCAGAGCGCCCCGTCCAGGGTAAGGGGGTTCCCCCGAGAAGGTAAGTCAATGTTTGTCTTTGCAGGGCAACTGGAACCCGATCCCTGTGTTACAGGTCTCCTCTTTGTCTTTATTTTTAGGAAGTAGAGCCAGCTAGCAGCAGTCAAGGCAAAGCGGGCAAGGTGAGCATTGACCGGTGGAGGGAAGCTGTTGTTATCGCTGGGCTCTCAGTTTCTGGTGCAACGCCAAGCGTCCCTTCTTGTTTGCGTGCTTTAGGCGGTCCAGTCGCGTTTTGCTGAGACCCCGTCGCCATCCGGCCGGCACGCCTGCTTGGCCGCTCCCATGAGCCCTGCGGAAGCGTTACGGGAGCGTGTGACGGAGCCTTTTCCGTGTAAAGGGGCTCTGTGGGTGGCCTTCAGGAACGGGCCGAGGGCTTGCTGTGAGTTGGGCATGTCGGGAGGAGGAGCAAGGGTCCCTTTGAGTTTCAGCAATGCCACATCACTTTGTCTTGTCTTAACTCGGGCGCGCCCTGCGACGACGGCGTCCGGCTCCCGGCGTGGCCGAAGCGCGTGGCGTCAGGTGGCGGCCGTTCACAGGAGATGGTGAGTAGCGGAATTGTCGAGTTTTGGCTGATGCCCTGCAAAGATCAGCCGCTGATTTTCTGTTTTATTTTTTGTAGCTCACCAAAAGACAACAGCCTGGCGATGGCAGGAACTTCCCGAATGGCGAGGTGGCCTTCCTTGGTGCTCCGTGTGGATCCTCCCCGCTGGGCATCCGAGAGCTAAGTCGGAGGCTATGACCCGCAGAGGGGCTGAAAGCCAGGCGCCGGGTCAGGACTCGTGACCCGGGACATTTGAGTCAGCTTTGGGGATGGGGAGGTCCAGGCTGTGGCCCCCTAGGCCACACGGTGGGAGAGCCTTGACATTTGTTCACAGTGCTGAGTTGCGCAGGACAGAGCAGCCCCGGGGTGTGTCGTGTCACTTGTCCATCGTGCCTTCTGTGTCTTTTGTGGCTCTCATGTTGTACGTGCCTTGCCTTATCTCCTCAGGGGGCTTACCAGAAGCCCTGGCGTCACTCCTCGCATCTCCGATCTCTGGGTTCCTCGGCCCAGCACCGACGCCGTCGAAGCTTTGCCTCGGGAGCTCTCAGAGGCCTTGGAATCGCGTCTCTCTTGAAAAGCATCCGATCGGGTGTCTTTTAGAGGTCTTGTTCCGAGCTGTGTCGGCAGCCGTGCGCCGTGAGGATCCGTTGCTGCGGCTTAGGTCTTGAAGAAACGCAAAGATAGATAGGGGACTGCGGCCCCAAGATTGGCGGGCATCCGTCTTGGCAGTTCCTGGAGTTTGTCATTCCGTCAGCATCTTCTTCCCCCCGGCTTCTGCAAGCTTCATCAGCTCGCCTTCATTCTCACCCGGCTCGTCTCATTCCACGTTCTCTCGGTCCTTGCGGCCATTCTTGTGGCTCAGAGCTGTGTCTCCCTGTTGTGTCCCCTCGTGTGTTGTCTTGTGTGTCACGGGTGTCTGGGTGTAGTTGTCCCGGAGCTGCTCTGCCCTGCGGCCCAGCCTGGGTGTAGGTGTAAAAGGCCAAGTGCCAGGCCCCTGTAATTTGAAATTTGTAATGTAGGGTGTAGTTGGAGCCTAGAGGGTATTCCTAGATTGACACAGAATATGTGGAACTGTGAAGTTATCCTGCAGCACTTTGACTTTTGTCTTGGCTTTCTTTCAGATGCGGAGGGATGAAATCGGTGGCAGAGCGCCCCGTCCAGGGTAAGGGGGTTCCCCCGAGAAGGTAAGTCAATGTTTGTCTTTGCAGGGCAACTGGAACCCGATCCCTGTGTTACAGGTCTCCTCTTTGTCTTTATTTTTAGGAAGTAGAGCCAGCTAGCAGCAGTCAAGGCAAAGCGGGCAAGGTGAGCATTGACCGGTGGAGGGAAGCTGTTGTTATCGCTGGGCTCTCAGTTTCTGGTGCAACGCCAAGCGTCCCTTCTTGTTTGCGTGCTTTAGGCGGTCCAGTCGCGCTTTGCCGAGACCCCGTCGCCATCCGGCCGGCACGCCTGCTTGGCCGCTATCGTGAGCCCTGCGGAAGCGTTACGGGAGCGTGTGACGGAGCCTTTTCCATGTAAAGGGGCTGTGTGGGTGGCCTTCAGGAACGGGCCGAGGGCTTGCTGTGAGTTGGGGATGTCGGGAGGAGGAGCAAGGGTCCCTTTGAGTTTCAGCAATGCCACATCACTTTGTCTTGTCTTAACTCGGGCGCGCCCTGCGACGACGGCGTCCGGCTCCCGGCGTGGCCGAAGCGCGTGGCGTCAGGTGGCGGCCGTTCACAGGAGACGGTGAGTAGCGGAATTGTCGGGTTTTGGCTGATGCCCTGCAAAGATCAGCCGCTGATTTTCTGTTTTATTTTTTGTAGCTCGCCAGAAGACAACAGCCTGGCGATGGCAGGAACTTCCCGAATGGCGAGGCGGCCTTCCTTGGTGCTCCGTGTGGATCCTCCCCGCTGGGCATCCGAGAGCTATGGCCGAGGCTATGACCCGCAGAGGGGCTGAAAGCCAGGCGCCGGGTCGGGACTCGTGACCCGGGATATTTGAGTCAGCTTTGGGGATGGGGAGGTCCAGGCTGTGGCCCCCTAGGCCACACGGTGGGAGAGCCTTGACATTTGTTCACAGTGCTGAGTTGCGCAGGACAGAGCAGCCCCGGGGTGTGTCGTGTCACTTGTCCATCGTGCCTTCTGTGTCTTTTGTGGCTCTCATGTTGTACGTGCCTTGCCTTATCTCCTCAGGGGGCTTACCAGAAGCCCCGGCGTCACTCCTCGCATCGCCGATCTCTGGGTTCCTCGGCCCAGCACCGACGCCGTCGAAGCTTTGCCTCGGGAGCTCTCAGAGGCCTTGGAATCGCGTCTCTCTTGAAAAGCATCCGATCGGGTGTCTTTTAGAGGTCTTGTTCCGAGCTGTGTCGGCAGCCGTGCGCCGTGAGGATCCGTTGCTGCGGCTTAGGTCTTGAAGAAACGCAAAGATAGATAGGGGACTGCGGCCCCAAGATTGGCGGGCATCCGTCTTGGCAGTTCCTGGAGTTTGTCATTCCGTCAGCATCTTCTTCCCCCCGGCTTCTGCAAGCTTCATCAGCTCGCCTTCATTCTCACCCGGCTCGTCTCATTCCACGTTCTCTCGGTCCTTGCGGGCATTCTTGTGGCTCAGAGCTGTGTCTCCCTGTTGTGTCCCCTCGTGTGTTGTCTTGTGTGTCACGGGTGTCTGGGTGTAGTTGTCCCGGAGCTGCTCTGCCCTGCGGCCCAGCCTGGGTGTAGGTGTAAAAGGCCAAGTGCCAGGCCCCTGTAATTTGAAATTTGTAATGTAGGGTGTAGTTGGAGCCTAGAGGGTATTCCTAGATTGACACAGAATATGTGGAACTGTGAAGTTATCCTGCAGCACTTTGACTTTTGTCTTGGCTTTCTTTCAGATGCGGAGGGATGAAATCGGTGGCAGAGCGCCCCGTCCAGGGTAAGGGGGTTCCCCCGAGAAGGTAAGTCAATGTTTGTCTTTGCAGGGCAACTGGAACCCGATCCCTGTGTTACAGGTCTCCTCTTTGTCTTTATTTTTAGGAAGTAGAGCCAGCTAGCAGCAGTCAAGGCAAAGCGGGCAAGGTGAGCATTGACCGGTGGAGGGAAGCTGTTGTTATCGCTGGGCTCTCAGTTTCTGGTGCAACGCCAAGCGTCCCTTCTTGTTTGCGTGCTTTAGGCGGTCCAGTCGCGCTTTGCCGAGACCCCGTCGCCATCCGGCCGGCACGCCTGCTTGGCCGCTATCGTGAGCCCTGCGGAAGCGTTACGGGAGCGTGTGACGGAGCCTTTTCCATGTAAAGGGGCTGTGTGGGTGGCCTTCAGGAACGGGCCGAGGGCTTGCTGTGAGTTGGGCATGTCGGGAGGAGGAGCAAGGTCCCTTTGAGTTTCAGCAATGCCACATCACTTTGTCTTGTCTTAACTCGGGCGCACCCTGCGACGACGGCGTCCGGCTCCCGGCGTGGCCGAAGCGCGTGGCGTCAGGTGGCGGCCGTTCACAGGAGACGGTGAGTAGCGGAATTGTCGGGTTTTGGCTGATGCCCTGCAAAGATCAGCCGCTGATTTTCTGTTTTATTTTTTGTAGCTCGCCAGAAGACAACAGCCTGGCGATGGCAGGAACTTCCCGAATGGCGAGGCGGCCTTCCTTGGTGCTCCGTGTGGATCCTCCCCGCTGGGCATCCGAGAGCTATGGCCGAGGCTATGACCCGCAGAGGGGCTGAAAGCCAGGCGCCGGGTCGGGACTCGTGACCCGGGATATTTGAGTCAGCTTTGGGGATGGGGAGGTCCAGGCTGTGGCCCCCTAGGCCACACGGTGGGAGAGCCTTGACATTTGTTCACAGTGCTGAGTTGCGCAGGACAGAGCAGCCCCGGGGTGTGTCGTGTCACTTGTCCATCGTGCCTTCTGTGTCTTTTGTGGCTCTCATGTTGTACGTGCCTTGCCTTATCTCCTCAGGGGGCTTACCAGAAGCCCCGGCGTCACTCCTCGCATCGCCGATCTCTGGGTTCCTCGGCCCAGCACCGACGCCGTCGAAGCTTTGCCTCGGGAGCTCTCAGAGGCCTTGGAATCGCGTCTCTCTTGAAAAGCATCCGATCGGGTGTCTTTTAGAGGTCTTGTTCCGAGCTGTGTCGGCAGCCGTGCGCCGTGAGGATCCGTTGCTGCGGCTTAGGTCTTGAAGAAACGCAAAGATAGATAGGGGACTGCGGCCCCAAGATTGGCGGGCATCCGTCTTGGCAGTTCCTGGAGTTTGTCATTCCGTCAGCATCTTCTTCCCCCCGGCTTCTGCAAGCTTCATCAGCTCGCCTTCATTCTCACCCGGCTCGTCTCATTCCACGTTCTCTCGGTCCTTGCGGCCATTCTTGTGGCTCAGAGCTGTGTCTCCCTGTTGTGTCCCCTCGTGTGTTGTCTTGTGTGTCACGGGTGTCTGGGTGTAGTTGTCCCTGAGCTGCTCTGCCCTGCGGCCCAGCCTGGGTGTAGGTGTAAAAGGCCAAGTGCCAGGCCCCTGTAATTTGAAATTTGTAATGTAGGGTGTAGTTGGAGTCTAGAGGGTATTCCTAGATTGACACAGAATATGTGGAACTGTGAAGTTATCCTGCAGCACTTTGACTTTTGTCTTGGCTTTCTTTCAGATGCGGAGGGATGAAATCGGTGGCAGAGCGCCCCGTCCAGGGTAAGGGGGTTCCCCCGAGAAGGTAAGTCAATGTTTGTCTTTGCAGGGCAACTGGAACCCGATCCCTGTGTTACAGGTCTCCTCTTTGTCTTTATTTTTAGGAAGTAGAGCCAGCTAGCAGCAGTCAAGGCAAAGCGGGCAAGGTGAGCATTGACCGGTGGAGGGAAGCTGTTGTTATCGCTGGGCTCTCAGTTTCTGGTGCAACGCCAAGCGTCCCTTCTTGTTTGCGTGCTTTAGGCGGTCCAGTCGCGTTTTGCCGAGACCCCGTCGCCATCCGGCCGGCACGCCTGCTTGGCCGCTCCCATGAGCCCTGCGGAAGCGTTACGGGAGTGTGTGACGGAGCCTTTTCCGTGTAAAGGGGCTCTGTGGGTGGCCTTCAGGAACGGGCCGAGGGCTTGCTGTGAGTTGGGCATGTCGGGAGGAGGAGCAAGGGTCCCTTTGAGTTTCAGCAATGCCACATCACTTTGTCTTGTCTTAACTCGGGCGCGCCCTGCGACGACGGCGTCCGGCTCCCGGCGTGGCCGAAGCGCGTGGCGTCAGGTGGCGGCCGTTCACAGGAGATGGTGAGTAGCGGAATTGTCGAGTTTTGGCTGATGCCCTGCAAAGATCAGCCGCTGATTTTCTGTTTTATTTTTTGTAGCTCACCAAAAGACAACAGCCTGGCGATGGCAGGAACTTCCCGAATGGCGAGGTGGCCTTCCTTGGTGCTCCGTGTGGATCCTCCCCGCTGGGCATCCGAGAGCTAAGTCGGAGGCTATGACCCGCAGAGGGGCTGAAAGCCAGGCGCCGGGTCAGGACTCGTGACCCGGGACATTTGAGTCAGCTTTGGGGATGGGGAGGTCCAGGCTGTGGCCCCCTAGGCCACACGGTGGGAGAGCCTTGACATTTGTTCACAGTGCTGAGTTGCGCAGGACAGAGCAGCCCCGGGGTGTGTCGTGTCACTTGTCCATCGTGCCTTCTGTGTCTTTTGTGGCTCTCATGTTGTACGTGCCTTGCCTTATCTCCTCAGGGGGCTTACCAGAAGCCCCGGCGTCACTCCTCGCATCGCCGATCTCTGGGTTCCTCGGCCCAGCACCGACGCCGTCGAAGCTTTGCCTCGGGAGCTCTCAGAGGCCTTGGAATCGCGTCTCTCTTGAAAAGCATCCGATCGGGTGTCTTTTAGAGGTCTTGTTCCGAGCTGTGTCGGCAGCCGTGCGCCGTGAGGATCCGTTGCTGCGGCTTAGGTCTTGAAGAAACGCAAAGATAGATAGGGGACTGCGGCCCCAAGATTGGCGGGCATCCGTCTTGGCAGTTCCTGGAGTTTGTCATTCCGTCAGCATCTTCTTCCCCCCGGCTTCTGCAAGCTTCATCAGCTCGCCTTCATTCTCACCCGGCTCGTCTCATTCCACGTTCTCTCGGTCCTTGCGGGCATTCTTGTGGCTCAGAGCTGTGTCTCCCTGTTGTGTCCCCTCGTGTGTTGTCTTGTGTGTCACGGGTGTCTGGGTGTAGTTGTCCCGGAGCTGCTCTGCCCTGCGGCCCAGCCTGGGTGTAGGTGTAAAAGGCCAAGTGCCAGGCCCCTGTAATTTGAAATTTGTAATGTAGGGTGTAGTTGGAGCCTAGAGGGTATTCCTAGATTGACACAGAATATGTGGAACTGTGAAGTTATCCTGCAGCACTTTGACTTTTGTCTTGGCTTTCTTTCAGATGCGGAGGGATGAAATCGGTGGCAGAGCGCCCCGTCCAGGGTAAGGGGGTTCCCCCGAGAAGGTAAGTCAATGTTTGTCTTTGCAGGGCAACTGGAACCCGATCCCTGTGTTACAGGTCTCCTCTTTGTCTTTCTTTTTAGGAAGTAGAGCCAGCTAGCAGCAGTCAAGGCAAAGCGGGCAAGGTGAGCATTGACCGGTGGAGGGAAGCTGTTGTTATCGCTGGGCTCTCAGTTTCTGGTGCAACGCCAAGCGTCCCTTCTTGTTTGCGTGCTTTAGGCGGTCCAGTCGCGCTTTGCCGAGACCCCGTCGCCATCCGGCCGGCACGCCTGCTTGGCCGCTATCGTGAGCCCTGCGGAAGCGTTACGGGAGCGTGTGACGGAGCCTTTTCCATGTAAAGGGGCTGTGTGGGTGGCCTTCAGGAACGGGCCGAGGGCTTGCTGTGAGTTGGGGATGTCGGGAGGAGGAGCAAGGGTCCCTTTGAGTTTCAGCAATGCCACATCACTTTGTCTTGTCTTAACTCGGGCGCGCCCTGCGACGACGGCGTCCGGCTCCCGGCGTGGCCGAAGCGCGTGGCGTCAGGTGGCGGCCGTTCACAGGAGACGGTGAGTAGCGGAATTGTCGGGTTTTGGCTGATGCCCTGCAAAGATCAGCCGCTGATTTTCTGTTTTATTTTTTGTAGCTCGCCAGAAGACAACAGCCTGGCGATGGCAGGAACTTCCCGAATGGCGAGGCGGCCTTCCTTGGTGCTCCGTGTGGATCCTCCCCGCTGGGCATCCGAGAGCTATGGCCGAGGCTATGACCCGCAGAGGGGCTGAAAGCCAGGCGCCGGGTCGGGACTCGTGACCCGGGATATTTGAGTCAGCTTTGGGGATGGGGAGGTCCAGGCTGTGGCCCCCTAGGCCACACGGTGGGAGAGCCTTGACATTTGTTCACAGTGCTGAGTTGCGCAGGACAGAGCAGCCCCGGGGTGTGTCGTGTCACTTGTCCATCGTGCCTTCTGTGTCTTTTGTGGCTCTCGTGTTGTACGTGCCTTGCCTTATCTCCTCAGGGGGCTTACCAGAAGCCCCGGCGTCACTCCTCGCATCGCCGATCTCTGGGTTCCTCGGCCCAGCACCGACGCCGTCGAAGCTTCGCCTCGGGAGCTCTCAGAGGCCTTGGAATCGCGTCTCTCTTGAAAAGCATCCGATCGGGTGTCTTTTAGAGGTCTTGTTCCGAGCTGTGTCGGCAGCCGTGCGCCGTGAGGATCCATTGCTGCGGCTTAGGTCTTGAAGAAACGCAAAGATAGATAGGGGACTGCGGCCCCAAGATTGGCGGGCATCCGTCTTGGCAGTTCCTGGAGTTTGTCATTCCGTCAGCATCTTCTTCCCCCCGGCTTCTGCGAGCTTCATCAGCTCGCCTTCATTCTCACCCGGCTCGTCTCATTCCACGTTCTCTCGTTCCTTGCGGCCATTCTTGTGGCTCAGAGCTGTGTCTCCCTGTTGTGTCCCCTCGTCTGTTGTCTTGTGTGTCACGGGTGTCTGGGTGTAGTTGTCCCGGAGCTGCTCTGCCCTGCGGCCCAGCCTGGGTGTAGGTGTAAAAGGCCAAGTGCCAGGCCCCTGTAATTTGAAATTTGTAATGTAGGGTGTAGTTGGAGTCTAGAGGGTATTCCTAGATTGACACAGAATATGTGGAACTGTGAAGTTATCCTGCAGCACTTTGACTTTTGTCTTGGCTTTCTTTCAGATGCGGAGGGATGAAATCGGTGGCAGAGCGCCCCATCCAGGGTAAGGGGGTTCCCCCGAGAAGGTAAGTCAATGTTTGTCTTGGCAGGGCAACTGGAACCCGATCCCTGTGTTACAGGTCTCCTCTTTGTCTTTATTTTTAGGAAGTAGAGCCAGCTAGCAGCAGTCAAGGCAAAGCGGGCAAGGTGAGCATTGACCGGTGGAGGGAAGCTGTTGTTATCGCTGGGCTCTCAGTTTCTGGTGCAACGCCAAGCGTCCCTTCTTGTTTGCGTGCTTTAGGCGGTCCAGTCGCGTTTTGCCGAGACCCCATCGCCACCCGGCCGGCACGCCTGCTTGGCCGCTCCCGTGAGCCCTGCGGAAGCGTTACGGGAGCGTGTGACGGAGCCTTTTCCATGTAAAGGGGCTGTGTGGGTGGCCTTCAGGAACGGGCCGAGGGCTTGCTGTGAGTTGGGCATGTCGGGAGGAGGAGCAAGGGTCCCTTTGAGTTTCAGCAATGCCACATCACTTTGTCTTGTCTTAACTCGGGCGCGCCCTGCGACGACGGCGTCCGGCTCCCGGCGTGGCCGAAGCGCGTGGCGTCAGGTGGCGGCCGTTCACAGGAGACGGTGAGTAGCGGAATTGTCGGGTTTTGGCTGATGCCCTGCAAAGATCAGCCGCTGATTTTCTGTTTTATTTTTTGTAGCTCGCCAGAAGACAACAGCCTGGCGATGGCAGGAACTTCCCGAATGGCGAGGCGGCCTTCCTTGGTGCTCCGTGTGGATCCTCCCCGCTGGGCATCCGAGAGCTAAGTCGGAGGCTATGACCCGCAGAGGGGCTGAAAGCCAGGCGCCGGGTCGGGACTCGTGACCCGGGATATTTGAGTCAGCTTTGGGGATGGGGAGGTCCAGGCTGTGGCCCCCTAGGCCACACGGTGGGAGAGCCTTGACATTTGTTCACAGTGCTGAGTTGCGCAGGACAGAGCAGCCCCGGGGTGTGTCGTGTCACTTGTCCATCGTGCCTTCTGTGTCTTTTGTGGCTCTCGTGTTGTACGTGCCTTGCCTTATCTCCTCAGGGGGCTTACCAGAAGCCCTGGCGTCACTCCTCGCATCGCCGATCTCTGGGTTCCTCGGCCCAGCACCGACGCCGTCGAAGCTTTGCCTCGGGAGCTGTCAGAGGCCTTGGAATCGCGTCTCTCTTGAAAAGCATCCGATCGGGTGTCTTTTAGAGGTCTTGTTCCGAGCTGTGTCGGCAGCCGTGCGCCGTGAGGATCCGTTGCTGCGGCTTAGGTCTTGAAGAAACGCAAAGATAGATAGGGGACTGCGGCCCCAAGATTGGCGGGCATCCGTCTTGGCAGTTCCTGGAGTTTGTCATTCCGTCAGCATCTTCTTCCTCCCGGCTTCTGCGAGCTTCATCAGCTCGCCTTCATTCTCACCCGGCTCGTCTCATTCCACGTTCTCTCGGTCCTTGCGGCCATTCTTGTGGCCCAGAGCTGTGTCTCCCTGTTGTGTCCCCTCGTCTGTTGTCTTGTGTGTCACGGGTGTCTGGGTGTAGTTGTCCCGGAGCTGCGGTGCCCTGCGGCTCAGCCTGGGTGTAGGTGTAAAAGGCCAAGTGCCAGGCCCCTGTAATTTGAAATTTGTAATGTAGGGTGTAGTTGGAGTCTAGAGGGTATTCCTAGATTGACACAGAATATGTGGAACTGTGAAGTTATCCTGCAGCACTTTGACTTTTGTCTTGGCTTTCTTTCAGATGCGGAGGGATGAAATCGGTGGCAGAGCGCCCCATCCAGGGTAAGGGGGTTCCCCCGAGAAGGTAAGTCAATGTTTGTCTTGGCAGGGCAACTGGAACCCGATCCCTGTGTTACAGGTCTCCTCTTTGTCTTTATTTTTAGGAAGTAGAGCCAGCTAGCAGCAGTCAAGGCAAAGCGGGCAAGGTGAGCATTGACCGGTGGAGGGAAGCTGTTGTTATCGCTGGGCTCTCAGTTTCTGGTGCAACGCCAAGCGTCCCTTCTTGTTTGCGTGCTTTAGGCGGTCCAGTCGCGCTTTGCCGAGACCCCGTCGCCATCCGGCCGGCACGCCTGCTTGGCCGCTATCGTGAGCCCTGCGGAAGCGTTACGGGAGCGTGTGACGGAGCCTTTTCCATGTAAAGGGGCTGTGTGGGTGGCCTTCAGGAACGGGCCGAGGGCTTGCTGTGAGTTGGGGATGTCGGGAGGAGGAGCAAGGGTCCCTTTGAGTTTCAGCAATGCCACATCACTTTGTCTTGTCTTAACTCGGGCGCGCCCTGCGACGACGGCGTCCGGCTCCCGGCGTGGCCGAAGCGCGTGGCGTCAGGTGGCGGCCGTTCACAGGAGACGGTGAGTAGCGGAATTGTCGGGTTTTGGCTGATGCCCTGCAAAGATCAGCCGCTGATTTTCTGTTTTATTTTTTGTAGCTCGCCAGAAGACAACAGCCTGGCGATGGCAGGAACTTCCCGAATGGCGAGGCGGCCTTCCTTGGTGCTCCGTGTGGATCCTCCCCGCTGGGCATCCGAGAGCTATGGCCGAGGCTATGACCCGCAGAGGGGCTGAAAGCCAGGCGCCGGGTCGGGACTCGTGACCCGGGATATTTGAGTCAGCTTTGGGGATGGGGAGGTCCAGGCTGTGGCCCCCTAGGCCACACGGTGGGAGAGCCTTGACATTTGTTCACAGTGCTGAGTTGCGCAGGACAGAGCAGCCCCGGGGTGTGTCGTGTCACTTGTCCATCGTGCCTTCTGTGTCTTTTGTGGCTCTCGTGTTGTACGTGCCTTGCCTTATCTCCTCAGGGGGCTTACCAGAAGCCCCGGCGTCACTCCTCGCATCGCCGATCTCTGGGTTCCTCGGCCCAGCACTGACGCCGTCGAAGCTTCGCCTCGGGAGCTCTCAGAGGCCTTGGAATCGCGTCTCTCTTGAAAAGCATCCGATCGGGTGTCTTTTAGAGGTCTTGTTCCGAGCTGTGTCGGCAGCCGTGCGCCGTGAGGATCCATTGCTGCGGCTTAGGTCTTGAAGAAACGCAAAGATAGATAGGGGACTGCGGCCCCAAGATTGGCGGGCATCCGTCTTGGCAGTTCCTGGAGTTTGTCATTCCGTCAGCATCTTCTTCCCCCCGGCTTCTGCGAGCTTCATCAGCTCGCCTTCATTCTCACCCGGCTCGTCTCATTCCACGTTCTCTCGTTCCTTGCGGCCATTCTTGTGGCTCAGAGCTGTGTCTCCCTGTTGTGTCCCCTCGTGTGTTGTCTTGTGTGTCACGGGTGTCTGGGTGTAGTTGTCCCGGAGCTGCTCTGCCCTGCGGCCCAGCCTGGGTGTAGGTGTAAAAGGCCAAGTGCCAGGCCCCTGTAATTTGAAATTTGTAATGTAGGGTGTAGTTGGAGTCTAGAGGGTATTCCTAGATTGACACAGAATATGTGGAACTGTGAAGTTATCCTGCAGCACTTTGACTTTTGTCTTGGCTTTCTTTCAGATGCGGAGGGATGAAATCGGTGGCAGAGCGCCCCATCCAGGGTAAGGGGGTTCCCCCGAGAAGGTAAGTCAATGTTTGTCTTGGCAGGGCAACTGGAACCCGATCCCTGTGTTACAGGTCTCCTCTTTGTCTTTATTTTTAGGAAGTAGAGCCAGCTAGCAGCAGTCAAGGCAAAGCGGGCAAGGTGAGCATTGACCGGTGGAGGGAAGCTGTTGTTATCGCTGGGCTCTCAGTTTCTGGTGCAACGCCAAGCGTCCCTTCTTGTTTGCGTGCTTTAGGCGGTCCAGTCGCGTTTTGCCGAGACCCCATCGCCACCCGGCCGGCACGCCTGCTTGGCCGCTCCCGTGAGCCCTGCGGAAGCGTTACGGGAGCGTGTGACGGAGCCTTTTCCATGTAAAGGGGCTGTGTGGGTGGCCTTCAGGAACGGGCCGAGGGCTTGCTGTGAGTTGGGCATGTCGGGAGGAGGAGCAAGGGTCCCTTTGAGTTTCAGCAATGCCACATCACTTTGTCTTGTCTTAACTCGGGCGCGCCCTGCGACGACGGCGTCCGGCTCCCGGCGTGGCCGAAGCGCGTGGCGTCAGGTGGCGGCCGTTCACAGGAGACGGTGAGTAGCGGAATTGTCGGGTTTTGGCTGATGCCCTGCAAAGATCAGCCGCTGATTTTCTGTTTTATTTTTTGTAGCTCGCCAGAAGACAACAGCCTGGCGATGGCAGGAACTTCCCGAATGGCGAGGCGGCCTTCCTTGGTGCTCCGTGTGGATCCTCCCCGCTGGGCATCCGAGAGCTAAGTCGGAGGCTATGACCCGCAGAGGGGCTGAAAGCCAGGCGCCGGGTCGGGACTCGTGACCCGGGATATTTGAGTCAGCTTTGGGGATGGGGAGGTCCAGGCTGTGGCCCCCTAGGCCACACGGTGGGAGAGCCTTGACATTTGTTCACAGTGCTGAGTTGCGCAGGACAGAGCAGCCCCGGGGTGTGTCGTGTCACTTGTCCATCGTGCCTTCTGTGTCTTTTGTGGCTCTCGTGTTGTACGTGCCTTGCCTTATCTCCTCAGGGGGCTTACCAGAAGCCCTGGCGTCACTCCTCGCATCGCCGATCTCTGGGTTCCTCGGCCCAGCACCGACGCCGTCGAAGCTTTGCCTCGGGAGCTGTCAGAGGCCTTGGAATCGCGTCTCTCTTGAAAAGCATCCGATCGGGTGTCTTTTAGAGGTCTTGTTCCGAGCTGTGTCGGCAGCCGTGCGCCGTGAGGATCCGTTGCTGCGGCTTAGGTCTTGAAGAAACGCAAAGATAGATAGGGGACTGCGGCCCCAAGATTGGCGGGCATCCGTCTTGGCAGTTCCTGGAGTTTGTCATTCCGTCAGCATCTTCTTCCTCCCGGCTTCTGCGAGCTTCATCAGCTCGCCTTCATTCTCACCCGGCTCGTCTCATTCCACGTTCTCTCGGTCCTTGCGGCCATTCTTGTGGCCCAGAGCTGTGTCTCCCTGTTGTGTCCCCTCGTCTGTTGTCTTGTGTGTCACGGGTGTCTGGGTGTAGTTGTCCCGGAGCTGCGGTGCCCTGCGGCTCAGCCTGGGTGTAGGTGTAAAAGGCCAAGTGCCAGGCCCCTGTAATTTGAAATTTGTAATGTAGGGTGTAGTTGGAGTCTAGAGGGTATTCCTAGATTGACACAGAATATGTGGAACTGTGAAGTTATCCTGCAGCACTTTGACTTTTGTCTTGGCTTTCTTTCAGATGCGGAGGGATGAAATCGGTGGCAGAGCGCCCCATCCAGGGTAAGGGGGTTCCCCCGAGAAGGTAAGTCAATGTTTGTCTTGGCAGGGCAACTGGAACCCGATCCCTGTGTTACAGGTCTCCTCTTTGTCTTTATTTTTAGGAAGTAGAGCCAGCTAGCAGCAGTCAAGGCAAAGCGGGCAAGGTGAGCATTGACCGGTGGAGGGAAGCTGTTGTTATCGCTGGGCTCTCAGTTTCTGGTGCAACGCCAAGCGTCCCTTCTTGTTTGCGTGCTTTAGGCGGTCCAGTCGCGTTTTGCCGAGACCCCGTCGCCACCCGGCCGGCACGCCTGCTTGGCCGCTCCCGTGAGCCCTGCGGAAGCGTTACGGGAGCGTGTGACGGAGCCTTTTCCATGTAAAGGGGCTGTGTGGGTGGCCTTCAGGAACGGGCCGAGGGCTTGCTGTGAGTTGGGCATGTCGGGAGGAGGAGCAAGGGTCCCTTTGAGTTTCAGCAATGCCACATCACTTTGTCTTGTCTTAACTCGGGCGCGCCCTGCGACGACGGCGTCCGGCTCCCGGCGTGGCCGAAGCGCGTGGCGTCAGGTGGCGGCCGTTCACAGGAGACGGTGAGTAGCGGAATTGTCGGGTTTTGGCTGATGCCCTGCAAAGATCAGCCGCTGATTTTCTGTTTTATTTTTTGTAGCTCGCCAGAAGACAACAGCCTGGCGATGGCAGGAACTTCCCGAATGGCGAGGCGGCCTTCCTTGGTGCTCCGTGTGGATCCTCCCCGCTGGGCATCCGAGAGCTAAGTCGGAGGCTATGACCCGCAGAGGGGCTGAAAGCCAGGCGCCGGGTCGGGACTCGTGACCCGGGATATTTGAGTCAGCTTTGGGGATGGGGAGGTCCAGGCTGTGGCCCCCTAGGCCACACGGTGGGAGAGCCTTGACATTTGTTCACAGTGCTGAGTTGCGCAGGACAGAGCAGCCCCGGGGTGTGTCGTGTCACTTGTCCATCGTGCCTTCTGTGTCTTTTGTGGCTCTCGTGTTGTACGTGCCTTGCCTTATCTCCTCAGGGGGCTTACCAGAAGCCCTGGCGTCACTCCTCGCATCGCCGATCTCTGGGTTCCTCGGCCCAGCACCGACGCCGTCGAAGCTTCGCCTCGGGAGCTGTCAGAGGCCTTGGAATCGCGTCTCTCTTGAAAAGCATCCGATCGGGTGTCTTTTAGAGGTCTTGTTCCGAGCTGTGTCGGCAGCCGTGCGCCGTGAGGATCCGTTGCTGCGGCTTAGGTCTTGAAGAAACGCAAAGATAGATAGGGGACTGCGGCCCCAAGATTGGCGGGCATCCGTCTTGGCAGTTCCTGGAGTTTGTCATTCCGTCAGCATCTTCTTCCTCCCGGCTTCTGCGAGCTTCATCAGCTCGCCTTCATTCTCACCCGGCTCGTCTCATTCCACGTTCTCTCGGTCCTTGCGGCCATTCTTGTGGCCCAGAGCTGTGTCTCCCTGTTGTGTCCCCTCGTCTGTTGTCTTGTGTGTCACGGGTGTCTGGGTGTAGTTGTCCCGGAGCTGCGGTGCCCTGCGGCTCAGCCTGGGTGTAGGTGTAAAAGGCCAAGTGCCAGGCCCCTGTAATTTGAAATTTGTAATGTAGGGTGTAGTTGGAGTCTAGAGGGTATTCCTAGATTGACACAGAATATGTGGAACTGTGAAGTTATCCTGCAGCACTTTGACTTTTGTCTTGGCTTTCTTTCAGATGCGGAGGGATGAAATCGGTGGCAGAGCGCCCCGTCCAGGGTAAGGGGGTTCCCCCGAGAAGGTAAGTCAATGTTTGTCTTTGCAGGGCAACTGGAACCCGATCCCTGTGTTACAGGTCTCCTCTTTGTCTTTATTTTTAGGAAGTAGAGCCAGCTAGCAGCAGTCAAGGCAAAGCGGGCAAGGTGAGCATTGACCGGTGGAGGGAAGCTGTTGTTATCGCTGGGCTCTCAGTTTCTGGTGCAACGCCAAGCGTCCCTTCTTGTTTGCGTGCTTTAGGCGGTCCAGTCGCGTTTTGCCGAGACCCCGTCGCCATCCGGCCGGCACGCCTGCTTGGCCGCTCCCATGAGCCCTGCGGAAGCGTTACGGGAGTGTGTGACGGAGCCTTTTCCGTGTAAAGGGGCTCTGTGGGTGGCCTTCAGGAACGGGCCGAGGGCTTGCTGTGAGTTGGGCATGTCGGGAGGAGGAGCAAGGGTCCCTTTGAGTTTCAGCAATGCCACATCACTTTGTCTTGTCTTAACTCGGGCGCGCCCTGCGACGACGGCGTCCGGCTCCCGGCGTGGCCGAAGCGCGTGGCGTCAGGTGGCGGCCGTTCACAGGAGACGGTGAGTAGCGGAATTGTCGGGTTTTGGCTGATGCCCTGCAAAGATCAGCCGCTGATTTTCTGTTTTATTTTTTGTAGCTCGCCAGAAGACAACAGCCTGGCGATGGCAGGAACTTCCCGAATGGCGAGGCGGCCTTCCTTGGTGCTCCGTGTGGATCCTCCCCGCTGGGCATCCGAGAGCTAAGTCGGAGGCTATGACCCGCAGAGGGGCTGAAAGCCAGGCGCCGGGTCGGGACTCGTGACCCGGGATATTTGAGTCAGCTTTGGGGATGGGGAGGTCCAGGCTGTGGCCCCCTAGGCCACACGGTGGGAGAGCCTTGACATTTGTTCACAGTGCTGAGTTGCGCAGGACAGAGCAGCCCCGGGGTGTGTCGTGTCACTTGTCCATCGTGCCTTCTGTGTCTTTTGTGGCTCTCGTGTTGTACGTGCCTTGCCTTATCTCCTCAGGGGGCTTACCAGAAGCCCTGGCGTCACTCCTCGCATCGCCGATCTCTGGGTTCCTCGGCCCAGCACCGACGCCGTCGAAGCTTTGCCTCGGGAGCTGTCAGAGGCCTTGGAATCGCGTCTCTCTTGAAAAGCATCCGATCGGGTGTCTTTTAGAGGTCTTGTTCCGAGCTGTGTCGGCAGCCGTGCGCCGTGAGGATCCGTTGCTGCGGCTTAGGTCTTGAAGAAACGCAAAGATAGATAGGGGACTGCGGCCCCAAGATTGGCGGGCATCCGTCTTGGCAGTTCCTGGAGTTTGTCATTCCGTCAGCATCTTCTTCCTCCCGGCTTCTGCGAGCTTCATCAGCTCGCCTTCATTCTCACCCGGCTCGTCTCATTCCACGTTCTCTCGGTCCTTGCGGCCATTCTTGTGGCCCAGAGCTGTGTCTCCCTGTTGTGTCCCCTCGTCTGTTGTCTTGTGTGTCACGGGTGTCTGGGTGTAGTTGTCCCGGAGCTGCGGTGCCCTGCGGCTCAGCCTGGGTGTAGGTGTAAAAGGCCAAGTGCCAGGCCCCTGTAATTTGAAATTTGTAATGTAGGGTGTAGTTGGAGTCTAGAGGGTATTCCTAGATTGACACAGAATATGTGGAACTGTGAAGTTATCCTGCAGCACTTTGACTTTTGTCTTGGCTTTCTTTCAGATGCGGAGGGATGAAATCGGTGGCAGAGCGCCCCATCCAGGGTAAGGGGGTTCCCCCGAGAAGGTAAGTCAATGTTTGTCTTGGCAGGGCAACTGGAACCCGATCCCTGTGTTACAGGTCTCCTCTTTGTCTTTATTTTTAGGAAGTAGAGCCAGCTAGCAGCAGTCAAGGCAAAGCGGGCAAGGTGAGCATTGACCGGTGGAGGGAAGCTGTTGTTATCGCTGGGCTCTCAGTTTCTGGTGCAACGCCAAGCGTCCCTTCTTGTTTGCGTGCTTTAGGCGGTCCAGTCGCGCTTTGCCGAGACCCCGTCGCCATCCGGCCGGCACGCCTGCTTGGCCGCTATCGTGAGCCCTGCGGAAGCGTTACGGGAGCGTGTGACGGAGCCTTTTCCATGTAAAGGGGCTGTGTGGGTGGCCTTCAGGAACGGGCCGAGGGCTTGCTGTGAGTTGGGGATGTCGGGAGGAGGAGCAAGGGTCCCTTTGAGTTTCAGCAATGCCACATCACTTTGTCTTGTCTTAACTCGGGCGCGCCCTGCGACGACGGCGTCCGGCTCCCGGCGTGGCCGAAGCGCGTGGCGTCAGGTGGCGGCCGTTCACAGGAGACGGTGAGTAGCGGAATTGTCGGGTTTTGGCTGATGCCCTGCAAAGATCAGCCGCTGATTTTCTGTTTTATTTTTTGTAGCTCGCCAGAAGACAACAGCCTGGCGATGGCAGGAACTTCCCGAATGGCGAGGCGGCCTTCCTTGGTGCTCCGTGTGGATCCTCCCCGCTGGGCATCCGAGAGCTAAGTTGGAGGCTATGACCCGCAGAGGGGCTGAAAGCCAGGCGCCGGGTCGGGACTCATGACCCGGGACATTTGAGTCAGCTTTGGGGATGGGGAGGTCCAGGCTGTGGCCCCCTAGGCCACACGGTGGGAGAGCCTTGACGTTTGTTCACAGTGCTGAGTTGCGCAGGACAGAGCAGCCCCGGGGTGTGTCGTGTCACTTGTCCATCGTGCCTTCTGTGTCTTTTGTGGCTCTCGTGTTGTACGTGCCTTGCCTTATCTCCTCAGGGGGCTTACCAGAAGCCCCGGCGTCACTCCTCGCATCGCCGATCTCTGGGTTCCTCGGCCCAGCACCGACGCCGTCGAAGCTTTGCCTCGGGAGCTCTCAGAGGCCTTGGAATCGCGTCTCTCTTGAAAAGCATCCGATCGGGTGTCTTTTAGAGGTCTTGTTCCGAGCTGTGTCGGCAGCCGTGCGCCGTGAGGATCCATTGCTGCGGCTTAGGTCTTGAAGAAACGCAAAGATAGATAGGGGACTGCGGCCCCAAGATTGGCTGGCATCCGTCTTGGCAGTTCCTGGAGTTTGTCATTCCGTCAGCATCTTCTTCCTCCCGGCTTCTGCGAGCTTCAGCAGCTCGCCTTCATTCTCACCCGGCTCGTCTCATTCCACGTTCTCTCGGTCCTTGCGGCCGTTCTTGTGGCTCAGAGCTGTGTCTCCCTGTTGTGTCCCCTCGTCTGTTGTCTTGTGTGTCACGGGTGTCTGGGTGTAGTTGTCCCGGAGCTGCTCTGCCCTGTGGCCCAGGCTGGGTGTAGGTGTAAAAGGCCAAGTGCCAGGCCCCTGTAATTTGAAATTTGTAATGTAGGGTGTAGTTGGAGTCTAGAGGGTATTCCTAGATTGACACAGAATATGTGGAACTGTGAAGTTATCCTGCAGCACTTTGACTTTTGTCTTGGCTTTCTTTCAGATGCGGAGGGATGAAATCGGTGGCAGAGCGCTCCATCCAGGGTAAGGGGGTTCCCCCGATAAGGTAAGTCCATGTTTGTCTTGGCAGGGCAACTGGAACCCGATCCCTGTGTTACAGGTCTCCTCTTTGTCTTTATTTTTAGGAAGTAGAGCCAGCTAGCAGCAGTCAAGGCAAAGCGGGCAAGGTGAGCATTGACTGGTGGAGGGAAGCTGTTGTTATCGCTGGGCTCTCAGTTTCTGGTGCAACGCCAAGCGTCCCTTCTTGTTTGCGTGCTTTAGGCGGTCCAGTCGCGTTTTGCCGAGACCCCGTCGCCACCCGGCTGGCACGCCTGCTTGGCCGCTCCCGTGAGCCCTGCGGAAGCGTTACGGGAGCGTGTGATGGAGCCTTTTCCATGTAAAGGGGCTGTGTGGGTGGCCTTCAGGAACGGGCCGAGGGCTTGCTGTGAGTTGGGGATGTCGGGAGGAGGAGCAAGGGTCCCTTTGAGTTTCAGCAATGCCACATCACTTTGTCTTGTCTTAACTCGGGCGCGCCCTGCGACGACGGCGTCCGGCTCCCGGCGTGGCTGAAGCGCGTGGCGTCAGGTGGCGGCCGTTCACAGGAGACGGTGAGTAGCGGAATTGTCGAGTTTTGTCTGATGCCCTGCAAAGATCAGCCGCTGATTTTCTGTTTTATTTTTTGTAGCTCGCCAGAAGACAACAGCCTGGCGATGGCAGGAACTTCCCGAATGGCGAGGCGGCCTTCCTTGGTGCTCCGTGTGGATCCTCCCCGCTGGGCATCCGAGAGCTAAGTCGGAGGCTATGACCCGCAGAGGGGCTGAAAGCGAGGCGCCGGGTCGGGACTCGTGACCCGGGACATTTGAGTCAGCTTTGGGGATGGGGAGGTCCAGGCTGTGGCCCCCTAGGCCACACGGTGGGAGAGCCTTGACGTTTGTTCACAGTGCTGAGTTGCGCAGGACAGAGCAGCCCCGGGGTGTGTCGTGTCACTTGTCCATCGTGCCTTCTGTGTCTTTTGTGGCTCTCGTGTTGTACGTGCCTTGCCTTATCTCCTCAGGGGGCTTACCAGAAGCCCCGGCGTCACTCCTCGCATCGCCGATCTCTGGGTTCCTCAGCCCAGCACCGACGCCGTCGAAGCTTTGCCTCGGGAGCTCTCAGAGGCCTTGGAATCGCGTCTCTCTTGAAAAGCATCCGATCGGGTGTCTTTTAGAGGTCTTGTTCCGAGCTGTGTCGGCAGCCGTGCGCCGTGAGGATCCATTGCTGCGGCTTAGGTCTTGAAGAAACGCAAAGATAGATAGGGGACTGCGGCCCCAAGATTGGCTGGCATCCGTCTTGGCAGTTCCTGGAGTTTGTCATTCCGTCAGCATCTTCTTCCTCCCGGCTTCTGCGAGCTTCAGCAGCTCGCCTTCATTCTCACCCGGCTCGTCTCATTCCACGTTCTCTCGGTCCTTGCGGCCATTCTTGTGGCTCAGAGCTGTGTCTCCCTGTTGTGTCCCCTCGTGTGTTGTCTTGTGTGTCACGGGTGTCTGGGTGTAGTTGTCCCGGAGCTGCTCTGCCCTGCGGCCCAGGCTGGGTGTAGGTGTAAAAGGCCAAGTGCCAGGCCCCTGTAATTTGAAATTTGTAATGTAGGGTGTAGTTGGAGCCTAGAGGGTATTCCTAGATTGACACATGATATGTGGAACTGTGAAATTATCCTGCAGCACTCTGACTTTTGTCTTGGCTTTCTTTCAGATGCGGAGGGATGAAATCGGTGGCAGAGCGCCCCATCCAGGGTAAGGGGGTTCCCCCGATAAGGTAAGTCCATGTTTGTCTTGGCAGGGCAACTGGAACCCGATCCCTGTGTTACAGGTCTCCTCTTTGTCTTTATTTTTAGGAAGTAGAGCCAGCTAGCAGCAGTCAAGGCAAAGCGGGCAAGGTGAGCATTGACCGGTGGAGGGAAGCTGTTGTTATCGCTGGGCTCTCAGTTTCTGGTGCAACGCCAAGCGTCCCTTCTTGTTTGCGTGCTTTAGGCGGTCCAGTCGCGTTTTGCCGAGACCCCGTCGCCACCCGGCTGGCACGCCTGCTTGGCCGCTCCCGTGAGCCCTGCGGAAGCGTTACGGGAGCGTGTGATGGAGCCTTTTCCATGTAAAGGGGCTGTGTGGGTGGCCTTCAGGAACGGGCCGAGGGCTTGCTGTGAGTTGGGGATGTCGGGAGGAGGAGCAAGGGTCCCTTTGAGTTTCAGCAATGCCACATCACTTTGTCTTGTCTTAACTCGGGCGCGCCCTGCGACGACGGTGTCCGGCTCCCGGCGTGGCCGAAGCGCGTGGCGTCAGGTGGCGGCCGTTCACAGGAGACGGTGAGTAGCGGAATTGTCGAGTTTTGTCTGATGCCCTGCAAAGATCAGCCGCTGATTTTCTGTTTTATTTTTTGTAGCTCGCCAGAAGACAACAGCCTGGCGATGGCAGGAACTTCCCGAATGGCGAGGCGGCCTTCCTTGGTGCTCCGTGTGGATCCTCCCCGCTGGGCATCCGAGAGCTAAGTCGGAGGCTATGACCCGCAGAGGGGCTGAAAGCGAGGCGCCGGGTCGGGACTCGTGACCCGGGACATTTGAGTCAGCTTTGGGGATGGGGAGGTCCAGGCTGTGGCCCCCTAGGCCACACGGTGGGAGAGCCTTGACGTTTGTTCACAGTGCTGAGTTGCGCAGGACAGAGCAGCCCCGGGGTGTGTCGTGTCACTTGTCCATCGTGCCTTCTGTGTCTTTTGTGGCTCTCGTGTTGTACGTGCCTTGCCTTATCTCCTCAGGGGGCTTACCAGAAGCCCCGGCGTCACTCCTCGCATCGCCGATCTCTGGGTTCCTCAGCCCAGCACCGACGCCGTCGAAGATTTGCCTCGGGAGCTCTCAGAGGCCTTGGAATCGTGTCTCTCTTGAAAAGCATCCGATCGGGTGTCTTTTAGAGGTCTTGTTCCGAGCTGTGTCGGCAGCCGTGCGCCGTGAGGATCCATTGCTGCGGCTTAGGTCTTGAAGAAACGCAAAGATAGATAGGGGACTGCGGCCCCAAGATTGGCTGGCATCCGTCTTGGCAGTTCCTGGAGTTTGTCATTCCGTCAGCATCTTCTTCCTCCCGGCTTCTGCGAGCTTCAGCAGCTCGCCTTCATTCTCACCCGGCTCGTCTCATTCCACGTTCTCTCGGTCCTTGCGGCCATTCTTGTGGCTCAGAGCTGTGTCTCCCTGTTGTGTCCCCTCGTGTGTTGTCTTGTGTGTCACGGGTGTCTGGGTGTAGTTGTCCCGGAGCTGCTCTGCCCTGCGGCCCAGCCTGGGTGTAGGTGTAAAAGGCCAAGTGCCAGGCCCCTGTAATTTGAAATTTGTAATGTAGGGTGTAGTTGGAGCCTAGAGGGTATTCCTAGATTGACACAGGATATGTAGAACTGTGAAGTTATCCTGCAGCACTTTGACTTTTGTCTTGGCTTTCTTTCAGATGCGGAGGGATGAAATCGGTGGCAGAGCGCCCCGTCCAGGGTAAGGGGGTTCCCCCGAGAAGGTAAGTCAATGTTTGTCTTTGCAGGGCAACTGGAACCCGATCCCTGTGTTACAGGTCTCCTCTTTGTCTTTATTTTTAGGAAGTAGAGCCAGCTAGCAGCAGTCAAGGCAAAGCGGGCAAGGTGAGCATTGACCGGTGGAGGGAAGCTGTTGTTATCGCTGGGCTCTCAGTTTCTGGTGCAACGCCAAGCGTCCCTTCTTGTTTGCGTGCTTTAGGCGGTCCAGTCGCGTTTTGCCGAGACCCCGTCGCCACCCGGCCGGCACGCCTGCTTGGCCGCTCCCGTGAGCCCTGCGGAAGCGTTACGGGAGCGTGTGATGGAGCCTTTTCCATGTAAAGGGGCTGTGTGGGTGGCCTTCAGGAACGGGCCGAGGGCTTGCTGTGAGTTGGGGATGTCGGGAGGAGGAGCAAGGGTCCCTTTGAGTTTCAGCAATGCCACATCACTTTGTCTTGTCTTCACTCGGGCGCGCCCTGCGATGACGGCGTCCGGCTCCCGGCGTGGCCGAAGCGCGTGGCGTCAGGTGGCGGCCGTTCACAGGAGACGGTGAGTAGCGGAATTGTCGGGTTTTGGCTGATGCCCTGCAAAGATCAGCCGCTGATTTTCTGTTTTATTTTTTGTAGCTCGCCAGAAGACAACAGCCTGGCGATGGCAGGAACTTCCCGAATGGCGAGGCGGCCTTCCTTGGTGCTCCGTGTGGATCCTCCCCGCTGGGCATCCGAGAGCTAAGTCGGAGGCTATGACCCGCAGAGGGGCTGAAAGCCAGGTGCCGGGTCGGGACTCGTGACCCGGGATATTTGAGTCAGCTTTGGGGATGGGGAGGTCCAGGCTGTGGCCCCCTAGGCCACACGGTGGGAGAGCCTTGACATTTGTTCACAGTGCTGAGTTGCGCAGGACAGAGCAGCCCCGGGGTGTGTCGTGTCACTTGTCCATCGTGCCTTCTGTGTCTTTTGTGGCTCTCGTGTTGTACGTGCCTTGCCTTATCTCCTCAGGGGGCTTACCAGAAGCCCCGGCGTCACTCCTCGCATCGCCGATCTCTGGGTTCCTCAGCCCAGCACCGACGCCGTCGAAGATTTGCCTCGGGAGCTCTCAGAGGCCTTGGAATCGCGTCTCTCTTGAAAAGCATCCGATCGGGTGTCTTTTAGAGGTCTTGTTCCGAGCTGTGTCGGCAGCCGTGCGCCGTGAGGATCCATTGCTGCGGCTTAGGTCTTGAAGAAACGCAAAGATAGATAGGGGACTGCGGCCCCAAGATTGGCTGGCATCCGTCTTGGCAGTTCCTGGAGTTTGTCATTCCGTCAGCATCTTCTTCCTCCCGGCTTCTGCGAGCTTCAGCAGCTCGCCTTCATTCTCACCCGGCTCGTCTCATTCCACGTTCTCTCGGTCCTTGCGGCCATTCTTGTGGCTCAGAGCTGTGTCTCCCTGTTGTGTCCCCTCGTGTGTTGTCTTGTGTGTCACGGGTGTCTGGGTGTAGTTGTCCCGGAGCTGCTCTGCCCTGCGGCCCAGCCTGGGTGTAGGTGTAAAAGGCCAAGTGCCAGGCCCCTGTAATTTGAAATTTGTAATGTAGGGTGTAGTTGGAGCCTAGAGGGTATTCCTAGATTGACACATGATATGTGGAACTGTGAAATTATCCTGCAGCACTCTGACTTTTGTCTTGGCTTTCTTTCAGATGCGGAGGGATGAAATCGGTGGCAGAGCGCCCTGTCCAGGGTAAGGGGGTTCCCCCGAGAAGGTAAGTCAATGTTTGTCTTTGCAGGGCAACTGGAACCCGATCCCTGTGTTACAGGTCTCCTCTTTGTCTTTATTTTTAGGAAGTAGAGCCAGCTAGC
Source organism: Periparus ater (assembly GCA_032357785.1). Lineage (NCBI taxonomy): Eukaryota > Metazoa > Chordata > Aves > Passeriformes > Paridae > Periparus > Periparus ater. Next base: position 3,532,993 of record CM063628.1, read on the forward strand.
AGCAGTCAAGGCAAAGCGGGCAAGGTGAGCATTGACCGGTGGAGGGAAGCTGTTGTTATCGCTGGGCTCTCAGTTTCTGGTGCAACGCCAAGCGTCCCTTCTTGTTTGCGTGCTTTAGGCGGTCCAGTCGCGTTTTGCCGAGACCCCGTCGCCACCCGGCCGGCACGCCTGCTTGGCCGCTCCCGTGAGCCCTGCGGAAGCGTTACGGGAGCGTGTGATGGAGCCTTTTCCATGTAAAGGGGCTGTGTGGGTGGCCTTCAGGAACGGGCCGAGGGCTTGCTGTGAGTTGGGGATGTCGGGAGGAGGAGCAAGGGTCCCTTTGAGTTTCAGCAATGCCACATCACTTTGTCTTGTCTTAACTCGGGCGCGCCCTGCGACGACGGCGTCCGGCTCCCGGCGTGGCCGAAGCGCGTGGCGTCAGGTGGCGGCCGTTCACAGGAGACGGTGAGTAGCGGAATTGTCGAGTTTTGTCTGATGCCCTGCAAAGATCAGCCGCTGATTTTCTGTTTTATTTTTTGTAGCTCGCCAGAAGACAACAGCCTGGCGATGGCAGGAACTTCCCGAATGGCGAGGCGGCCTTCCTTGGTGCTCCGTGTGGATCCTCCCCGCTGGGCATCCGAGAGCTAAGTCGGAGGCTATGACCCGCAGAGGGGCTGAAAGCGAGGCGCCGGGTCGGGACTCGTGACCCGGGACATTTGAGTCAGCTTTGGGGATGGGGAGGTCCAGGCTGTGGCCCCCTAGGCCACACGGTGGGAGAGCCTTGACGTTTGTTCACAGTGCTGAGTTGCGCAGGACAGAGCAGCCCCGGGGTGTGTCGTGTCACTTGTCCATCGTGCCTTCTGTGTCTTTTGTGGCTCTCGTGTTGTACGTGCCTTGCCTTATCTCCTCAGGGGGCTTACCAGAAGCCCCGGCGTCACTCCTCGCATCGCCGATCTCTGGGTTCCTCAGCCCAGCACCGACGCCGTCGAAGCTTTGCCTCGGGAGCTCTCAGAGGCCTTGGAATCGCGTCTCTCTTGAAAAGCATCCGATCGGGTGTCTTTTAGAGGTCTTGTTCCGAGCTGTGTCGGCAGCCGTGCGCCGTGAGGATCCATTGCTGCGGCTTAGGTCTTGAAGAAACGCAAAGATAGATAGGGGACTGCGGCCCCAAGATTGGCTGGCATCCGTCTTGGCAGTTCCTGGAGTTTGTCATTCCGTCAGCATCTTCTTCCTCCCGGCTTCTGCGAGCTTCAGCAGCTCGCCTTCATTCTCACCCGGCTCGTCTCATTCCACGTTCTCTCGGTCCTTGCGGCCGTTCTTGTGGCTCAGAGCTGTGTCTCCCTGTTGTGTCCCCTCGTCTGTTGTCTTGTGTGTCACGGGTGTCTGGGTGTAGTTGTCCCGGAGCTGCTCTGCCCTGCGGCCCAGGCTGGGTGTAGGTGTAAAAGGCCAAGTGCCAGGCCCCTGTAATTTGAAATTTGTAATGTAGGGTGTAGTTGGAGTCTAGAGGGTATTCCTAGATTGACACAGAATATGTGGAACTGTGAAGTTATCCTGCAGCACTTTGACTTTTGTCTTGGCTTTCTTTCAGATGCGGAGGGATGAAATCGGTGGCAGAGCGCCCCATCCAGGGTAAGGGGGTTCCCCCGATAAGGTAAGTCCATGTTTGTCTTGGCAGGGCAACTGGAACCCGATCCCTGTGTTACAGGTCTCCTCTTTGTCTTTATTTTTAGGAAGTAGAGCCAGCTAGCAGCAGTCAAGGCAAAGCGGGCAAGGTGAGCATTGACCGGTGGAGGGAAGCTGTTGTTATCGCTGGGCTCTCAGTTTCTGGTGCAACGCCAAGCGTCCCTTCTTGTTTGCGTGCTTTAGGCGGTCCAGTCGCGTTTTGCCGAGACCCCGTCGCCACCCGGCTGGCACGCCTGCTTGGCCGCTCCCGTGAGCCCTGCGGAAGCGTTACGGGAGCGTGTGATGGAGCCTTTTCCATGTAAAGGGGCTGTGTGGGTGGCCTTCAGGAACGGGCCGAGGGCTTGCTGTGAGTTGGGGATGTCGGGAGGAGGAGCAAGGGTCCCTTTGAGTTTCAGCAATGCCACATCACTTTGTCTTGTCTTAACTCGGGCGCGCCCTGCGACGACGGCGTCCGGCTCCCGGCGTGGCCGAAGCGCGTGGCGTCAGGTGGCGGCCGTTCACAGGAGACGGTGAGTAGCGGAATTGTCGAGTTTTGTCTGATGCCCTGCAAAGATCAGCCGCTGATTTTCTGTTTTATTTTTTGTAGCTCGCCAGAAAACAACAGCCTGGCGATGGCAGGAACTTCCCGAATGGCGAGGCGGCCTTCCTTGGTGCTCCGTGTGGATCCTCCCCGCTGGGCATCCGAGAGCTAAGTCGGAGGCTATGACCCGCAGAGGGGCTGAAAGCGAGGCGCCGGGTCGGGACTCGTGACCTGGGACATTTGAGTCAGCTTTGGGGATGGGGAGGTCCAGGCTGTGGCCCCCTAGGCCACACGGTGGGAGAGCCTTGACGTTTGTTCACAGTGCTGAGTTGCGCAGGACAGAGCAGCCCCGGGGTGTGTCGTGTCACTTGTCCATCGTGCCTTCTGTGTCTTTTGTGGCTCTCGTGTTGTACGTGCCTTGCCTTATCTCCTCAGGGGGCTTACCAGAAGCCCCGGCGTCACTCCTCGCATCGCCGATCTCTGGGTTCCTCAGCCCAGCACCGACGCCGTCGAACATTTGCCTCGGGAGCTCTCAGAGGCCTTGGAATCGCGTCTCTCTTGAAAAGCATCCGATCGGGTGTCTTTTAGAGGTCTTGTTCCGAGCTGTGTCGGCAGCCGTGCGCCGTGAGGATCCATTGCTGCGGCTTAGGTCTTGAAGAAACGCAAAGATAGATAGGGGACTGCGGCCCCAAGATTGGCTGGCATCCGTCTTGGCAGTTCCTGGAGTTTGTCATTCCGTCAGCATCTTCTTCCTCCCGGCTTCTGCGAGCTTCAGCAGCTCGCCTTCATTCTCACCCGGCTCGTCTCATTCCACGTTCTCTCGGTCCTTGCGGCCATTCTTGTGGCTCAGAGCTGTGTCTCCCTGTTGTGTCCCCTCGTGTGTTGTCTTGTGTGTCACGGGTGTCTGGGTGTAGTTGTCCCGGAGCTGCTCTGCCCTGCGGCCCAGCCTGGGTGTAGGTGTAAAAGGCCAAGTGCCAGGCCCCTGTAATTTGAAATTTGTAATGTAGGGTGTAGTTGGAGCCTAGAGGGTATTCCTAGATTGACACATGATATGTGGAACTGTGAAATTATCCTGCAGCACTCTGACTTTTGTCTTGGCTTTCTTTCAGATGCGGAGGGATGAAATCGGTGGCAGAGCGCCCCGTCCAGGGTAAGGGGGTTCCCCCGAGAAGGTAAGTCAATGTTTGTCTTGGCAGGGCAACTGGAACCCGATCCCTGTGTTACAGGTCTCCTCTTTGTCTTTATTTTTAGGAAGTAGAGCCAGCTAGCAGCAGTCAAGGCAAAGCGGGCAAGGTGAGCATTGACCAGTGGAGGGAAGCTGTTGTTATCGCTGGGCTCTCAGTTTCTGGTGCAACGCCAAGCGTCCCTTCTTGTTTGCGTGCTTTAGGCGGTCCAGTCGCGCTTTGCCGAGACCCCGTCGCCATCCGGCCGGCACGCCTGCTTGGCCGCTCCCGTGAGCCCTGCGGAAGCGTTACGGGAGCGTGTGACGGAGCCTTTTCCATGTAAAGGGGCTGTGTGGGTGGCCTTCAGGAACGGGCCGAGGGCTTGCTGTGAGTTGGGCATGTCGGGAGGAGGAGCAAGGGTCCCTTTGAGTTTCAGCAATGCCACATCACTTTGTCTTGTCTTAACTCGGGCGCGCCCTGCGACGACGGCGTCCGGCTCCCGGCGTGGCCGAAGCGCGTGGCGTCAGGTGGCGGCCGTTCACAGGAGACGGTGAGTAGCGGAATTGGTGGGTTTTGGCTGATGCCCTGCAAAGATCAGCCGCTGATTTTCTGTTTTATTTTTTGTAGCTCGCCAGAAGACAACAGCCTGGCGATGGCAGGAACTTCCCGAATGGCGAGGCGGCCTTCCTTGGTGCTCCGTGTGGATCCTCCCCGCTGGGCATCCGAGAGCTAAGTCGGAGGCTATGACCCGCAGAGGGGCTGAAAGCCAGGCGCCGGGTCGGGACTCGTGACCCGGGATATTTGAGTCAGCTTTGGGGATGGGGAGGTCCAGGCTGTGGCCCCCTAGGCCACACGGTGGGAGAGCCTTGACATTTGTTCACAGTGCTGAGTTGCGCAGGACAGAGCAGCCCCGGGGTGTGTCGTGTCACTTGTCCATCGTGCCTTCTGTGTCTTTTGTGGCTCTCGTGTTGTACGTGCCTTGCCTTATCTCCTCAGGGGGCTTACCAGAAGCCCCGGCGTCACTCCTCGCATCGCCGATCTCTGGGTTCCTCGGCCCAGCACCGGCGCCGTCGAAGCTTTGCCTCGGGAGCTGTCAGAGGCCTTGGAATCGCGTCTCTCTTGAAAAGCATCCGATCGGGTGTCTTTTAGAGGTCTTGTTCCGAGCTGTGTCGGCTGCCGTGCGCCGTGAGGATCCATTGCTGCGGCTTAGGTCTTGAAGAAACGCAAAGATAGATAGGGGACTGCGGCCCCAAGATTGGCGGGCATCCGTCTTGGCAGTTCCTGGAGTTTGTCATTCCGTCAGCATCTTCTTCCTCCCGGCTTCTGCGAGCTTCATCAGCTCGCCTTCATTCTCACCCGGCTCGTCTCATTCCACGTTCTCTCGGTCCTTGCGGCCATTCTTGTGGCCCAGAGCTGTGTCTCCCTGTTGTGTCCCCTCGTCTGTTGTCTTGTGTGTCACGGGTGTCTGGGTGTAGTTGTCCCGGAGCTGCTCTGCCCTGCGGCCCAGGCTGGGTGTAGGTGTAAAAGGCCAAGTGCCAGGCCCCTGTAATTTGAAATTTGTAATGTAGGGTGTAGTTGGAGTCTAGAGGGTATTCCTAGATTGACACAGAATATGTGGAACTGTGAAGTTATCCTGCAGCACTTTGACTTTTGTCTTGGCTTTCTTTCAGATGCGGAGGGATGAAATCGGTGGCAGAGCGCCCCATCCAGGGTAAGGGGGTTCCCCCGAGAAGGTAAGTCCATGTTTGTCTTGGCAGGGCAACTGGAACCCGATCCCTGTGTTACAGGTCTCCTCTTTGTCTTTATTTTTAGGAAGTAGAGCCAGCTAGCAGCAGTCAAGGCAAAGCGGGCAAGGTGAGCATTGACCGGTGGAGGGAAGCTGTTGTTATCGCTGGGCTCTCAGTTTCTGGTGCAACGCCAAGCGTCCCTTCTTGTTTGCGTGCTTTAGGCGGTCCAGTCGCGTTTTGCCGAGACCCCGTCGCCACCCGGCTGGCACGCCTGCTTGGCCGCTCCCGTGAGCCCTGCGGAAGCGTTACGGGAGCGTGTGATGGAGCCTTTTCCATGTAAAGGGGCTGTGTGGGTGGCCTTCAGGAACGGGCCGAGGGCTTGCTGTGAGTTGGGGATGTCGGGAGGAGGAGCAAGGGTCCCTTTGAGTTTCAGCAATGCCACATCACTTTGTCTTGTCTTAACTCGGGCGCGCCCTGCGACGACGGCGTCCGGCTCCCGGCGTGGCCGAAGCGCGTGGCGTCAGGTGGCGGCCGTTCACAGGAGACGGTGAGTAGCGGAATTGTCGAGTTTTGTCTGATGCCCTGCAAAGATCAGCCGCTGATTTTCTGTTTTATTTTTTGTAGCTCGCCAGAAGACAACAGCCTGGCGATGGCAGGAACTTCCCGAATGGCGAGGCGGCCTTCCTTGGTGCTCCGTGTGGATCCTCCCCGCTGGACATCCGAGAGCTAAGTCGGAGGCTATGACCCGCAGAGGGGCTGAAAGCGAGGCGCCGGGTCGGGACTCGTGACCCGGGACATTTGAGTCAGCTTTGGGGATGGGGAGGTCCAGGCTGTGGCCCCCTAGGCCACACGGTGGGAGAGCCTTGACGTTTGTTCACAGTGCTGAGTTGCGCAGGACAGAGCAGCCCCGGGGTGTGTCGTGTCACTTGTCCATCGTGCCTTCTGTGTCTTTTGTGGCTCTCGTGTTGTACGTGCCTTGCCTTATCTCCTCAGGGGGCTTACCAGAAGCCCCGGCGTCACTCCTCGCATCGCCGATCTCTGGGTTCCTCAGCCCAGCACCGACGCCGTCGAACATTTGCCTCGGGAGCTCTCAGAGGCCTTGGAATCGCGTCTCTCTTGAAAAGCATCCGATCGGGTGTCTTTTAGAGGTCTTGTTCCGAGCTGTGTCGGCAGCCGTGCGCCGTGAGGATCCATTGCTGCGGCTTAGGTCTTGAAGAAACGCAAAGATAGATAGGGGACTGCGGCCCCAAGATTGGCTGGCATCCGTCTTGGCAGTTCCTGGAGTTTGTCATTCCGTCAGCATCTTCTTCCTCCCGGCTTCTGCGAGCTTCAGCAGCTCGCCTTCATTCTCACCCGGCTCGTCTCATTCCACGTTCTCTCGGTCCTTGCGGCCATTCTTGTGGCTCAGAGCTGTGTCTCCCTGTTGTGTCCCCTCGTGTGTTGTCTTGTGTGTCACGGGTGTCTGGGTGTAGTTGTCCCGGAGCTGCTCTGCCCTGCGGCCCAGCCTGGGTGTAGGTGTAAAAGGCCAAGTGCCAGGCCCCTGTAATTTGAAATTTGTAATGTAGGGTGTAGTTGGAGCCTAGAGGGTATTCCTAGATTGACACATGATATGTGGAACTGTGAAATTATCCTGCAGCACTCTGACTTTTGTCTTGGCTTTCTTTCAGATGCGGAGGGATGAAATCGGTGGCAGAGCGCCCCATCCAGGGTAAGGGGGTTCCCCCGAGAAGGTAAGTCAATGTTTGTCTTTGCAGGGCAACTGGAACCCGATCCCTGTGTTACAGGTCTCCTCTTTGTCTTTATTTTTAGGAAGTAGAGCCAGCTAGCAGCAGTCAAGGCAAAGCGGGCAAGGTGAGCATTGACCGGTGGAGGGAAGCTGTTGTTATCGCTGGGCTCTCAGTTTCTGGTGCAACGCCAAGCGTCCCTTCTTGTTTGCGTGCTTTAGGCGGTCCAGTCGCGTTTTGCCGAGACCCCGTCGCCACCCGGCCGGCACGCCTGCTTGGCCGCTCCCGTGAGCCCTGCGGAAGCGTTACGGGAGCGTGTGATGGAGCCTTTTCCATGTAAAGGGGCTGTGTGGGTGGCCTTCAGGAACGGGCCGAGGGCTTGCTGTGAGTTGGGGATGTCGGGAGGAGGAGCAAGGGTCCCTTTGAGTTTCAGCAATGCCACATCACTTTGTCTTGTCTTCACTCGGGCGCGCCCTGCGATGACGGCGTCCGGCTCCCGGCGTGGCCGAAGCGCGTGGCGTCAGGTGGCGGCCGTTCACAGGAGACGGTGAGTAGCGGAATTGTCGGGTTTTGGCTGATGCCCTGCAAAGATCAGCCGCTGATTTTCTGTTTTATTTTTTGTAGCTCGCCAGAAGACAACAGCCTGGCGATGGCAGGAACTTCCCGAATGGCGAGGCGGCCTTCCTTGGTGCTCCGTGTGGATCCTCCCCGCTGGGCATCCGAGAGCTAAGTCGGAGGCTATGACCCGCAGAGGGGCTGAAAGCCAGGTGCCGGGTCGGGACTCGTGACCCGGGATATTTGAGTCAGCTTTGGGGATGGGGAGGTCCAGGCTGTGGCCCCCTAGGCCACACGGTGGGAGAGCCTTGACATTTGTTCACAGTGCTGAGTTGCGCAGGACAGAGCAGCCCCGGGGTGTGTCGTGTCACTTGTCCATCGTGCCTTCTGTGTCTTTTGTGGCTCTCGTGTTGTACGTGCCTTGCCTTATCTCCTCAGGGGGCTTACCAGAAGCCCCGGCGTCACTCCTCGCATCGCCGATCTCTGGGTTCCTCGGCCCAGCACCGGCGCCGTCGAAGCTTTGCCTCGGGAGCTGTCAGAGGCCTTGGAATCGCGTCTCTCTTGAAAAGCATCCGATCGGGTGTCTTTTAGAGGTCTTGTTCCGAGCTGTGTCGGCAGCCGTGCGCCGTGAGGATCCATTGCTGCGGCTTAGGTCTTGAAGAAACGCAAAGATAGATAGGGGACTGCGGCCCCAAGATTGGCGGGCATCCGTCTTGGCAGTTCCTGGAGTTTGTCATTCCGTCAGCATCTTCTTCCCCCCGGCTTCTGCGAGCTTCATCAGCTCGCCTTCATTCTCACCCGGCTCGTCTCATTCCACGTTCTCTCGGTCCTTGCGGCCATTCTTGTGGCCCAGAGCTGTGTCTCCCTGTTGTGTCCCCTCGTCTGTTGTCTTGTGTGTCACGGGTGTCTGGGTGTAGTTGTCCCGGAGCTGCTCTGCCCTGCGGCCCAGCCTGGGTGTAGGTGTAAAAGGCCAAGTGCCAGGCCCCTGTAATTTGAAATTTGTAATGTAGGGTGTAGTTGGAGTCTAGAGGGTATTCCTAGATTGACACAGAATATGTGGAACTGTGAAGTTATCCTGCAGCACTTTGACTTTTGTCTTGGCTTTCTTTCAGATGCGGAGGGATGAAATCGGTGGCAGAGCGCCCCATCCAGGGTAAGGGGGTTCCCCCGATAAGGTAAGTCCATGTTTGTCTTGGCAGGGCAACTGGAACCCGATCCCTGTGTTACAGGTCTCCTCTTTGTCTTTATTTTTAGGAAGTAGAGCCAGCTAGCAGCAGTCAAGGCAAAGCGGGCAAGGTGAGCATTGACTGGTGGAGGGAAGCTGTTGTTATCGCTGGGCTCTCAGTTTCTGGTGCAACGCCAAGCGTCCCTTCTTGTTTGCGTGCTTTAGGCGGTCCAGTCGCGTTTTGCCGAGACCCCGTCGCCACCCGGCTGGCTCGCCTGCTTGGCCGCTCCCGTGAGCCCTGCGGAAGCGTTCCGGGAGCGTGTGACGGAGCCTTTTCCATGTAAAGGGGCTGTGTGGGTGGCCTTCAGGAACGGGCCGAGGGCTTGCTGTGAGTTGGGGATGTCGGGAGGAGGAGCAAGGGTCCCTTTGAGTTTCAGCAATGCCACATCACTTTGTCTTGTCTTAACTCGGGCGCGCCCTGCGACGACGGTGTCCGGCTCCCGGCGTGGCCGAAGCGCGTGGCGTCAGGTGGCGGCCGTTCACAGGAGACGGTGAGTAGCGGAATTGTCGAGTTTTGTCTGATGCCCTGCAAAGATCAGCCGCTGATTTTCTGTTTTATTTTTTGTAGCTCGCCAGAAGACAACAGCCTGGCGATGGCAGGAACTTCCCGAATGGCGAGGCGGCCTTCCTTGGTGCTCCGTGTGGATCCTCCCCGCTGGGCATCCGAGAGCTAAGTCGGAGGCTATGACCCGCAGAGGGGCTGAAAGCGAGGCGCCGGGTCGGGACTCGTGACCCGGGACATTTGAGTCAGCTTTGGGGATGGGGAGGTCCAGGCTGTGGCCCCCTAGGCCACACGGTGGGAGAGCCTTGACGTTTGTTCACAGTGCTGAGTTGCGCAGGACAGAGCAGCCCCGGGGTGTGTCGTGTCACTTGTCCATCGTGCCTTCTGTGTCTTTTGTGGCTCTCGTGTTGTACGTGCCTTGCCTTATCTCCTCAGGGGGCTTACCAGAAGCCCCGGCGTCACTCCTCGCATCGCCGATCTCTGGGTTCCTCAGCCCAGCACCGACGCCGTCGAAGATTTGCCTCGGGAGCTCTCAGAGGCCTTGGAATCGCGTCTCTCTTGAAAAGCATCCGATCGGGTGTCTTTTAGAGGTCTTGTTCCGAGCTGTGTCGGCAGCCGTGCGCCGTGAGGATCCATTGCTGCGGCTTAGGTCTTGAAGAAACGCAAAGATAGATAGGGGACTGCGGCCCCAAGATTGGCTGGCATCCGTCTTGGCAGTTCCTGGAGTTTGTCATTCCGTCAGCATCTTCTTCCTCCCGGCTTCTGCGAGCTTCAGCAGCTCGCCTTCATTCTCACCCGGCTCGTCTCATTCCACGTTCTCTCGGTCCTTGCGGCCATTCTTGTGGCTCAGAGCTGTGTCTCCCTGTTGTGTCCCCTCGTGTGTTGTCTTGTGTGTCACGGGTGTCTGGGTGTAGTTGTCCCGGAGCTGCTCTGCCCTGCGGCCCAGCCTGGGTGTAGGTGTAAAAGGCCAAGTGCCAGGCCCCTGTAATTTGAAATTTGTAATGTAGGGTGTAGTTGGAGCCTAGAGGGTATTCCTAGATTGACACATGATATGTGGAACTGTGAAATTATCCTGCAGCACTCTGACTTTTGTCTTGGCTTTCTTTCAGATGCGGAGGGATGAAATCGGTGGCAGAGCGCCCTGTCCAGGGTAAGGGGGTTCCCCCGAGAAGGTAAGTCAATGTTTGTCTTTGCAGGGCAACTGGAACCCGATCCCTGTGTTACAGGTCTCCTCTTTGTCTTTATTTTTAGGAAGTAGAGCCAGCTAGCAGCAGTCAAGGCAAAGCGGGCAAGGTGAGCATTGACCGGTGGAGGGAAGCTGTTGTTATCGCTGGGCTCTCAGTTTCTGGTGCAACGCCAAGCGTCCCTTCTTGTTTGCGTGCTTTAGGCGGTCCAGTCGCGTTTTGCCGAGACCCCGTCGCCACCCGGCCGGCACGCCTGCTTGGCCGCTCCCGTGAGCCCTGCGGAAGCGTTACGGGAGCGTGTGATGGAGCCTTTTCCATGTAAAGGGGCTGTGTGGGTGGCCTTCAGGAACGGGCCGAGGGCTTGCTGTGAGTTGGGGATGTCGGGAGGAGGAGCAAGGGTCCCTTTGAGTTTCAGCAATGCCACATCACTTTGTCTTGTCTTAACTCGGGCGCGCCCTGCGACGACGGCGTCCGGCTCCCGGCGTGGCCGAAGCGCGTGGCGTCAGGTGGCGGCCGTTCACAGGAGACGGTGAGTAGCGGAATTGTCGAGTTTTGTCTGATGCCCTGCAAAGATCAGCCGCTGATTTTCTGTTTTATTTTTTGTAGCTCGCCAGAAGACAACAGCCTGGCGATGGCAGGAACTTCCCGAATGGCGAGGCGGCCTTCCTTGGTGCTCCGTGTGGATCCTCCCCGCTGGGCATCCGAGAGCTAAGTCGGAGGCTATGACCCGCAGAGGGGCTGAAAGCGAGGCGCCGGGTCGGGACTCGTGACCCGGGACATTTGAGTCAGCTTTGGGGATGGGGAGGTCCAGGCTGTGGCCCCCTAGGCCACACGGTGGGAGAGCCTTGACGTTTGTTCACAGTGCTGAGTTGCGCAGGACAGAGCAGCCCCGGGGTGTGTCGTGTCACTTGTCCATCGTGCCTTCTGTGTCTTTTGTGGCTCTCGTGTTGTACGTGCCTTGCCTTATCTCCTCAGGGGGCTTACCAGAAGCCCCGGCGTCACTCCTCGCATCGCCGATCTCTGGGTTCCTCAGCCCAGCACCGACGCCGTCGAAGCTTTGCCTCGGGAGCTCTCAGAGGCCTTGGAATCGCGTCTCTCTTGAAAAGCATCCGATCGGGTGTCTTTTAGAGGTCTTGTTCCGAGCTGTGTCGGCAGCCGTGCGCCGTGAGGATCCATTGCTGCGGCTTAGGTCTTGAAGAAACGCAAAGATAGATAGGGGACTGCGGCCCCAAGATTGGCTGGCATCCGTCTTGGCAGTTCCTGGAGTTTGTCATTCCGTCAGCATCTTCTTCCTCCCGGCTTCTGCGAGCTTCAGCAGCTCGCCTTCATTCTCACCCGGCTCGTCTCATTCCACGTTCTCTCGGTCCTTGCGGCCGTTCTTGTGGCTCAGAGCTGTGTCTCCCTGTTGTGTCCCCTCGTCTGTTGTCTTGTGTGTCACGGGTGTCTGGGTGTAGTTGTCCCGGAGCTGCTCTGCCCTGCGGCCCAGGCTGGGTGTAGGTGTAAAAGGCCAAGTGCCAGGCCCCTGTAATTTGAAATTTGTAATGTAGGGTGTAGTTGGAGTCTAGAGGGTATTCCTAGATTGACACAGAATATGTGGAACTGTGAAGTTATCCTGCAGCACTTTGACTTTTGTCTTGGCTTTCTTTCAGATGCGGAGGGATGAAATCGGTGGCAGAGCGCCCCGTCCAGGGTAAGGGGGTTCCCCCGAGAAGGTAAGTCAATGTTTGTCTTGGCAGGGCAACTGGAACCCGATCCCTGTGTTACAGGTCTCCTCTTTGTCTTTATTTTTAGGAAGTAGAGCCAGCTAGCAGCAGTCAAGGCAAAGCGGGCAAGGTGAGCATTGACCGGTGGAGGGAAGCTGTTGTTATCGCTGGGCTCTCAGTTTCTGGTGCAACGCCAAGCGTCCCTTCTTGTTTGCGTGCTTTAGGCGGTCCAGTCGCGTTTTGCCGAGACCCCGTCGCCACCCGGCTGGCACGCCTGCTTGGCCGCTCCCGTGAGCCCTGCGGAAGCGTTACGGGAGCGTGTGATGGAGCCTTTTCCATGTAAAGGGGCTGTGTGGGTGGCCTTCAGGAACGGGCCGAGGGCTTGCTGTGAGTTGGGGATGTCGGGAGGAGGAGCAAGGGTCCCTTTGAGTTTCAGCAATGCCACATCACTTTGTCTTGTCTTAACTCGGGCGCGCCCTGCGACGACGGCGTCCGGCTCCCGGCGTGGCCGAAGCGCGTGGCGTCAGGTGGCGGCCGTTCACAGGAGACGGTGAGTAGCGGAATTGTCGAGTTTTGTCTGATGCCCTGCAAAGATCAGCCGCTGATTTTCTGTTTTATTTTTTGTAGCTCGCCAGAAGACAACAGCCTGGCGATGGCAGGAACTTCCCGAATGGCGAGGCGGCCTTCCTTGGTGCTCCGTGTGGATCCTCCCCGCTGGGCATCCGAGAGCTAAGTCGGAGGCTATGACCCGCAGAGGGGCTGAAAGCGAGGCGCCGGGTCGGGACTCGTGACCCGGGACATTTGAGTCAGCTTTGGGGATGGGGAGGTCCAGGCTGTGGCCCCCTAGGCCACACGGTGGGAGAGCCTTGACGTTTGTTCACAGTGCTGAGTTGCACAGGACAGAGCAGCCCCGGGGTGTGTCGTGTCACTTGTCCATCGTGCCTTCTGTGTCTTTTGTGGCTCTCGTGTTGTACGTGCCTTGCCTTATCTCCTCAGGGGGCTTACCAGAAGCCCCGGCGTCACTCCTCGCATCGCCGATCTCTGGGTTCCTCAGCCCAGCACCGACGCCGTCGAACATTTGCCTCGGGAGCTCTCAGAGGCCTTGGAATCGCGTCTCTCTTGAAAAGCATCCGATCGGGTGTCTTTTAGAGGTCTTGTTCCGAGCTGTGTCGGCAGCCGTGCGCCGTGAGGATCCATTGCTGCGGCTTAGGTCTTGAAGAAACGCAAAGATAGATAGGGGACTGCGGCCCCAAGATTGGCTGGCATCCGTCTTGGCAGTTCCTGGAGTTTGTCATTCCGTCAGCATCTTCTTCCTCCCGGCTTCTGCGAGCTTCAGCAGCTCGCCTTCATTCTCACCCGGCTCGTCTCATTCCACGTTCTCTCGGTCCTTGCGGCCATTCTTGTGGCTCAGAGCTGTGTCTCCCTGTTGTGTCCCCTCGTGTGTTGTCTTGTGTGTCACGGGTGTCTGGGTGTAGTTGTCCCGGAGCTGCTCTGCCCTGCGGCCCAGCCTGGGTGTAGGTGTAAAAGGCCAAGTGCCAGGCCCCTGTAATTTGAAATTTGTAATGTAGGGTGTAGTTGGAGCCTAGAGGGTATTCCTAGATTGACACATGATATGTGGAACTGTGAAATTATCCTGCAGCACTCTGACTTTTGTCTTGGCTTTCTTTCAGATGCGGAGGGATGAAATCGGTGGCAGAGCGCCCCGTCCAGGGTAAGGGGGTTCCCCCGAGAAGGTAAGTCAATGTTTGTCTTTGCAGGGCAACTGGAACCCGATCCCTGTGTTACAGGTCTCCTCTTTGTCTTTATTTTTAGGAAGTAGAGCCAGCTAGCAGCAGTCAAGGCAAAGCGGGCAAGGTGAGCATTGACCAGTGGAGGGAAGCTGTTGTTATCGCTGGGCTCTCAGTTTCTGGTGCAACGCCAAGCGTCCCTTCTTGTTTGCGTGCTTTAGGCGGTCCAGTCGCGCTTTGCCGAGACCCCGTCGCCATCCGGCCGGCACGCCTGCTTGGCCGCTCCCGTGAGCCCTGCGGAAGCGTTACGGGAGCGTGTGACGGAGCCTTTTCCATGTAAAGGGGCTGTGTGGGTGGCCTTCAGGAACGGGCCGAGGGCTTGCTGTGAGTTGGGCATGTCGGGAGGAGGAGCAAGGGTCCCTTTGAGTTTCAGCAATGCCACATCACTTTGTCTTGTCTTAACTCGGGCGCGCCCTGCGACGACGGCGTCCGGCTCCCGGCGTGGCCGAAGCGCGTGGCGTCAGGTGGCGGCCGTTCACAGGAGACGGTGAGTAGCGGAATTGGTGGGTTTTGGCTGATGCCCTGCAAAGATCAGCCGCTGATTTTCTGTTTTATTTTTTGTAGCTCGCCAGAAGACAACAGCCTGGCGATGGCAGGAACTTCCCGAATGGCGAGGCGGCCTTCCTTGGTGCTCCGTGTGGATCCTCCCCGCTGGGCATCCGAGAGCTAAGTCGGAGGCTATGACCCGCAGAGGGGCTGAAAGCCAGGCGCCGGGTCGGGACTCGTGACCCGGGATATTTGAGTCAGCTTTGGGGATGGGGAGGTCCAGGCTGTGGCCCCCTAGGCCACACGGTGGGAGAGCCTTGACGTTTGTTCACAGTGCTGAGTTGCGCAGGACAGAGCAGCCCCGGGGTGTGTCGTGTCACTTGTCCATCGTGCCTTCTGTGTCTTTTGTGGCTCTCGTGTTGTACGTGCCTTGCCTTATCTCCTCAGGGGGCTTACCAGAAGCCCCGGCGTCACTCCTCGCATCGCCGATCTCTGGGTTCCTCAGCCCAGCACCGACGCCGTCGAAGATTTGCCTCGGGAGCTCTCAGAGGCCTTGGAATCGCGTCTCTCTTGAAAAGCATCCGATCGGGTGTCTTTTAGAGGTCTTGTTCCGAGCTGTGTCGGCAGCCGTGCGCCGTGAGGATCCATTGCTGCGGCTTAGGTCTTGAAGAAACGCAAAGATAGATAGGGGACTGCGGCCCCAAGATTGGCTGGCATCCGTCTTGGCAGTTCCTGGAGTTTGTCATTCCGTCAGCATCTTCTTCCTCCCGGCTTCTGCGAGCTTCAGCAGCTCGCCTTCATTCTCACCCGGCTCGTCTCATTCCACGTTCTCTCGGTCCTTGCGGCCATTCTTGTGGCTCAGAGCTGTGTCTCCCTGTTGTGTCCCCTCGTGTGTTGTCTTGTGTGTCACGGGTGTCTGGGTGTAGTTGTCCCGGAGCTGCTCTGCCCTGCGGCCCAGCCTGGGTGTAGGTGTAAAAGGCCAAGTGCCAGGCCCCTGTAATTTGAAATTTGTAATGTAGGGTGTAGTTGGAGCCTAGAGGGTATTCCTAGATTGACACAGGATATGTGGAACTGTGAAATTATCCTGCAGCACTCTGACTTTTGTCTTGGCTTTCTTTCAGATGCGGAGGGATGAAATCGGTGGCAGAGCGCCCTGTCCAGGGTAAGGGGGTTCCCCCGAGAAGGTAAGTCAATGTTTGTCTTTGCAGGGCAACTGGAACCCGATCCCTGTGTTACAGGTCTCCTCTTTGTCTTTATTTTTAGGAAGTAGAGCCAGCTAGCAGCAGTCAAGGCAAAGCGGGCAAGGTGAGCATTGACCGGTGGAGGGAAGCTGTTGTTATCGCTGGGCTCTCAGTTTCTGGTGCAACGCCAAGCGTCCCTTCTTGTTTGCGTGCTTTAGGCGGTCCAGTCGCGTTTTGCCGAGACCCCGTCGCCACCCGGCCGGCACGCCTGCTTGGCCACTCCCGTGAGCCCTGCGGAAGCGTTACGGGAGCGTGTGATGGAGCCTTTTCCATGTAAAGGGGCTGTGTGGGTGGCCTTCAGGAACGGGCCGAGGGCTTGCTGTGAGTTGGGGATGTCGGGAGGAGGAGCAAGGGTCCCTTTGAGTTTCAGCAATGCCACATCACTTTGTCTTGTCTTAACTCGGGCGCGCCCTGCGACGACGGCGTCCGGCTCCCGGCGTGGCCGAAGCGCGTGGCGTCAGGTGGCGGCCGTTCACAGGAGACGGTGAGTAGCGGAATTGTCGAGTTTTGTCTGATGCCCTGCAAAGATCAGCCGCTGATTTTCTGTTTTATTTTTTGTAGCTCGCCAGAAGACAACAGCCTGGCGATGGCAGGAACTTCCCGAATGGCGAGGCGGCCTTCCTTGGTGCTCCGTGTGGATCCTCCCCGCTGGGCATCCGAGAGCTAAGTCGGAGGCTATGACCCGCAGAGGGGCTGAAAGCCAGGCGCCGGGTCGGGACTCGTGACCCGGGACATTTGAGTCAGCTTTGGGGATGGGGAGGTCCAGGCTGTGGCCCCCTAGGCCACACGGTGGGAGAGCCTTGACGTTTGTTCACAGTGCTGAGTTGCGCAGGACAGAGCAGCCCCGGGGTGTGTCGTGTCACTTGTCCATCGTGCCTTCTGTGTCTTTTGTGGCTCTCGTGTTGTACGTGCCTTGCCTTATCTCCTCAGGGGGCTTACCAGAAGCCCCGGCGTCACTCCTCGCATCGCCGATCTCTGGGTTCCTCGGC
Source organism: Periparus ater (assembly GCA_032357785.1). Taxonomy (NCBI): domain Eukaryota; kingdom Metazoa; phylum Chordata; class Aves; order Passeriformes; family Paridae; genus Periparus; species Periparus ater. The sequence goes on from CM063628.1 coordinate 3,549,458, forward strand.
CCAGCACCGACGCCGTCGAAGCTTTGCCTCGGGAGCTCTCAGAGGCCTTGGAATCGCGTCTCTCTTGAAAAGCATCCGATCGGGTGTCTTTTAGAGGTCTTGTTCCGAGCTGTGTCGGCAGCCGTGCGCCGTGAGGATCCGTTGCTGCGGCTTAGGTCTTGAAGAAACGCAAAGATAGATAGGGGACTGCGGCCCCAAGATTGGCGGGCATCCGTCTTGGCAGTCCCTGGAGTTTGTCATTCCGTCAGCATCTTCTTCCTCCCGGCTTCTGCGAGCTTCATCAGCTCGCCTTCATTCTCACCCGGCTCGTCTCATTCCACGTTCTCTCGGTCCTTGCGGCCATTCTTGTGGCCCAGAGCTGTGTCTCCCTGTTGTGTCCCCTCGTCTGTTGTCTTGTGTGTCACGGGTGTCTGGGTGTAGTTGTCCCGGAGCTGCTCTGCCCTGCGGCCCAGCCTGGGTGTAGGTGTAAAAGGCCAAGTGCCAGGCCCCTGTAATTTGAAATTTGTAATGTAGGGTGTAGTTGGAGCCTAGAGGGTATTCCTAGATTGACACAGGATATGTGGAACTGTGAAATTATCCTGCAGCACTCTGACTTTTGTCTTGGCTTTCTTTCAGATGCGGAGGGATGAAATCGGTGGCAGAGCGCCCCGTCCAGGGTAAGGGGGTTCCCCCGAGAAGGTAAGTCAATGTTTGTCTTTGCAGGGCAACTGGAACCCGATCCCTGTGTTACAGGTCTCCTCTTTGTCTTTATTTTTAGGAAGTAGAGCCAGCTAGCAGCAGTCAAGGCAAAGCGGGCAAGGTGAGCATTGACCGGTGGAGGGAAGCTGTTGTTATCGCTGGGCTCTCAGTTTCTGGTGCAACGCCAAGCGTCCCTTCTTGTTTGCGTGCTTTAGGCGGTCCAGTCGCGCTTTGCCGAGACCCCGTCGCCATCCGGCCGGCACGCCTGCTTGGCCGCTCCCGTGAGCCCTGCGGAAGCGTTACGGGAGCGTGTGACGGAGCCTTTTCCATGTAAAGGGGCTGTGTGGGTGGCCTTCAGGAACGGGCCGAGGGCTTGCTGTGAGTTGGGCATGTCGGGAGGAGGAGCAAGGGTCCCTTTGAGTTTCAGCAATGCCACATCACTTTGTCTTGTCTTCACTCGGGCGCGCCCTGCGACGACGGCGTCCGGCTCCCGGCGTGGCCGAAGCGCGTGGCGTCAGGTGGCGGCCGTTCACAGGAGACGGTGAGTAGCGGAATTGTTGGATTTTGGCTGATGCCCTGCAAAGATCAGCCGTGGATTTTCTGTTTTATTTTTTGTAGCTCTCCAGAAGACAACAACCTGGCGATGGCAGGAACTTCCCGAATGGCGAGGCGGCCTTCCTTGGTGCTCCGTGTGGATCCTCCCCGCTGGGCATCCGAGAGCTAAGTCGGAGGCTATGACCCGCAGAGGGGCTGAAAGCCAGGCGCCGGGTCGGGACTCGTGACCCGGGATATTTGAGTCAGCTTTGGGGATGGGGAGGTCCAGGCTGTGGCCCTCTAGGCCACACGGTGGGAGAGCCTTGACATTTGTTCACAGTGCTGAGTTGCGCAGGACAGAGCAGCCCCGGGGTGTGTCGTGTCACTTGTCCATCGTGCCTTCTGTGTCTTTTGTGGCTCTCGTGTTGTACGTGCCTTGCCTTATCTCCTCAGGGGGCTTACCAGAAGCCCCGGCGTCACTCCTCGCATCGCCGATCTCTGGGTTCCTCGGCCCAGCACCGGCGCAGTCGAAGCTTTGCCTCGGGAGCTGTCAGAGGCCTTGGAATCGCGTCTCTCTTGAAAAGCATCCGATCGGGTGTCTTTTAGAGGTCTTGTTCCGAGCTGTGTCGGCAGCCGTGCGCCGTGAGGATCCATTGCTGCGGCTTAGGTCTTGAAGAAACGCAAAGATAGATAGGGGACTGCGGCCCCAAGATTGGCGGGCATCCGTCTTGGCAGTTCCTGGAGTTTGTCATTCCGTCAGCATCTTCTTCCTCCCGGCTTCTGCGAGCTTCATCAGCTCGCCTTCATTCTCACCCGGCTCGTCTCATTCCACGTTCTCTCGGTCCTTGCGGCCATTCTTGTGGCCCAGAGCTGTGTCTCCCTGTTGTGTCCCCTCGTCTGTTGTCTTGTGTGTCACGGGTGTCTGGGTGTAGTTGTCCCGGAGCTGCTCTGCCCTGCGGCCCAGCCTGGGTGTAGGTGTAAAAGGCCAAGTGCCAGGCCCCTGTAATTTGAAATTTGTAATGTAGGGTGTAGTTGGAGCCTAGAGGGTATTCCTAGATTGACACAGGATATGTGGAACTGTGAAGTTATCCTGCAGCACTCTGACTTTTGTCTTGGCTTTCTTTCAGATGCGGAGGGATGAAATCGGTGGCAGAGCGCCCCGTCCAGGGTAAGGGGATTCCCCCGAGAAGGTAAGTCAATGTTTGTCTTTGCAGGGCAACTGGAACCCGATCCCTGTGTTACAGGTCTCCTCTTTGTCTTTATTTTTAGGAAGTAGAGCCAGCTAGCAGCAGTCAAGGCAAAGCGGGCAAGGTGAGCATTGACCGGTGGAGGGAAGCTGTTGTTATCGCTGGGCTCTCAGTTTCTGGTGCAACGCCAAGCGTCCCTTCTTGTTTGCGTGCTTTAGGCGGTCCAGTTGCGTTTTGCCGAGACCCCGTCGCCATCCGGCCGGCACGCCTGCTTGGCCGCTCCCGTGAGCCCTGCGGAAGCGTTACGGGAGCGTGTGACGGAGCCTTTTCCATGTAAAGGGGCTGTGTGGGTGGCCTTCAGGAACGGGCCGAGGGCTTGCTGTGAGTTGGGGATGTCGGGAGGAGGAGCAAGGGTCCCTTTGAGTTTCAGCAATGCCACATCACTTTGTCTTGTCTTAACTCGGGCGCGCCCTGCGACGACGGCGTCCGGCTCCCGGCGTGGCCGAAGCGCGTGGCGTCAGGTGGCGGCCGTTCACAGGAGACGGTGAGTAGCGGAATTGTCGAGTTTTGTCTGATGCCCTGCAAAGATCACCCGCTGATTTTCTGTTTTATTTTTTGTAGCTCGCCAGAAGACAACAGCCTGGCGATGGCAGGAACTTCCCGAATGGCGAGGCGGCCTTCCTTGGTGCTCCGTGTGGATCCTCCCCGCTGGGCATCCGAGAGCTAAGTCGGAGGCTATGACCCGCAGAGGGGCTGAAAGCGAGGCGCCGGGTCGGGACTCGTGACCCGGGACATTTGAGTCAGCTTTGGGGATGGGGAGGTCCAGGCTGTGGCCCCCTAGGCCACACGGTGGGAGAGCCTTGACATTTGTGCACAGTGCTGAGTTGCGCAGGACAGAGCAGCCCCGGGGTGTTTCTTGAGAAAGTTACATAGGTGCTATGACTTGTCTGTTGCCACAAAGGGGATGGAATTGGGCTTGTTAGGGCTGTGGTATCAGACAGAGTCTTCAATTGGTTCTGTCTCTGATGTGATGTCCCAGAGAGGGGAATAATGGGTCTGTCATGGCACTGGTGTATGAGAGAGGAGTAAATTGGGCCTGTCACTGCTCTGATGTCACAGATAGAGGAAAACTGAATCAGTCATTGCTGCGGTGTTACAAAAGGAATGAATTTGAGGCTGTCATGACTGTGATGTCACAGACAGGGGAAAACTGAGACAGCCGCTACTGTGGTGTCACAGACAGGCATAAATTGGATCTGCCACTGCAGTGCTGTCACAGAGAAGGAAAACTGGGTCACTCATGGGTGTGATGTGACAGAGGGGGGAGTACTGAGGCTGCCTCAGCTCTGGTGTCACAGAGAGGCATAGATTGGGCCTTTCACTGCTGTGATGTCACAGAGAGAGTAGAACTGAGGCTGTCACTGCTGTGGCCTATCAGAGGGGATGAATTCAGACTGGTCTATGATGTCATATCACCGAGAGGAGAAAACTGGCACTGCTGTGGTGTTCCAGATAGGTGTAAATTGGGCTTGCTCCATCTGGGGTGTCACGGAAAGGGTGAGATTTCATCTGTCAGTGCTGTGATGTCATCAGGGGTGGAAAATGGGTCTTTCACTGCTGTGGTGTCACAGGCTGGCGTAAATTGGGGTTCCCACTGCTGTGATGTCACAGAGAGGGATAAACTGGGGCTATCACAGCTGTGGAGTCTCAGAGAAAGGAACACAGGTGTTATGACTTGTCTGTTGCCACAAAGGGGATGGAATTAGGGTTGTCATGGCTATGATATCACAGAGAAGTTTTAATTGGTTCTGTCTCTGCTGTGATGTCACAGAGAGTAGAATAAGGGGTCTGTCACTGCTGTGGTGTCACAGAGAGGGGAAAATTGATCACTGTTATGCAGTGCCAGAGAAAGTTACACAGGTGCTATGACTTATCGGTTGGCACAAAGGGGATGGAATTAGGCTTGTTAGGTCTGTGGTATCACACAGAGTCTTCAATTGGTTCTGACTCTGATGTGATGTCCCAGAGAGGGGAATAATGGGTCTGTCATCGCTGTGGTGTAACAGAGAGGCCTAGAAGGTCCTGAGGGACTTCGAGACAGTGCTGGATCCGTCCCGAGAGCCCTGCGGGAGTTTCAGAAGGTGCTGCATCCGTCCCAAAAGTACTGAGCGCCTTCCAGAAGGTGCTGGATCTGTCCTGAGGGTCCTGAGTGACTTCTCGAATCCCTGGATCGATCCCGAGGGTCTTAAGCGACTTCCAGAAACTCCTGGATCCATCACGTGAGTCCTGAGCGTATTCCAGAAGGCCATGGATTTGTCCCAAGGGTCGTGAAGGACTTCCAGATGGCGGTGGATCCATCCCGAGGGTTCTGAGGGAATTCCAGAAAATGCTGGATCCGTCCCGAGGGTCCTGAGCGCCTTCCTGAAGGTTTTGGATTCGTCCCGATGGTCTGGATGAAATTCAAGAAGGTTCTGGATGCGTCCCGATGGTCTTGAGCGTCTTCCAGGAGGTTCCGGATCCGTCCCAAGGGATCTGAGGCTCTTCCAGAAAGTTCTGGATCCATCCTGAGGGTCCTGAGCGTCTTCCAGAAGCTCCTGCGTCCATCCCAAGGGTCTTGAGGGGATTCCAGAAAATGCTGAATCCGTCCCGAGGGTCCTGAGCGCCTTCCTGAAGGTTCTGGATTCGTCCAGAGGGTCCGGATGGAATTCCAGAAAATGCTGGACCCGTCCTGAGTGTCCTGAGCATCTTCCAGAAAGTCCTGTATCCGTCCCGTGGGTCCTGAGTGACTTCCAGAAGCTTCTGCATCTGTCCTGAGGCACCTGAGCGCCTTCCAGAAGGTGCTGCATCTGTCCCGAGGGTCCTGACTCTCTTCTAGAAGCTCCTGGATCAGTCCCGAGAGTCCTGAGCATCTTCCAGAAGCTTCTGGATCCCTCCTGAGGGTCCTGAGGCTCGGCCAGAAGGTGCTGAATCCATCCCCAGGGATCTGAGCATCTTCCAGACGGTGCTATATCCGTCCCGAGGGTCCTGAGGTACTTCCAGAAGGTCCTGGATCTGTCCAGACGGTCCTGAGGGTCTTCCAGAAGGTTCTGCATCCATCCCGAGGGTCCTGTGCGTCTTCCAGAAAATGCTGGATCCATCCCGAGGGACCTGAGCGCCTTCCAGAAGGTGCTGGATCCGGACCGAGGGTCCTGAGGGAAATCCAGATGGTGCTGGATCGGTCCTGAGCGTCTTCCAGATGCTCCTGGATCCGTCCCGAGGGTCTTGAGCGACTTCCAGAAACTCCTGGATCCATCACGTGAGTCCTGAGCGTATTCCGGAAGGCTATGGATTTGTCCCAAGGGTCGTGAAGGACTTCCAGATGGTGGTGGATCCATCCCGAGGGTTCTGAGGGAATTCCAGAAAATTCTGGACCCGTCCCGAGGGTCCTGGGCATTTTCCAGTATCTCCTGGATACGTCCCGAGAGTCCTGAGGGACTTCCAGAAGGTCCTGGATCTGTCCAGACAGTCCTGAGGGTGTCCAGGTGGTGCTGGATCTGTCCCGAGGGTCGTGAGCGTTTTCCAGACGGTGCTGCATCCTTCCCGAGGGTCCTGAGCGTCTTCCAGAAGCTCCTGGATCCGTCTCAAGGGTCCTGAGGGACTTCCAGAAAATGCTGAATCCATCCCGAGGGATTCGAGCGTCTTCCAGACGGTGCTGGATCCATCCCGAGGGTCCTGAACACCTTCCAGATGGTGCTGGATCCATCCCGAGCGTCCGGAGCGTCTTCAAGAAGGTTTTGCATCCATTCTGAGGGTTCTGAGCGTCTTCCAAAAGCTCCTGCATCCATCCCGAGGGTCCTGAGTGTCTTCCAGAAGCTCCTGGATCCGTCCCGAGGGTCCGGATGGAATTCCAGAAGGTTCTGGATCCATCCCAAGGGTCCTGAGCGTTTTCCAGAAGGTGCTGGTTCCATCCTGAGTGTCTTGAGCGTCTTCCAGAAAATGTTGGATCCATCCCGAGGGTCCTGAGGGACATCCAGACGGTGCTGGATCTGTCCAGAGGGTTCTGAGCGTCTTCTAGAAGGTTCTGGATCCGTCCCGAGGGTCCTGGCAGAGTTCCAGAAGGTCCTGGATCCATCCCGAGGGTCCTGAGGGACTTCCAGAAGCTCCTGAATCTGTCCCGAGGGATCTGAGCGTCTTCCAGAAGGTGCTGTATCCGTCCTGAGGGTCCTGAGCATCTTCCAGAAGCTCCTGGATCCATCACATGGGTCCTGAGCGTGTTCCAGAAGGTCCTGGATCCGTCCCAAGGGTCCTGAGGGAAATCCAGACGGTGCTAAATCGGTCCTGAGGGTCCTGAGCGACTTCCAGAAGGTCCTGGATGCCTCACGAGGGTGCCGAGCACCTTCCAGAATGTTCTGGATCCATCCTGAGGGTCCAGAGGGACTTCCAGAAGGTGCTGGATCCATCCCGAGGGTCCTGAGTGCCTTCCAGAAGGTTCTGGATCCGTCCTGAGGATCCTGAGCGTCTTCAAGAAAGTTTTGTATCCATTCCGAGGGTCCTGGCAGAGTTCCAGAAGGTCCTGAATCTGTCCCGAGGGTCCTGAGGGACTTCCAGAAGCTCCTGAATCTGTCCCGAGGGATCTGAGCATCTTCCAGAAGGTGCTGTATCTGTCCTGAGGGTCCTGAGCGACTTCCAGAAGCCCCTGGATCCATCACGTGGGTCCTGAGCGTGTTCCAGAAGGTCCTGGATCTGTCCCGAGGGTCCTGAGCGACTTTCAGAAGGTCCTGAATGCCTCACGAGGGTGCCGAGCGCCTTCCAGAATGTTCTGGATCCATCCTGAGGGTCCAGAGGGACTTCCAGAAGGTGCTGGATCCATCCCGAGGGTCCTGAAGGCTGCTGAGGTTCTCCCGGTGTTTTGGACTGTCCTGGGTGATCTGGAATGTCAGCACCAAGCGGGGTCCAGCAGAATAGTCTAGAACCCCCGGACTGGTTCCAGAACCTCTGGACTCTCAGGATGGATTTTGGGGTGAAATTTGGGTATTTGGGGGTGAAATCCTGGGGGATTTTGGCGCTGAAATTTGGGGATTTGGGGTGAAAATTGGGGGATTTTGGGAGGAAATCCTGGGAGGGTTTTGGGGTGGAATTCAGGATATTTCAACATTTTCCTTCCTAATCCACGAGTAAAGGGAGATGTTGGGATTTGATCCGAAAGACCTTACAACCGATTTTGTGGTGAAACAGAGAAAAACCGTGAGCAGCCAACTCACTGGAAAACTGTATGTTAAACGCAGAGAAGCACAAAGTGTTTGATGCTGTTAGAGTTCAAAATAATAAGGAAAAATGATGGGGAATTTACCTGCCTTGGAACCAAGTATGATCCCATCCCATACTCTCAGCTCCCGCTCCCCTTCCAGCGTGGCTGTGACCTGAGCTGGCCGTACCGCTCGGTGTCTCTGGACCTCACAGCATTTCTACGTGGCTGCTGCACCCGGGTCCCCAGTACGTCCTGCTCTGGCCGCCTTCCCTGAGCGGTCCCACGTGCACCAAGAGGGTGCTACAGACCACAGGGGCCTCTTGGCTGCAGAGCTGGGTGATGGCAGACAACAAAGCAATGCCCAGGATGCAGCTGTTCAAGCCAGCCTCGCCTGCTGGGAGCATTTCTTTCTTACCTGTCCATGGTTCTCTCTGTGTGTCTGTGGTCATTTTTAAACTGCAGGGCTGGGAGGCCTGGCCATTTCACCGGGAGTGCTCACCCTGGGAGCACTAGTCTCTACCTTGGGAGGAAGCAAGCTGCCACCAGAATAAAAGCAGGGTGGAGCTGCTCCCACTCCAAGGCAAGAGCCTGCAAGGCCCATCCTTTGGGGACTCATCTTTTGTGTGAAGGCACATTGTCTAGCAGAGGAAGAGGTTAGTACCTGGTGGAGCAGGGCCAAGATTCCATTTTCCCCAGGCAGCTCCCTCTGCCTGCTGTAGCGCTGGCCAGGGCTGGAAGAGGAGGGGGAGTGTGTTCAGCACTGCTGCTGGAATGGCGTGGCCCTCTCAGGAGGATCCTGGTTGCTTCAGGGCTTTGCTTTTCCACTGGCTTGTGTCCACAAAGGACTGGCACGCAGAAGGCAGCACCATCACCCCAGCCCTGTAGTCAGGAGTCCATCAGCTTTCCCCACAGTGAAAGTGGTTAAGGTCTCCTTAACCAAAGGAAAACTCAGCACCACTACAGATGTACAGAACAGCAATTTATCCACCGGGGCCTTCTGACACACTTTGCCCATTATGTGTCCAGAGGACTCCAAGTACTTACTTTACATGTCCACAAGTGTGGCCAGAGCGACACCAAGTTCTCACGGTGTACCAAGAGAAACAAAGATTTAATAACATTATTTCTTAGACAACTGTTGGGGATGAAGTCAAATGTAAAGAAAAAATGGAAATGTAAAAAATGATGGACGTTAGTGCACACGGATACAGAGTTTCTGCTTTTGAGCTCTGCAGATGTTTTTTTCTTTCCTCTTTCCCGTCTCGTGTGAGCTTCCTTTGATTCGGATATGCTGAGCTCTGCGGCAGTGCTGCCGCCTTGTGGGCACAGGGCGGTACTGCCGCTGTGCCCCGACCGGGGCCCAGCCCCGCTCCGCTGGGTGACGGCGGGGAGGCGGCAGCGGGAGCTACGGGAGTTCCGCGGCTGCCGAACCTGGGGAGGGAGTGAGCGGGGCGGTGTCTGTAAATAGCAGGGAGGGCGGAAAGAGAGTTAAGTATGTAAAGTGACACGGCCGGGCTCGAGCGGGGACACGGCGCTAAAAGGAGCGGCTGCCGTGCAGGCCGGCGGCCGAGAAGAATGACAGCAGCGGACCCTGCGAGCACCCCTGACTCCGCCCACCTGAGCGCCTCGCGCTCCCATGGGCCGCAGCCTCAAAGCTTCCGCCAATCCCGGCCCGCTTGCTCCGCTCTGGCCAATCACAGCCGCCCTTTGAATCCAGGCGCGGTCCCGCCAAGCTCAGCCCGCTCAGTCGCGGCCCGGCCCCTCAGCCCGGCCCCGCTCCCCCGTTCTGCTGAGGCGCCACTCCGGCCGCTGTCGCTTTGGGAGCCGACGGAGCCCTGCTGCCGCAGCCCCGGCAGGTGCTGTTGGGTCCTGGGAAGGGTGGGCGGGGGCTTCCCGTTCAGGTCCTGGCCATTGGTTCTCCCAGAGAAACAAGGGAGAAGGCGGGGAGCGGGGCCTGAGGGGACAGCGGCGGGTCGCGGAGGCGAGCGCGGCGGGAACGGGCGGGCTGGGATCGGCGGGCCCGGCGCTGCCTCCGGCTGTGATCGGCTGTGCTGGCCGGCCCTGGGGCACAAACAGCGTGCGCTGGAGGGGTGCGGGCGTTAGTTCGGCGGTGAGGCTGCGAGCGGCGGGAGCTGCGCGGGCGCGATCCGGGGAGCGCCGGTGAAGCTCGGGCGCGATGCCCGCGTCTGCCGGGGCCAGTATCTGGGGGCCGGCGGTGTCCTGGGGCGGCGGGGCCGGTCGTGGCCAGTTCTTTCCGCCACGTCCTGGGCTGTTCGGGCGGCTGGAGGCAGGTGCGGGGTCTGGAGTGGCACAGGGTGACGAGCTGCTGCTACTGCGACACAGAGAGGAGCTGTTTCGTAGTTTCTGCATTGAAGATAATGTTTAAAATATCGGGAACAAAGCTGGGTTTTTTGCGATTTTATGATTGTATTTTGCTTTTATTTAAAATAATAACGATTTTCTTTATTACATTATTTTGTTTTGCTCGTTTTATTAAAATAATAAAATTATTATTAATAATGATCATTACTTTTAATAAGATATATTTTTATATTTAGTGTTATTAATCTATTAAATAAAAATTATTAATAAATAATTATTAAATATTATTTATTAATTACTTTAGGGGCTTTTTTGCTGGATAGCTGATGTAAATTCAGTAAAGATTGTGGGGCTGGGGCTGAAACACCCGTTGTGGGGCCAGTGGAGACATAAAGCCCCAGGGTGTGGAATAAAGACCTTGGCACTGGAGTCAGGCCTAGACCAATGTGGGGCAATGGAAATACTGAGGCTGGAGCTGGGTAAATGCCATGGGGGAAGGGGATGGAGCTGCAGCTCAGGGTCTGCAGGAGGTGCTTGGGGGCTTAGCAGCCCCTGCCCGCTGGTACCAAGCAGAGGCTGAGTGTCTGGGGGCTGGGAGGGCTCCAGGGCCCGAGAACCAGCTCAAGGGCACCTTTTGGGATGGAGGAGCAGGGGCCCAGTGGCTATTCCCAGCCCCTGGTTCTGCCTGGGGGAGCTGAGGGGGCCTTTGGGCAAGTGCTGGGCTGAGACCCAGGGGGAAGGGGAAGGTACCTGTTGGGCTTGAGGCCTCAAGTGTCCCCAAAGTTGGGCTCCCATTAGGGTGGGAAGGACAACTCCCAGAGACATTGATGTGATGATGATAACTGATTTGTGGCCTTATCAACAGCCCCGGGCTGCAGTGAGAAGCAGAAGCAGCTTTTAGCCACCGGCAGTGGGAAGCTGAGGAGCTGGAACTGAGGAAGCAGAGCTGGAGGAGACAGAAATATGGTAGGGTTTAGGGTGAAACTGTTGTGGGGCTGGGATAGCAAATATGGAGCCGGGACGCGAACTGCATGGCTGGAGCTGAAATCGCCGTGACGGCTGGGATAGGGCCTGACAGAGCTGTTTCTGCAGTAAGGATGGTCAGGTTGGGGCTGGAATGTGGGTTCAAGAGCTAAGCTCAAACCACAGAGAGCTAGAGCTAAAACAGAGATCCTGCCTGGAGAGCCAGAAAGCAGCATGATGTGGCACTGCTGGGAAGATGTGGAGGCAGAAGCGCAGCACAAGAGCTGGCAGTCAAATAAAGCTTGTGGGACTGAAGCTGAAATCACTGGGGCCGGGGGTGGAGACTGCAGTGCTGCAGCTACAGTGTTCTGAGGGGATAGTGATTGTAGATGTGGGAAGCAACCGTAGAATGGTACACAATGAGAAGGGCTGCAAATACAGTAAAGATTGCTTTGGGGTTGGCATGGGGTTGGAGTGGCATTTCTCGGCATGGAGGTGAAACCTCAGAGCTGGAACCAAAACAAAGACCCTTTTGTCTCAACTTGGAGCAGCTACACCTAGCGGAGCAGGGGAAAAGGAAGCCGATGGGGAGCTGGAAAAAGAGAGCTTGCAGTGAAATAAAGCTTGTGGGCCAAGAGCTGAAATCACTGGGGCAGGGAAGGGGTCACTAGCTCTGGAACTATAATCACTGTGGGGCTGGGATATTGACTCTGGGATGGGCTCAGAGACTGTAGGGGGAGAGCTCAAATGTTGCAAAGCTGAAGCCAAGAGGAAGATCCTGCTCCTTGAACCTGGGGAAGTTTCAACCAGCAGAGTTGGAGAAACACCTGGAGCTGGAAGAACAGAGCTGGCCGTGAAATAAAGCTTGTGGGCCAAGAGCTGAAATCACTGGGCCAGGGAAGGGATCACTAGGACTGGAGCTATAATCACTGTCGGGCTGGGATAGAGACTGGGATTGACACGGCTGGGTGATATAACTATGGTAGCATTCATATGCTGAAATCACTGTAGGTCAGTGCTATTGATGTTGGGGCAGGGTCAAAGGGCTGAGGTCAAGGGCAAAAGCTCAGGGGTCAATGGTTAAAGTGAAAAGTCAGGGATTCAGACTTCAAGGGTCACATGTGAATGGTCAGGGTTCAAAGATCAAGAGTAAAGGGTCCAAGGTCCAATGTTATGGGTTAATTTTCCAAGGTTATGTGGTTCAAGGCCAATTATCAGGGAATCAAACTTCAGAGAGCTAAAGTCAAGAGTCAAAGGTCAAAATTCAGAGGTTAAGAGTAAAAGGTCAATGGGAGGTTGCCAGGGAGTTGCAGGGAAGAGGAGTATTTCTAAACTTTATTCGTATTTCCCTCTAATTCTGGGTGTTTGGATTTCGTTTGTGCTCGTCCGGATAAGCCATAAACAAGCCCCTGAACTCTGCATCGATGTGTCAAGCACTTCCACGGAAAGGCAAGTCAGCAGTGATTCTAGAGGAAAAATTAGAGGTGATGGCTTATGATCCATGGGGAATTACACTGGGAATTATGAAACTCAAACACATGGAATTGTGGAGGTGGAATTCCATTTTCAGCCTTGGGCACCTGGAGGAGGAGAGGTGTCCTCATCCATAGCGAGGAAAGCCTGGTGTCCCAGTGTGTCAGGTGCAGGGAATGAGCTGTCCAGGGAATGAGCAACAAGTCCCTTCTGCCCCTCCCCTCACCCGCAGGATGGCAACAGCACAAACTGAACTGTGAGGTTGATGAGGGCTCAGAGCAGCCCCAGGTGTGAGAAGTGAGGTTGATGAGGGCTCAGAGCAGCCCCAGGTGTGAGCAGTTATGGTAAAGAATGGGTGGGTCCTGCCTGGGGCTGTTTTAGGGGGAGGGTTTATCTCACTTCGCTTGGGCACGGAGCAGTTGGAGAAGAGGGGTTTATGGTGGGCTCCCCGGGGGTATCTCACGGAACGATACCGGGAGCATCTTGTAGGGTCTGGGAAAACAGCTGGATGCATTTGGACATGGAGCATTGCTTAAAGGAGGTGCCGAGAGACAAACCTCTGTGTCTGGAAGCAGCATCGGAGCGAGTAAGCCAGTGCGGGTTCGCAGGGGGGACTTTTCTCCTTTTCCTTTTTGATTTCCTCTTGCCAGGGAGCGACAGAGCCGTGCGGAGGCGAGGCGAGCTCTGCCGGGCCGGCAGGCGGGAGCCGCGGCGCGGAGCTGTGTCCGTCCCGGCCTCTTTGTCCGCTCCGGGCGCGGGGCTCGGGCACCGCCGGGGTCCCTTCGGGCCGGTCCCGGTGCCGCTGGGCGGGCCGGGCTCTCCCGGGGCTGGGGCCGCCCCCGCCCGCCGGAGGAGCCGCTTTCCTGCCGGGAGCCGCGCTCCGTCCGGGGCCGGGAGCGCGGGGCCGGTGCCGAGTGCCGCCGCTGCCGGGGCTCGCGTGGCTCCCCCGGCCCCCCCGCACCTGGAGCGGCGCCAGCCCGGGAGCGAGTCCCGGCCAGGGCCGCTGGGGGACACTTGTGGCTCGTCAGCTTCAGAGTGCGCTGGCAAAAGCCACTAGGAGGAGGGAAGGGGGAAAAACCCGACCTTCCGGCCTTTTTGTCTGCGGGCTTTGTCGGTTTTGCTCTTTAGCGGAGCCGCGCCTATAAATAACGATGTGGCGCCTTCTAGAAACTGTGTCCAATACCTTTTGCACCCTCCCGTGAGGGCTTCGAGCTCAGGTTTTTCCATTGCCGAGTTAATTGCACGTCCAAGCTGACAGCGTCCCGTGCGTCTGATGTGCATGAAGCTGTTTGTGATGTTCGTTTCCTCTGGATGCAGAGTTGGGCTTGTTGGGCAGACTGTATTTCTCAAACCTCGAGGCTTGTTAACCCTTTTACACGATTTTCTGGAGACACGGGCTGAGTGAGAACTTTGTCTTGCTGCTGTACTAGGGAATGGAATGCAGGGGGTCCCCGCAATATCCCCGTGGAAGCTGGAATGTGACAATGGATGTGACGAGGAAATGGATGTGACAATTCTCGGGGGTGGACCTGGCTCCCAGCGCTCTGCAGTGTAGGACGTGAGAGGGCAGGACCGAGGGACAGCGGGGTAGGAACGGCGAGGTGCTTCGTGCTCTGGGTTTGGTGTTGCTGATGTTTCCAGTGCCAGAGCAGGTTGATTTGGTTCTGGTGCACTGGAACGGGATCCAAACCTTAGAAAGGTTTGAGACAAACTGGGAGGAAATGTTTTAAAATGAATGTGTTTCTTAATAGAAGGCAGGTTTCAGTCTGTTTTTTAATTGATTTTAAAGGAAATTTTTTTTGAGGGAAAGTGAAAAAAAATGTTTATTTTAATAAGTAGGGTGTAGGTAAGAGGAAAAAAAGGATGAATAACTTTAGATAATTTCTTTGTTGTGGAGAAAAGCTCAGGAGATTTAGAAGGGTTTTTCTACATGTGTGGTTTGGATGTTTTTGGAGTTGGGCTGTGGCGTGGTTTTTTTTGAGCCGTGGGGTGTTTTGGTGAGTAGCTTGGGTTCTTGGATCGGAGTAAAGTCAAATAGTTTTAGAAGAAGTTGTTATGGTTTTGGCAATCATTTTGTATTCGCTAATAAATGAGAAATTAGTTTGAAAAAGTAAAAAATGGATTTTTTTGTTGTGTTAAACAATAGATTTGAGAGAGAATTTGGGTGAGGCTGTATTAGTATTGTATATAGATTGTGTGTTCAAAGAATTTTTTCTTTTTTAGTTTTGAAGTTACAGAATTTGTTTGGGTATAAAGCGGATGATGAGGATATAATATAATGTAATTTTAGAACATTTTATTTTTTGGTGTGTATCTTTGGCTTAATGGTCAAATTAATGTTTTTTTAAATTTAGATATGCTTTTATACCGGTACAGGTAAATAGAAATACAGGTAAATATAAATAGTGGTACTAATATTTAGTAAGCAGCGGTATTTATATGTGGTTTTTATTCAATATTAGATTTTTTTGGTGGTACACAGTGTGTTGTTTGATTTGGTTGTGTTGTGTACTACGTGAAATTTGGTTTTTGAATAAAGATTATTTTATGAATGGGTTTGTATTTTAGGTAGAATCAATTAAAATAGATTTTGATATGTGTTATTGGGTTTTGTTTATTGTATGTAGGGGTTCAGATTGGGTAGGGTTTGTTTGGTTAGCTGAGTTTTGGGTGTTAATTAGGTGGCTTTTGTTAGATGCAGTTTTCAATTTTTGAAAGTTTTTTATTGACTGGTTTTAAGGTGACTTAGTAATTGATTGTATCATTTTGTTTTGTTTGTAGTTGGTGTATAATAATGTATATGTTCTATTTATTTAATGTTGTGTTTTTTAGTTTAGGTGTTGATGATAAGTTTGGATTTCTTTCTGTTGTGTTTCTTAGTTTCATTTCTGGGAACAGGCATTTATATGGAAGATTTTTATAGGTATATTTTTGGGGGTGATGCTTTTTAATTTTATAGTAGTTTAGATTGTTTTTTTTTTGTTTTTAATGAGCTATTAATTTTTTTATAGAGTATTGGTGAGTATTTAGGTATTAGTATAAATGTAGAGCTTTGGAGGTTTTTTTGCTGATGTTTAGGGTTAGTTGAATGGTTTTGAGTTTAGTGAGTTGGTCTGATTATTTTTTAATAGTTGATGTGATTTGTTGTGTGGAGGTCAGTAGGGTTGCTTTTTATTTATGTCTAACTTTGCTGATGTAATAAGAACTGTTAGTGAAAGAGCATAGCATCTGTTTTTGCTGGTAGTTGGTTGTACGTTGTTGGTTTTGTTTGTGTTGCCTGTTTTGGTTTTTTTTTTGTTAGTGAGATTAAAGTTTTTATTTTGGGGTTAATTTGTGAGTAAATTAAAAATTTTTAGGGCAATTTAGATTTTTGACACGGATGCACTGTGATGAGAGTACATTAGTTGTTTTATGTGGTATTGGTGGTGTGGCTAGGGGGAATATTTGTTCTGAAAATTTATTTTAGTATTGTTAGTTGAAGTGTTAGGATGAGCTGTGTTTCAGTGTTGAATCTTTTTGAGGGGGTTCAGATTTTTTCTAGGTTAAGATTTTTTTCCCTTGGCTGGTGGAGGTATTGTGATTTTATTGATGAGATTGATGGGAATTTGATACTGTTTGTTTTTGGTTATTTTATTTTTAGGAATTGGATTTTTGCAGTTGGACTGGAAGAATTCACTGTATTTCAAAACATACTAGTTTAATGATGTAAAGGTTCCCATATTAACTCTGCACTGTCTTAGATTTTTTTTTCTCATTTAGGTTTTCCAGAATTTACTGATAATTTAGCAATCAAGCAGGGATGGCACCCCGTTCTTGAAAAGATGGCTATGGAAAAACCTGTATCTAACAACACGTACCTGACGGAGGGCAACATTTTTGCCATTATTACAGGGCCAAATACAAGTGGCAAAACAACATTGGCATGGATCTGCAGGAGGAGAGGAGTTTCTGGTGGGCTCCCAGTGACATCTGATGGAGTGACGGTGAGAGCATCTCATAGGGTCTGGGGGAGCACCTGGATGCACTTGGATGTGGAGCACTGCTTAAAGGAGGTGGTGACGGACCAAGCTTTTTGCCAGGAAGCAGCACCTGAACAGCTGAGCCAGTGTGGATTTGGCAGGGGGATCTTTCTCCTTTTCCCTTTTGATTTCATCTTGGCAGTCCCTCCCCGGTGCCCTCAATCTGTCACAAGAATTCCAAAAAAAAAAAAAGGCTGAGCAAACAGTGAAAATAAGGGGTACAGGTAAGGTGGAGTTCAGGTGTACCCCACCCTGAACCCTAAACAGCAGCCCTAACAGTGCTCCCGTTTCAGTGAGGCAGCTGCAGGCAGGAACCCTAAAGCAGAAGAGTGCCGGAACCCTCGAGAACTGCAGGCAGTACCCCTGGTGCTAGGGCCAGCCAGGAAGAGATAGTGGGGGGGATGATCCGTAGGGTTGGGGAAACAGGGGGTTTCCCACCCCACCCAGGGCTCTCTGTCCCTCCGCAGCCGGGGATTGCTCCCACCTCTCCTCGAGGCAGCGGTTGGTAAGGCTTCGAGCCTGGCCTCGGCAAAGAGTTCGGCTCTGTCAGCCTCTGCCCTGTCTCAGGGCCACACTTAGGTAGGGTAGGGAGCAACTGTGGATTGCCTGGTCCCGGCTAAGGGACATCTCTTGGGGCCTATGGATAAGGAACATCCCCGGTTGCAAGTGTAGGGTTGTAAGTATGTAGAGTTCAGCGGGGGAGCTTGGCAGTGACACAGAGAGGTTGAGGGAGGACTTCAGAGGTCCAAAGCTCGAGGGCTGGAGACAAAGAGTGAAAATAAAAGGGGTACAGGTAGGGATATAAGGTAGAGTACAGGATTATTCAAACCCTAAACAGCAGCCATAACAGCGCTCCCGTTTCCCTGAGGCAGCTGCAGGCAGGAACGCTAAAGCAGCAGAGTGCCAGAACCCACGAGAGGTGCAGGTAGTACCCCTGGTGCTAGGGCCAGCCAGGAAGAAATAGTGGGTGCTAGGGCCTACTGCTGTCATATAAGCTGGGGTTTCCATCCTTGGGGTACCCTGGGCTTCCTGTCCCTCACTGACTGGAGAGTCTTCCTCCCCTCCTTGAGGTGGTGGTAATTTGGCTGTGTCAGCCAATACTGCTGCGCAGTAAGCCTCTGCCTCCCTGTGAGGTGAAGTCTGCTGCCCATGAACCTGGGCATTCTCTAGAGAAGGCAAGTGCTAGGTTTTCACAGATGTGCTGCTAAGATCCTAAAGTGATATATGGTCTTCTTGATTATAGGTGACCAGAAGACAACAGCCTGGCGATGGCAGGAACTTCCCGAATGGCGAGGCGGCCTTCCTTGGTGCTCCGTGTGGATCCTCCCCGCTGGGCATCCGAGAGCTAAGTCGGAGGCTATGACCCGCAGAGGGGCTGAAAGCCAGGCGCCAGGTCGGGACTCGTGACCCGGGATATTTGAGTCAGCTTTGGGGATGGGGAGGTCCAGGCTGTGGCCCCCTAGGCCACACGGTGGGAGAGCCTTGACATTTGTTCACAGTGCTGAGATGCACAGGACAGAGCAGCCCCGGGGTGTGTCGTGTCACTTGTCCGTCGTGCCATCTGTGTCTTTTGTGGCTCTCGTGTTGTACGTGCCTTGCCTTATCTCCTCAGGGGGCTTACCAGAAGCCCCGGCGTCACTCCTCGCATCGCCAATCTCTGGGTTCCTCGGCCCAGCACCGACGCCGTCGAAGCTTTGCCTCGGGAGCTGTCAGAGGCCTTGGAATCGCGTCTCTCTTGAAAAGCATCCGATCGGGTGTCTTTTAGAGGTCTTGTTCCGAGCTGTGTCGGCAGCCGTGCGCCGTGAGGATCCATTGCTGCGGCTTAGGTCTTGAAGAAATGCAAAGATAGATATGGGACTGCGGCCCCAAGATTGGCGGGCATCCGTCTTGGCAGTTCCTGGAGTTTGTCATTCCGTCAGCATCTTCTTCCTCCCGGCTTCTGCGAGCTTCATCAGCTCGCCTTCATTCTCACCCGGCTCGTCTCATTCCACGTTCTCTCGGTCCTTGCGGCCATTCTTGTGGCCCAGAGCTGTGTCTCCCTGTTGTGTCCCCTCGTCTGTTGTCTTGTGTGTCACGGGTGTCTGGGTGTAGTTGTCCCGGAGCTGCTGTGCCCTGCGGCCCAGCCTGGGTGTAGGTGTAAAAGGCCAAGTGCCAGGCCCCTGTAATTTGAAATTTGTAATGTAGGGTGTAGTTGGAGCCTAGAGGATATTCCTAGATTGACACAGGATATGTGGAACTGTGAAGTTATCCTGCAGCACTTTGGCTTTTGTCTTGGCTTTCTTTCAGATGCGGAGGGATGAAATCGGTGGCAGAGCGCCCCGTCCAGGGTAAGGGGGTTCCCCCGAGAAGGTAAGTCCATGTTTGTCTTTGCAGGGCAACTGGAACCCGATCCCTGTGTTACAGGTCTCCTCTTTGTCTTTATTTTTAGGAAGTAGAGCCAGCTAGCAGCAGTCAAGGCAAAGCGGGCAAGGTGAGCATTGACCGGTGGAGGGAAGCTGTTGTTATCGCTGGGCTCTCAGTTTCTGGTGCAACGCCAAGCGTCCCTTCTTGTTTGCGTGCTTTAGGCGGTCCAGTCGCGTTTTGCCGAGACCCCGTCGCCACCCGGCCGGCACGCCTGCTTGGCCGCTCCGGTGAGCCCTGCGGAAGCGTTACGGGAGCGTGTGACGGAGCCTTTTCCATGTAAAGGGGCTGTGTGGGTGGCCTTCAGGAACGGGCCGAGGGCTTGCTGTGAGTTGGGCATGTCGGGAGGAGGAGCAAGGGTCCCTTTGAGTTTCAGCAATGCCACATCACTTTGTCTTGTCTTCACTCGGGCGCGCCCTTCGACGACGGCGTCCGGCTCCCGGCGTGGCCGAAGCGCGTGGCGTCAGGTGGCGGCCGTTCACAGGAGACGGTGAGTAGCGGAATTGTGGGGTTTTGGCTGATGCCCTGCAAAGATCAGCCGCTGATTTTCTGTTTTATTTTTTGTAGCTCGCCAGAAGACAACAGCCTGGCGATGGCAGGAACTTCCCGAATGGCGAGGCGGCCTTCCTTGGTGCTCCGTGTGGATCCTCCCCGCTGGGCATCCGAGAGCTAAGTCGGAGGCTATGACCCGCAGAGGGGCTGAAAGCGAGGCGCCGGGTTGGGACTCGTGACCCGGGATATTTGAGTCAGCTTTGGGGATGGGGAGGTCCAGGCTGTGGCCCCCTGGGCCACACGGTGGGAGAGCCTTGACATTTGTTCACAGTGCTGAGATGCGCAGGACAGAGCAGCCCCGGGGTGTGTCGTGTCACTTGTCCGTCGTGCCTTCTGTGTCTTTTGTGGCTCTCGTGTTGTACGTGCCTTGCCTTATCTCCTCAGGGGGCTTACCAGAAGCCCCGGCGTCACTCCTCGCATCGCCGATCTCTGGGTTCCTCGGCCCAGCACCGACGCCGTCGAAGCTTTGCCTCGGGAGCTCTCAGAGGCCTTGGAATCGCGTCTCTCTTGAAAAGCATCCGATCGGGTGTCTTTTAGAGGTCTTGTTCCGAGCTGTGTCGGCAGCCGTGCGCCGTGAGGATCCATTGCTGCGGCTTAGGTCTTGAAGAAATGCAAAGATACATAGGGGACTGCGGCCCCAAGATTGGCGGGCATCCGTCTTGGCAGTTCCTGGAGTTTGTCATTCCGTCAGCATCTTCTTCCTCCCGGCTTCTGCGAGCTTCAGCAGCTCGCCTTCATTCTCACCCGGCTCGTCTCATTCCACGTTCTCTCGGTCCTTGCGGCCATTCTTGTGGCTCAGAGCTGTGTCTCCCTGTTGTGTCCCCTCGTCTGTTGTCTTGTGTGTCACGGGTGTCTGGGTGTAGTTGTCCCGGAGCTGCTGTGCCCTGCGGCCCAGCCTGGGTGTAGGTGTAAAAGGCCAAGTGCCAGGCCCCTGTAATTTGAAATTTGTAATGTAGGGTGTAGTTGGAGCCTAGAGGGTATTCCTAGATTGACACAGGATATGTGGAACTGTGAAGTTATCCTGCAGCACTTTGACTTTTGTCATGGCTTTCTTTCAGATGCGGAGGGATGAAATTGGTGGCAGAGCGCCCCATCCAGGGTAAGGGGGTTCCCCCGAGAAGGTAAGTCCATGTTTGTCTTTGCAGGGCAACTGGAACCCGATCCCTGTGTTACAGGTCTCCTCTTTGTCTTTATTTTTAGGAAGTAGAGCCAGCTAGCAGCAGTCAAGGCAAAGCGGGCAAGGTGAGCATTGACCGGTGGAGGGAAGCTGTTGTTATCGCTGGGCTCTCAGTTTCTGGTGCAACGCCAAGCGTCCCTTCTTGTTTGCGTGCTTTAGGCGGTCCAGTCGCGTTTTGCCGAGACCCCGTCGCCACCCGGCCGGCACGCCTGCTTGGCCGCTCCGGTGAGCCCTGCGGAAGCGTTACGGGAGCGTGTGACGGAGCCTTTTCCATGTAAAGGGGCTGTGTGGATGGCCTTCAGGAACGGGCTGAGGGCTTGCTGTGAGTTGGGCATGTCGGGAGGAGGAGCAAGGGTCCCTTTGAGTTTCAGCAATGCCACATCACTTTGTCTTGTCTTCACTCGGGCGCGCCCTGCGACGACGGCGTCCGGCTCCCGGCGTGGCCGAAGCGCGTGGCGTCAGGTGGCGGCCGTTCACAGGAGACGGTGAGTAGCGGAATTGTGGGGTTTTGGCTGATGCCCTGCAAAGATCAGCCGCGGATTTTCTGTTTTATTTTTTGTAGCTCGCCAGAAGACAACAGCCTGGCGATGGCAGGAACTTCCCGAATGGCGAGGCGGCCTTCCTTGGTGCTCCGTGTGGATCCTCCCCGCTGGGCATCCGAGAGCTAAGTCGGAGGCTATGACCCGCAGAGGGGCTGAAAGCGAGGCGCCGGGTCGGGACTCGTGACCCGGGATATTTGAGTCAGCTTTGGGGATGGGGAGGTCCAGGCTGTGGCCCCCTGGGCCACACGGTGGGAGAGCCTTGACATTTGTTCACAGTGCTGAGATGCGCAGGACAGAGCAGCCCCGGGGTGTGTCGTGTCACTTGTCCGTCGTGCCTTCTGTGTCTTTTGTGGCTCTCGTGTTGTACGTGCCTTGCCTTATCTCCTCAGGGGGCTTACCAGAAGCCCCGGCGTCACTCCTCGCATCGCCGATCTCTGGGTTCCTCGGCCCAGCACCGACGCCGTCGAAGCTTTGCCTCGGGAGCTCTCAGAGGCCTTGGAATCGCGTCTCTCTTGAAAAGCATCCGATCGGGTGTCTTTTAGAGGTCTTGTTCCGAGCTGTGTCGGCAGCCGTGCGCCGTGAGGATCCATTGCTGCGGCTTAGGTCTTGAAGAAATGCAAAGATAGATAGGGGACTGCGGCCCCAAGATTGGCGGGCATCCGTCTTGGCAGTTCCTGGAGTTTGTCATTCCGTCAGCATCTTCTTCCTCCCGGCTTCTGCGAGCTTCATCAGCTCGCCTTCATTCTCACCCGGCTCGTCTCATTCCACGTTCTCTCGGTCCTTGCGGCCATTCTTGTGGCCCAGAGCTGTGTCTCCCTGTTGTGTCCCCTCGTCTGTTGTCTTGTGTGTCACGGGTGTCTGGGTGTAGTTGTCCCGGAGCTGCTGTGCCCTGCGGCCCAGCCTGGGTGTAGGTGTAAAAGGCCAAGTGCCAGGCCCCTGTAATTTGAAATTTGTAATGTAGGGTGTAGTTGGAGCCTAGAGGGTATTCCTAGATTGACACAGGATATGTGGAACTGTGAAGTTATCCTGCAGCACTTTGACTTTTGTCTTGGCTTTCTTTCAGATGCGGAGGGATGAAATCGGTGGCAGAGCGCCCCATCCAGGGTAAGGGGGTTCCCCCGAGAAGGTAAGTCCATGTTTGTCTTTGCAGGGCAACTGGAACCCGATCCCTGTGTTACAGGTCTCCTCTTTGTCTTTATTTTTAGGAAGTAGAGCCAGCTAGCAGCAGTCAAGGCAAAGCGGGCAAGGTGAGCATTGACCGGTGGAGGGAAGCTGTTGTTATCGCTGGGCTCTCAGTTTCTGGTGCAACGCCAAGCGTCCCTTCTTGTTTGCGTGCTTTAGGCTGTCCAGTCGCGTTTTGCCGAGACCCCGTCGCCACCCGGCCGGCACGCCTGCTTGGCCGCTCCGGTGAGCCCTGCGGAAGCGTTACGGGAGCGTGTGACGGAGCCTTTTCCATGTAAAGGGGCTGTGTGGATGGCCTTCAGGAACGGGCCGAGGGCTTGCTGTGAGTTGGGCATGTCGGGAGGAGGAGCAAGGGTCCCTTTGAGTTTCAGCAATGCCACATCACTTTGTCTTGTCTTCACTCGGGCGCGCCCTGCGACGACGGCGTCCGGCTCCCGGCGTGGCCGAAGCGCGTGGCGTCAGGTGGCGGCCGTTCACAGGAGACGGTGAGTAGCGGAATTGTGGGGTTTTGGCTGATGCCCTGCAAAGATCAGCCGCTGATTTTCTGTTTTATTTTTTGTAGCTCGCCAGAAGACAACAGCCTGGCGATGGCAGGAACTTCCCGAATGGCGAGGCGGCCTTCCTTGGTGCTCCGTGTGGATCCTCCCCGCTGGGCATCCGAGAGCTAAGTCGGAGGCTATGACCCGCAGAGGGGCTGAAAGCCAGGCGCCGGGTCGGGACTCGTGACCCGGGATATTTGAGTCAGCTTTGGGGATGGGGAGGTCCAGGCTGTGGCCCCCTGGGCCACACGGTGGGAGAGCCTTGACATTTGTTCACAGTGCTGAGATGCGCAGGACAGAGCAGCCCCGGGGTGTGTCGTGTCACTTGTCCGTCGTGCCTTCTGTGTCTTTTGTGGCTCTCGTGTTGTACGTGCCTTGCCTTATCTCCTCAGGGGGCTTACCAGAAGCCCCGGCGTCACTCCTCGCATCGCCGATCTCTGGGTTCCTCGGCCCAGCACCGACGCCGTCGAAGCTTTGCCTCGGGAGCTCTCAGAGGCCTTGGAATCGCGTCTCTCTTGAAAAGCATCCGATCGGGTGTCTTTTAGAGGTCTTGTTCCGAGCTGTGTCGGCAGCCGTGCGCCGTGAGGATCCATTGCTGCGGCTTAGGGCTTGAAGAAATGCAAAGATAGATATGGGACTGCGGCCCCAAGATTGGCGGGCATCCGTCTTGGCAGTTCCTGGAGTTTGTCATTCCGTCAGCATCTTCTTCCTCCCGGCTTCTGCGAGCTTCAGCAGCTCGCCTTCATTCTCACCCGGCTCGTCTCATTCCACGTTCTCTCGGTCCTTGCGGCCATTCTTGTGGCCCAGAGCTGTGTCTCCCTGTTGTGTCCCCTCGTCTGTTGTCTTGTGTGTCACGGGTGTCTGGGTGTAGTTGTCCCGGAGCTGCTGTGCCCTGCGGCCCAGCCTGGGTGTAGGTGTAAAAGGCCAAGTGCCAGGCCCCTGTAATTTGAAATTTGTAATGTAGGGTGTTGTTGGAGCCTAGAGGGTATTCCTAGATTGACACAGGATATGTAGAACTGTGAAGTTATCCTGCAGCACTTTGACTTTTGTCTTGGCTTTCTTTCAGATGCGGAGGGATGAAATCGGTGGCAGAGCGCCCCATCCAGGGTAAGGGGGTTCCCCCGAGAAGGTAAGTCCATGTTTGTCTTTGCAGGGCAACTGGAACCCGATCCCTGTGTTACAGGTCTCCTCTTTGTCTTTATTTTTAGGAAGTAGAGCCAGCTAGCAGCAGTCAAGGCAAAGCGGGCAAAGTGAGCATTGACCGGTGGAGGGAAGCTGTTGTTATCGCTGGGCTCTCAGTTTCTGGTGCAACGCCAAGCGTCCCTTCTTGTTTGCGTGCTTTAGGCGGTCCAGTCGCGTTTTGCCGAGACCCCGTCGCCACCCGGCCGGCACGCCTGCTTGGCCGCTCCGGTGAGCCCTGCGGAAGCGTTACGGGAGCGTGTGACGGAGCCTTTTCCATGTAAAGGGGCTGTGTGGGTGGCCTTCAGGAACGGGCCGAGGGCTTGCTGTGAGTTGGGCATGTCGGGAGGAGGAGCAAGGGTCCCTTTGAGTTTCAGCAATGCCACATCACTTTGTCTAGTCTTAACTCGGGCGCGCCCTGCGACGACGGCGTCCGGCTCCCGGCGTGGCCGAAGCGCGTGGCGTCAGGTGGCGGCCGTTCACAGGAGACGGTGAGTAGCGGAATTGTGGGGTTTTGGCTGATGCCCTGCAAAGATCAGCCGCTGATTTTCTGTTTTATTTTTTGTAGCTCGCCAGAAGACAACAGCCTGGCGATGGCAGGAACTTCCCGAATGGCGAGGCGGCCTTCCTTGGTGCTCCGTGTGGATCCTCCCCGCTGGGCATCCGAGAGCTAAGTCGGAGGCTATGACCCGCAGAGGGGCTGAAAGCCAGGCGCCGGGTCGGGACTCGTGACCCGGGATATTTGAGTCAGCTTTGGGGATGGGGAGGTCCAGGCTGTGGCCCCCTGGGCCACACGGTGGGAGAGCCTTGACATTTGTTCACAGTGCTGAGATGCGCAGGACAGAGCAGCCCCGGGGTGTGTCGTGTCACTTGTCCGTCGTGCCTTCTGTGTCTTTTGTGGCTCTCGTGTTGTACGTGCCTTGCCTTATCTCCTCAGGGGGCTTACCAGAAGCCCCGGCGTCACTCCTCGCATCACCGATCTCTGGGTTCCTCGGCCCAGCACCGACGCCGTCGAAGCTTTGCCTCGGGAGCTGTCAGAGGCCTTGGAATCGCGTCTCTCTTGAAAAGCATCCGATCGGGTGTCTTTTAGAGGTCTTGTTCCGAGCTGTGTCGGCAGCCGTGCGCCGTGAGGATCCATTGCTGCGGCTTAGGTCTTGAAGAAATGCAAAGATAGATAGGGGACTGCGGCCCCAAGATTGGCGGGCATCCGTCTTGGCAGTTCCTGGAGTTTGTCATTCCGTCAGCATCTTCTTCCTCCCGGCTTCTGCGAGCTTCAGCAGCTCGCCTTCATTCTCACCCGGCTCGTCTCATTCCACGTTCTCTCGGTCCTTGCGGCCATTCTTGTGGCCCAGAGCTGTGTCTCCCTGTTGTGTCCCCTCGTGTGTTGTCTTGTGTGTCACGGGTGTCTGGGTGTAGTTGTCCCGGAGCTGCTGTGCCCTGCGGCCCAGCCTGGGTGTAGGTGTAAAAGGCCAAGTGCCAGGCCCCTGTAATTTGAAATTTGTAATGTAGGGTGTAGTTGGAGCCTAGAGGGTATTCCTAGATTGACACAGGATATGTGGAACTGTGAAGTTATCCTGCAGCACTTTGACTTTTGTCTTGGCTTTCTTTCAGATGCGGAGGGATGAAATCGGTGGCAGAGCGCCCCATCCAGGGTAAGGGGGTTCCCCCGAGAAGGTAAGTCCATGTTTGTCTTGGCAGGGCAACTGGAACCCGATCCCTGTGTTACAGGTCTCCTCTTTGTCTTTATTTTTAGGAAGTAGAGCCAGCTAGCAGCAGTCAAGGCAAAGCGGGCAAAGTGAGCATTGACCGGTG
Source organism: Periparus ater (assembly GCA_032357785.1). Classification (NCBI taxonomy): domain Eukaryota; kingdom Metazoa; phylum Chordata; class Aves; order Passeriformes; family Paridae; genus Periparus; species Periparus ater. The sequence goes on from CM063628.1 coordinate 3,575,244, forward strand.
GAGGGAAGCTGTTGTTATCGCTGGGCTCTCAGTTTCTGGTGCAACGCCAAGCGTCCCTTCTTGTTTGCGTGCTTTAGGCGGTCCAGTCGCGTTTTGCCGAGACCCCGTCGCCACCCGGCCGGCACGCCTGCTTGGCCGCTCCGGTGAGCCCTGCGGAAGCGTTACGGGAGCGTGTGACGGAGCCTTTTCCATGTAAAGGGGCTGTGTGGATGGCCTTCAGGAACGGGCCGAGGGCTTGCTGTGAGTTGGGCATGTCGGGAGGAGGAGCAAGGGTCCCTTTGAGTTTCAGCAATGCCACATCACTTTGTCTTGTCTTCACTCGGGCGCGCCCTGCGACGACGGCGTCCGGCTCCCGGCGTGGCCGAAGCGCGTGGCGTCAGGTGGCGGCCGTTCACAGGAGACGGTGAGTAGCGGAATTGTCGGGTTTTGGCTGATGCCCTGCAAAGATCAGCCGCTGATTTTCTGTTTTATTTTTTGTAGCTCGCCAGAAGACAACAGCCTGGCGATGGCAGGAACTTCCCGAATGGCGAGGCGGCCTTCCTTGGTGCTCCGTGTGGATCCTCCCCGCTGGGCATCCGAGAGCTAAGTCGGAGGCTATGACCCGCAGAGGGGCTGAAAGCGAGGCGCCGGGTCGGGACTCGTGACCCGGGATATTTGAGTCAGCTTTGGGGATGGGGAGGTCCAGGCTGTGGCCCCCTGGGCCACACGGTGGGAGAGCCTTGACATTTGTTCACAGTGCTGAGATGCGCAGGACAGAGCAGCCCCGGGGTGTGTCGTGTCACTTGTCCGTCGTGCCTTCTGTGTCTTTTGTGGCTCTCGTGTTGTACGTGCCTTGCCTTATCTCCTCAGGGGGCTTACCAGAAGCCCCGGCGTCACTCCTCGCATCGCCGATCTCTGGGTTCCTCGGCCCAGCACCGACGCCGTCGAAGCTTTGCCTCGGGAGCTCTCAGAGGCCTTGGAATAGCGTCTCTCTTGAAAAGCATCCGATCGGGTGTCTTTTAGAGGTCTTGTTCCGAGCTGTGTCGGCAGCCGTGCGCCGTGAGGATCCATTGCTGCGGCTTAGGTCTTGAAGAAATGCAAAGATAGATAGGGGACTGCGGCCCCAAGATTGGCGGGCATCCGTCTTGGCAGTTCCTGGAGTTTGTCATTCCGTCAGCATCTTCTTCCTCCCGGCTTCTGCGAGCTTCAGCAGCTCGCCTTCATTCTCACCCGGCTCGTCTCATTCCACGTTCTCTCGGTCCTTGCGGCCATTCTTGTGGCCCAGAGCTGTGTCTCCCTGTTGTGTCCCCTCGTCTGTTGTCTTGTGTGTCACGGGTGTCTGGGTGTAGTTGTCCCGGAGCTGCTGTGCCCTGCGGCCCAGCCTGGGTGTAGGTGTAAAAGGCCAAGTGCCAGGCCCCTGTAATTTGAAATTTGTAATGAAGGGTGTAGTTGGAGCCTAGAGGGTATTCCTAGATTGACACAGGATATGTAGAACTGTGAAGTTATCCTGCAGCACTTTGACTTTTGTCTTGGCTTTCTTTCAGATGCGGAGGGATGAAATCGGTGGCAGAGCGCCCCATCCAGGGTAAGGGGGTTCCCCCGAGAAGGTAAGTCCATGTTTGTCTTTGCAGGGCAACTGGAACCCGATCCCTGTGTTACAGGTCTCCTCTTTGTCTTTATTTTTAGGAAGTAGAGCCAGCTAGCAGCAGTCAAGGCAAAGCGGGCAAAGTGAGCATTGACCGGTGGAGGGAAGCTGTTGTTATCGCTGGGCTCTCAGTTTCTGGTGCAACGCCAAGCGTCCCTTCTTGTTTGCGTGCTTTAGGCGGTCCAGTCGCGTTTTGCCGAGACCCCGTCGCCACCCGGCCGGCACGCCTGCTTGGCCGCTCCGGTGAGCCCTGCGGAAGCGTTACGGGAGCGTGTGACGGAGCCTTTTCCATGTAAAGGGGCTGTGTGGGTGGCCTTCAGGAACGGGCCGAGGGCTTGCTGTGAGTTGGGCATGTCGGGAGGAGGAGCAAGGGTCCCTTTGAGTTTCAGCAATGCCACATCACTTTGTCTAGTCTTAACTCGGGCGCGCCCTGCGACGATGGCGTCCGGCTCCCGGCGTGGCCGAAGCGCGTGGCGTCAGGTGGCGGCCGTTCACAGGAGACGGTGAGTAGCGGAATTGTGGGGTTTTGGCTGATGCCCTGCAAAGATCAGCCGCTGATTTTCTGTTTTATTTTTTGTAGCTCGCCAGAAGACAACAGCCTGGCGATGGCAGGAACTTCCCGAATGGCGAGGCGGCCTTCCTTGGTGCTCCGTGTGGATCCTCCCCGCTGGGCATCCGAGAGCTAAGTCAAAGGCTATGACCCGCAGAGGGGCTGAAAGCCAGGCGCCGGGTCGGGACTCGTGACCCGGGATATTTGAGTCAGCTTTGGGGATGGGGAGGTCCAGGCTGTGGCCCCCTGGGCCACACGGTGGGAGAGCCTTGACATTTGTTCACAGTGCTGAGATGCGCAGGACAGAGCAGCCCCAGGGTGTGTCGTGTCACTTGTCCGTCGTGCCTTCTGTGTCTTTTGTGGCTCTCGTGTTGTACGTGCCTTGCCTTATCTCCTCAGGGGGCTTACCAGAAGCCCCGGCGTCACTCCTCGCATCACCGATCTCTGGGTTCCTCGGCCCAGCACCGACGCCGTCGAAGCTTTGCCTCGGGAGCTCTCAGAGGCCTTGGAATCGCGTCTCTCTTGAAAAGCATCCGATCGGGTGTCTTTTAGAGGTCTTGTTCCGAGCTGTGTCGGCAGCCGTGCGCCGTGAGGATCCATTGCTGCGGCTTAGGTCTTGAAGAAATGCAAAGATAGATAGGGGACTGCGGCCCCAAGATTGGCGGGCATCCGTCTTGGCAGTTCCTGGAGTTTGTCATTCCGTCAGCATCTTCTTCCTCCCGGCTTCTGCGAGCTTCATCAGCTCGCCTTCATTCTCACCCGGCTCGTCTCATTCCACGTTCTCTCGGTCCTTGCGGCCATTCTTGTGGCCCAGAGCTGTGTCTCCCTGTTGTGTCCCCTCGTCTGTTGTCTTGTGTGTCACGGGTGTCTGGGTGTAGTTGTCCCGGAGCTGCTGTGCCCTGCGGCCCAGCCTGGGTGTAGGTGTAAAAGGCCAAGTGCCAGGCCCCTGTAATTTGAAATTTGTAATGTAGGGTGTAGTTGGAGCCTAGAGGGTATTCCTAGATTGACACAGGATATGTAGAACTGTGAAGTTATCCTGCAGCACTTTGACTTTTGTCTTGGCTTTCTTTCAGATGCGGAGGGATGAAATCGGTGGCAGAGCGCCCCATCCAGGGTAAGGGGGTTCCCCCGAGAAGGTAAGTCCATGTTTGTCTTTGCAGGGCAACTGGAACCCGATCCCTGTGTTACAGGTCTCCTCTTTGTCTTTATTTTTAGGAAGTAGAGCCAGCTAGCAGCAGTCAAGGCAAAGCGGGCAAAGTGAGCATTGACCGGTGGAGGGAAGCTGTTGTTATCGCTGGGCTCTCAGTTTCTGGTGCAACGCCAAGCGTCCCTTCTTGTTTGCGTGCTTTAGGCGGTCCAGTCGCGTTTTGCCGAGACCCCGTCGCCACCCGGCCGGCACGCCTGCTTGGCCGCTCCGGTGAGCCCTGCGGAAGCGTTACGGGAGCGTGTGACGGAGCCTTTTCCATGTAAAGGGGCTGTGTGGGTGGCCTTCAGGAACGGGCCGAGGGCTTGCTGTGAGTTGGGCATGTCGGGAGGAGGAGCAAGGGTCCCTTTGAGTTTCAGCAATGCCACATCACTTTGTCTTGTCTTCACTCGGGCGCGCCCTGCGACGACGGCGTCCGGCTCCCGGCGTGGCCGAAGCGCGTGGCGTCAGGTGGCGGCCGTTCACAGGAGACGGTGAGTAGCGGAATTGTGGGGTTTTGGCTGATGCCCTGCAAAGATCAGCCGCTGATTTTCTGTTTTATTTTTTGTAGCTCGCCAGAAGACAACAGCCTGGCGATGGCAGGAACTTCCCGAATGGCGAGGCGGCCTTCCTTGGTGCTCCGTGTGGATCCTCCCCGCTGGGCATCCGAGAGCTAAGTCGGAGGCTATGACCCGCAGAGGGGCTGAAAGCGAGGCGCCGGGTTGGGACTCGTGACCCGGGATATTTGAGTCAGCTTTGGGGATGGGGAGGTCCAGGCTGTGGCCCCCTGGGCCACACGGTGGGAGAGCCTTGACATTTGTTCACAGTGCTGAGATGCGCAGGACAGAGCAGCCCCGGGGTGTGTCGTGTCACTTGTCCGTCGTGCCTTCTGTGTCTTTTGTGGCTCTCGTGTTGTACGTGTCTTGCCTTATCTCCTCAGGGGGCTTACCAGAAGCCCCGGCGTCACTCCTCGCATCACCGATCTCTGGGTTCCTCGGCCCAGCACCGACGCCGTCGAAGCTTTGCCTCGGGAGCTGTCAGAGGCCTTGGAATCGCGTCTCTCTTGAAAAGCATCCGATCGGGTGTCTTTTAGAGGTCTTGTTCCGAGATGTGTCGGCAGCCGTGCGCCGTGAGGATCCATTGCTGCGGCTTAGGGCTTGAAGAAATGCAAAGATAGATAGGGGACTGCGGCCCCAAGATTGGCGGGCATCCGTCTTGGCAGTTCCTGGAGTTTGTCATTCCGTCAGCATCTTCTTCCTCCCGGCTTCTGCGAGCTTCAGCAGCTCGCCTTCATTCTCACCCGGCTCGTCTCATTCCACGTTCTCTCGGTCCTTGCGGCCATTCTTGTGGCCCAGAGCTGTGTCTCCCTGTTGTGTCCCCTCGTCTGTTGTCTTGTGTGTCACGGGTGTCTGGGTGTAGTTGTCCCGGAGCTGCTGTGCCCTGCGGCCCAGCCTGGGTGTAGGTGTAAAAGGCCAAGTGCCAGGCCCCTGTAATTTGAAATTTGTAATGTAGGGTGTAGTTGGAGCCTAGAGGGTATTCCTAGATTGACACAGGATATGTAGAACTGTGAAGTTATCCTGCAGCACTTTGACTTTTGTCTTGGCTTTCTTTCAGATGCGGAGGGATGAAATCGGTGGCAGAGCGCCCCATCCAGGGTAAGGGGGTTCCCCCGAGAAGGTAAGTCCATGTTTGTCTTTGCAGGGCAACTGGAACCCGATCCCTGTGTTACAGGTCTCCTCTTTGTCTTTATTTTTAGGAAGTAGAGCCAGCTAGCAGCAGTCAAGGCAAAGCGGGCAAAGTGAGCATTGACCGGTGGAGGGAAGCTGTTGTTATCGCTGGGCTCTCAGTTTCTGGTGCAACGCCAAGCGTCCCTTCTTGTTTGCGTGCTTTAGGCGGTCCAGTCGCGTTTTGCCGAGACCCCGTCGCCACCCGGCCGGCACGCCTGCTTGGCCGCTCCGGTGAGCCCTGCGGAAGCGTTACGGGAGCGTGTGACGGAGCCTTTTCCATGTAAAGGGGCTGTGTGGGTGGCCTTCAGGAACGGGCCGAGGGCTTGCTGTGAGTTGGGCATGTCGGGAGGAGGAGCAAGGGTCCCTTTGAGTTTCAGCAATGCCACATCACTTTGTCTAGTCTTAACTCGGGCGCGCCCTGCGACGACGGCGTCCGGCTCCCGGCGTGGCCGAAGCGCGTGGCGTCAGGTGGCGGCCGTTCACAGGAGACGGTGAGTAGCGGAATTGTGGGGTTTTGGCTGATGCCCTGCAAAGATCAGCCGCTGATTTTCTGTTTTATTTTTTGTAGCTCGCCAGAAGACAACAGCCTGGCGATGGCAGGAACTTCCCGAATGGCGAGGCGGCCTTCCTTGGTGCTCCGTGTGGATCCTCCCCGCTGGGCATCCGAGAGCTAAGTCGGAGGCTATGACCCGCAGAGGGGCTGAAAGCCAGGCGCCGGGTCGGGACTCGTGACCCGGGATATTTGAGTCAGCTTTGGGGATGGGGAGGTCCAGGCTGTGGCCCCCTGGGCCACACGGTGGGAGAGCCTTGACATTTGTTCACAGTGCTGAGATGCGCAGGACAGAGCAGCCCCGGGGTGTGTCGTGTCACTTGTCCGTCGTGCCTTCTGTGTCTTTTGTGGCTCTCGTGTTGTACGTGTCTTGCCTTATCTCCTCAGGGGGCTTACCAGAAGCCCCGGCGTCACTCCTCGCATCACCGATCTCTGGGTTCCTCGGCCCAGCACCGACGCCGTCGAAGCTTTGCCTCGGGAGCTGTCAGAGGCCTTGGAATCGCGTCTCTCTTGAAAAGCATCCGATCGGGTGTCTTTTAGAGGTCTTGTTCCGAGCTGTGTCGGCAGCCGTGCGCCGTGAGGATCCATTGCTGCGGCTTAGGGCTTGAAGAAATGCAAAGATAGATAGGGGACTGCGGCCCCAAGATTGGCGGGCATCCGTCTTGGCAGTTCCTGGAGTTTGTCATTCCGTCAGCATCTTCTTCCTCCCGGCTTCTGCGAGCTTCAGCAGCTCGCCTTCATTCTCACCCGGCTCGTCTCATTCCACGTTCTCTCGGTCCTTGCGGCCATTCTTGTGGCCCAGAGCTGTGTCTCCCTGTTGTGTCCCCTCGTCTGTTGTCTTGTGTGTCACGGGTGTCTGGGTGTAGTTGTCCCGGAGCTGCTGTGCCCTGCGGCCCAGCCTGGGTGTAGGTGTAAAAGGCCAAGTGCCAGGCCCCTGTAATTTGAAATTTGTAATGTAGGGTGTAGTTGGAGCCTAGAGGGTATTCCTAGATTGACACAGGATATGTGGAACTGTGAAGTTATCCTGCAGCACTTTGACTTTTGTCTTGGCTTTCTTTCAGATGCGGAGGGATGAAATCGGTGGCAGAGCGCCCCATCCAGGGTAAGGGGGTTCCCCCGAGAAGGTAAGTCCATGTTTGTCTTGGCAGGGCAACTGGAACCCGATCCCTGTGTTACAGGTCTCCTCTTTGTCTTTATTTTTAGGAAGTAGAGCCAGCTAGCAGCAGTCAAGGCAAAGCGGGCAAGGTGAGCATTGACCGGTGGAGGGAAGCTGTTGTTATCGCTGGGCTCTCAGTTTCTGGTGCAACGCCAAGCGTCCCTTCTTGTTTGCGTGCTTTAGGCGGTCCAGTCGCGTTTTGCCGAGACCCCGTCGCCACCCGGCCGGCACGCCTGCTTGGCCGCTCCGGTGAGCCCTGCGGAAGCGTTACGGGAGCGTGTGACGGAGCCTTTTCCATGTAAAGGGGCTGTGTGGATGGCCTTCAGGAACGGGCCGAGGGCTTGCTGTGAGTTGGGCATGTCGGGAGGAGGAGCAAGGGTCCCTTTGAGTTTCAGCAATGCCACATCACTTTGTCTTGTCTTCACTCGGGCGCGCCCTGCGACGACGGCGTCCGGCTCCCGGCGTGGCCGAAGCGCGTGGCGTCAGGTGGCGGCCGTTCACAGGAGACGGTGAGTAGCGGAATTGTGGGGTTTTGGCTGATGCCCTGCAAAGATCAGCCGCTGATTTTCTGTTTTATTTTTTGTAGCTCGCCAGAAGACAACAGCCTGGCGATGGCAGGAACTTCCCGAATGGCGAGGCGGCCTTCCTTGGTGCTCCGTGTGGATCCTCCCCGCTGGGCATCCGAGAGCTAAGTCGGAGGCTATGACCCGCAGAGGGGCTGAAAGCGAGGCGCCGGGTTGGGACTCGTGACCCGGGATATTTGAGTCAGCTTTGGGGATGGGGAGGTCCAGGCTGTGGCCCCCTGGGCCACACGGTGGGAGAGCCTTGACATTTGTTCACAGTGCTGAGATGCGCAGGACAGAGCAGCCCCGGGGTGTGTCGTGTCACTTGTCCGTCGTGCCTTCTGTGTCTTTTGTGGCTCTCGTGTTGTACGTGCCTTGCCTTATCTCCTCAGGGGGCTTACCAGAAGCCCCGGCGTCACTCCTCGCATCACCGATCTCTGGGTTCCTCGGCCCAGCACCGACGCCGTCGAAGCTTTGCCTCGGGAGCTGTCAGAGGCCTTGGAATCGCGTCTCTCTTGAAAAGCATCCGATCGGGTGTCTTTTAGAGGTCTTGTTCCGAGCTGTGTCGGCAGCCGTGCGCCGTGAGGATCCATTGCTGCGGCTTAGGTCTTGAAGAAATGCAAAGATAGATAGGGGACTGCGGCCCCAAGATTGGCGGGCATCCGTCTTGGCAGTTCCTGGAGTTTGTCATTCCGTCAGCATCTTCTTCCTCCCGGCTTCTGCGAGCTTCATCAGCTCGCCTTCATTCTCACCCGGCTCGTCTCATTCCACGTTCTCTCGGTCCTTGCGGCCATTCTTGTGGCCCAGAGCTGTGTCTCCCTGTTGTGTCCCCTCGTCTGTTGTCTTGTGTGTCACGGGTGTCTGGGTGTAGTTGTCCCGGAGCTGCTCTGCCCTGCGGCCCAGCCTGGGTGTAGGTGTAAAAGGCCAAGTGCCAGGCCCCTGTAATTTGAAATTTGTAATGTAGGGTGTAGTTGGAGCCTAGAGGGTATTCCTAGATTGACACAGGATATGTGGAACTGTGAAGTTATCCTGCAGCACTTTGACTTTTGTCTTGGCTTTCTTTCAGATGCGGAGGGATGAAATCGGTGGCAGAGCGCCCCATCCAGGGTAAGGGGGTTCCCCCGAGAAGGTAAGTCCATGTTTGTCTTTGCAGGGCAACTGGAACCCGATCCCTGTGTTACAGGTCTCCTCTTTGTCTTTATTTTTAGGAAGTAGAGCCAGCTAGCAGCAGTCAAGGCAAAGCGGGCAAGGTGAGCATTGACCGGTGGAGGGAAGCTGTTGTTATCGCTGGGCTCTCAGTTTCTGGTGCAACGCCAAGCGTCCCTTCTTGTTTGCGTGCTTTAGGCGGTCCAGTCGCGTTTTGCCGAGACCCCGTCGCCACCCGGCCGGCACGCCTGCTTGGCCGCTCCGGTGAGCCCTGCGGAAGCGTTACGGGAGCGTGTGACGGAGCCTTTTCCATGTAAAGGTGCTGTGTGGATGGCCTTCAGGAACGGGCCCAGGGCTTGCTGTGAGTTGGGCATGTCGGGAGGAGGAGCAAGGGTCCCTTTGAGTTTCAGCAATGCCACATCACTTTGTCTTGTCTTCACTCGGGCGCGCCCTGCGACGACGGCGTCCGGCGCCCGGCGTGGCCGAAGCGCGTGGCGTCAGGTGGCGGCCGTTCACAGGAGACGGTGAGTAGCGGAATTGTGGGGTTTTGGCTGATGCCCTGCAAAGATCAGCCGCTGATTTTCTGTTTTATTTTTTGTAGCTCGCCAGAAGACAACAGCCTGGCGATGGCAGGAACTTCCCGAATGGCGAGGCGGCCTTCCTTGGTGCTCCGTGTGGATCCTCCCCGCTGGGCATCCGAGAGCTAAGTCGGAGGCTATGACCCGCAGAGGGGCTGAAAGCGAGGCGCCGGGTCGGGACTCGTGACCCGGGATATTTGAGTCAGCTTTGGGGATGGGGAGGTCCAGGCTGTGGCCCCCTAGGCCACACGGTGGGAGAGCCTTGACATTTGTTCACAGTGCTGAGTTGCGCAGGACAGAGCAGCCCCGGGGTGTGTCGTGTCACTTTTCCATATTGCCTTCTGTGTCTTTTGTGGCTCTCGTGTTGTACATGCCTTGCCTTATCTCCTCAGGGGGCTTACCAGAAGCCCCGGCGTCACTCCTCGCATCGCCGATCTCTGGGTTCCTCGGCCCAGCACCGACGCCGTCGAAGCTTTGCCTCGGGAGCTGTCAGAGGCCTTGGAATCGCGTCTCTCTTGAAAAGCATCCGATCGGGTGTCTTTTAGAGGTCTTGTTCCGAGCTGTGTCGGCAGCCGTGCGCCGTGAGGATCCATTGCTGCGGCTTAGGTCTTGAAGAAACGCAAAGATAGATAGGGGACTGCGGCCCCAAGATTGGCGGGCATCCGTCTTGGCAGTTCCTGGAGTTTGTCATTCCGTCAGCATCTTCTTCCTCCCGGCTTCTGCGAGCTTCAGCAGCTTGCCTTCATTCTCACCCGGCTCGTCTCATTCCACGTTCTCTCGGTCCTTGCGGCCATTCTTGTGGCCCAGAGCTGTGTCTCCCTGTTGTGTCCCCTCGTCTGTTGTCTTGTGTGTCACGGGTGTCTGGGTGTAGTTGTCCCGGAGTTGCTCTGCCCTGCAGCCCAGCCTGGGTGTAGGTGTAAAAGGCCAAGTGCCAGGCCCCTGTAATTTGAAATTTGTAATGTAGGGTGTAGTTGGAGCCTAGAGGGTATTCCTAGATTGACACAGGATATGTGGAACTGTGAAGTTATCCTGCAGCACTTTGACTTTTGTCTTGGCTTTCTTTCAGATGCGGAGGGATGAAATCGGTGGCAGAGCGCCCCATCCAGGGTAAGGGGGTTCCCCCGAGAAGGTAAGTCCATGTTTGTCTTTGCAGGGCAACTGGAACCCGATCCCTGTGTTACAGGTCTCCTCTTTGTCTTTATTTTTAGGAAGTAGAGCCAGCTAGCAGCAGTCAAGGTAAAGCGGGCAAGGTGAGCATTGACCGGTGGAGGGAAGCTGTTGTTATCGCTGGGCTCTCAGTTTCTGGTGCAACGCCAAGCGTCCCTTCTTGTTTGCGTGCTTTAGGCGGTCCAGTCGCGCTTTGCCGAGACCCCGTCGCCACCCGGCCGGCACGCCTGCTTGGCCGCTCCCGTGAGCCCTGCGGAAGCATTACGGGAGCGTGTGACGGAGCCTTTTCCATGTAAAGGGGCTGTGTGGGTGGCCTTCAGGAACGGGCCGAGGGCTTGCTGTGAGTTGGGCATGTTGGGAGGAGGAGCAAGGGTCCCTTTGAGTTTCAGCAATGCCACATCACTTTGTCTTGTCTTCACTCGGGCGCGCCCTGCGACGACGGCGTCCGGCTCCCGGCGTGGCCGAAGCGCGTGGCGTCAGGTGGCGGCCGTTCACAGGAGACGGTGAGTAGCGGAATTGTCGGGTTTTGGCTGATGCCCTGCAAAGATCAGCCGCTGATTTTCTGTTTTATTTTTTGTAGCTCGCCAGAAGACAACAGCCTGGCGATGGCAGGAACTTCCCGAATGGCGAGGCGGCCTTCCTTGGTGCTCTGTGTGGATCCTCCCCGCTGGGCATCCGAGAGCTAAGTCGGAGGCTATGACCCGCAGAGGGGCTGAAAGCCTGGCGCCGGGTCGGGACTCGTGACCCGGGATATTTGAGTCAGCTTTGGGGATGGGGAGGTCCAGGCTGTGGCCCCCTGGGCCACACGGTGGTAGGGCCTTGACATTTGTTCACAGTGCTGAGTTGCGCAGGACAGAGCAGCCCTGGGGTGTGTCGTGTCACTTGTCCGTCGTGCCTTCTGTGTCTTTTGTGGCTCTCGTGTTGTACGTGCCTTGCCTTATCTCCTCAGGGGGCTTACCAGAAGCCCCGGCGTCACTCCTCGCATCGCCGATCTCTGGGTTCCTCGGCCCAGCACCGACGCCGTCGAAGCTTTGCCTCGGGAGCTCTCAGAGGCCTTGGAATCGCGTCTCTCTTGAAAAGCATCCGATCGGGTGTCTTTTAGAGGTCTTGTTCCGAGCTGTGTCGGCAGCCGTGCGCCGTGAGGATCCATTGCTGTGGCTTAGGTCTTGAAGAAACGCAAAGATAGATAGGGGACTGCGGCCCCAAGATTGGCGGGCATCCGTCTTGGCAGTTCCTGGAGTTTGTCATTCCGTCAGCATCTTCTTCCTCCCGGCTTCTGCGAGCTTCAGCAGCTCGCCTTCATTCTCACCCGGCTCGTCTCATTCCACGTTCTCTCGGTCCTTGCGGCCATTCTTGTGGCCCAGAGCTGTGTCTCCCTGTTGTGTCCCCTCGTCTGTTGTCTTGTGTGTCACGGGTGTCTGGGTGTAGTTGTCCCGGAGCTGCTGTGCCCTGCGGCCCAGGCTGGGTGTAGGTGTAAAAGGCCAAGTGCCAGGCCCCTGTAATTTGAAATTTGTAATGTAGGGTGTAGTTGGAGCCTAGAGGGTATTCCTAGATTGACACAGGATATGTGGAACTGTGAAGTTATCCTGCAGCACTTTGACTTTTGTCTTGGCTTTCTTTCAGATGCGGAGGGATGAAATCGGTGGCAGAGCGCCCCATCCAGGGTAAGGGGGTTCCCCCGAGAAGGTAAGTCCATGTTTGTCTTTGCAGGGCAACTGGAACCCGATCCCTGTGTTACAGGTCTCCTCTTTGTCTTTATTTTTAGGAAGTAGAGCCAGCTAGCAGCAGTCAAGGCAAAGCGGGCAAGGTGAGCATTGACCGGTGGAGGGAAGCTGTTGTTATCGCTGGGCTCTCAGTTTCTGGTGCAACGCCAAGCGTCCCTTCTTGTTTGCGTGCTTTAGGCGGTCCAGTCGCGTTTTGCCGAGACCCCGTCGCCACCCGGCCGGCACGCCTGCTTGGCCGCTCCCGTGAGCCCTGCGGAAGCGTTACGGGAGCGTGTGACAGAGCTTTTTCCATGTAAAGGTGCTGTGTGGATGGCCTTCAGGAACGGGCCCAGGGCTTGCTGTGAGTTGGGCATGTCGGGAGGAGGAGCAAGGGTCCCTTTGAGTTTCAGCAATGCCACATCACTTTGTCTTGTCTTCACTCGGGCGCGCCCTGCGACGACGGCGTCCGGCTCCCGGCGTGGCCGAAGCGCGTGGCGTCAGGTGGCGGCCGTTCACAGGAGACGGTGAGTAGCGGAATTGTCGGGTTTTGGCTGATGCCCTGCAAAGATCAGCCGCTGATTTTCTGTTTTATTTTTTGTAGCTCGCCAGAAGACAACAGCCTGGCGATGGCAGGAACTTCCCGAATGGCGGGACGGCCTTCCTTGGTGCTCCGTGTGGATCCTCCCCGCTGGGCATCCGAGAGCTAAGTCGGAGGCTATGACCCGCAGAGGGGCTGAAAGCCAGGCGCCGGGTCGGGACTCGTGACCCGGGATATTTGAGTCAGCTTTGGGGATGGGGAGGTCCAGGCTGTGGCCCCCTGGGCCACACGGTTGGAGAGCCTTGACATTTGTTCACAGTGCTGAGATGCGCAGGACAGAGCAGCCCCGGGGTGTGTCGTGTCACTTGTCCGTCGTGCCTTCTGTGTCTTTTGTGGCTCTCGTGTTGTACGTGCCTTGCCTTATCTCCTCAGGGGGCTTACCAGAAGCCCCGGCGTCACTCCTCGCATTGCCGATCTCTGGGTTCCTCGGCCCAGCACCGACGCCGTCGAAGCTTTGCCTCGGGAGCTCTCAGAGGCCTTGGAATCGCGTCTCTCTTGAAAAGCATCCGATCGGGTGTCTTTTAGAGGTCTTGTTCCGAGCTGTGTCGGCAGCCGTGCGCCGTGAGGATCCATTGCTGCGGCTTAGGTCTTGAAGAAACGCAAAGATAGATAGGGGACTGCGGCCCCAAGATTGGCGGGCATCCGTCTTGGCAGTTCCTGGAGTTTGTCATTCCGTCAGCATCTTCTTCCTCCCGGCTTCTGCGAGCTTCATCAGCTTGCCTTCATTCTCACCCGGCTCGTCTCATTCCACGTTCTCTCGGTCCTTGCGGCCATTCTTGTGGCCCAGAGCTGTGTCTCCCTGTTGTGTCCCCTCGTCTGTTGTCTTGTGTGTCACGGGTGTCTGGGTGTAGTTGTCCCGGAGCTGCTCTGCCCTGCAGCCCAGCCTGGGTGTAGGTGTAAAAGGCCAAGTGCCAGGCCCCTGTAATTTGAAATTTGTAATGTAGGGTGTAGTTGGAGCCTAGAGGGTATTCCTAGATTGACACAGGATATGTGGAACTGTGAAGTTATCCTGCAGCACTTTGACTTTTGTCTTGGCTTTCTTTCAGATGCGGAGGGATGAAATCGGTGGCAGAGCGCCCCATCCAGGGTAAGGGGGTTCCCCCGAGAAGGTAAGTCAGTGTTTGTCTTTGCAGGGCAACTGGAACCCGATCCCTGTGTTACAGGTCTCCTCTTTGTCTTTATTTTTAGGAAGTAGAGCCAGCTAGCAGCAGTCAAGGCAAAGCGGGCAAGGTGAGCATTGACCGGTGGAGGGAAGCTGTTGTTATCGCTGGGCTCTCAGTTTCTGGTGCAACGCCAAGCGTCCCTTCTTGTTTGCGTGCTTTAGGCGGTCCAGTCGCGTTTTGCCGAGACCCCGTCGCCACCCGGCCGGCACGCCTGCTTGGCCGCTCCCGTGAGCCCTGCGGAAGCGTTACGGGAGCGTGTGACGGAGCCTTTTCCATGTAAAGGGGCTGTGTGGGTGGCCTTCAGGAACGGGCCGAGGGCTTGCTGTGAGTTGGGCATGTCGGGAGGAGGAGCAAGGGTCCCTTTGAGTTTCAGCAATGCCACATCACTTTGTCTTGTCTTCACTCGGGCGCGCCCTGCGACGACGGCGTCCGGCGCCCGGCGTGGCCGAAGCGCGTGGCGTCAGGTGGCGGCCGTTCACAGGAGACGGTGAGTAGCGGAATTGTGGGGTTTTGGCTGATGCCCTGCAAAGATCAGCCGCTGATTTTCTGTTTTATTTTTTGTAGCTCGCCAGAAGACAACAGCCTGGCGATGGCAGGAACTTCCCGAATGGCGAGGCGGCCTTCCTTGGTGCTCCGTGTGGATCCTCCCCGCTGGGCATCCGAGAGCTAAGTCGGAGGCTATGACCCGCAGAGGGGCTGAAAGCGAGGCGCCGGGTCGGGACTCGTGACCCGGGATATTTGAGTCAGCTTTGGGGATGGGGAGGTCCAGGCTGTGGCCCCCTAGGCCACACGGTGGGAGAGCCTTGACATTTGTTCACAGTGCTGAGTTGCGCAGGACAGAGCAGCCCCGGGGTGTGTCGTGTCACTTTTCCATATTGCCTTCTGTGTCTTTTGTGGCTCTCGTGTTGTACATGCCTTGCCTTATCTCCTCAGGGGGCTTACCAGAAGCCCCGGCGTCACTCCTCGCATCGCCGATCTCTGGGTTCCTCGGCCCAGCACCGACGCCGTCGAAGCTTTGCCTCGGGAGCTGTCAGAGGCCTTGGAATCGCGTCTCTCTTGAAAAGCATCCGATCGGGTGTCTTTTAGAGGTCTTGTTCCGAGCTGTGTCGGCAGCCGTGCGCCGTGAGGATCCATTGCTGCGGCTTAGGTCTTGAAGAAACGCAAAGATAGATAGGGGACTGCGGCCCCAAGATTGGCGGGCATCCGTCTTGGCAGTTCCTGGAGTTTGTCATTCCGTCAGCATCTTCTTCCTCCCGGCTTCTGCGAGCTTCAGCAGCTTGCCTTCATTCTCACCCGGCTCGTCTCATTCCACGTTCTCTCGGTCCTTGCGGCCATTCTTGTGGCCCAGAGCTGTGTCTCCCTGTTGTGTCCCCTCGTCTGTTGTCTTGTGTGTCACGGGTGTCTGGGTGTAGTTGTCCCGGAGTTGCTCTGCCCTGCAGCCCAGCCTGGGTGTAGGTGTAAAAGGCCAAGTGCCAGGCCCCTGTAATTTGAAATTTGTAATGTAGGGTGTAGTTGGAGCCTAGAGGGTATTCCTAGATTGACACAGGATATGTGGAACTGTGAAGTTATCCTGCAGCACTTTGACTTTTGTCTTGGCTTTCTTTCAGATGCGGAGGGATGAAATCGGTGGCAGAGCGCCCCATCCAGGGTAAGGGGGTTCCCCCGAGAAGGTAAGTCCATGTTTGTCTTTGCAGGGCAACTGGAACCCGATCCCTGTGTTACAGGTCTCCTCTTTGTCTTTATTTTTAGGAAGTAGAGCCAGCTAGCAGCAGTCAAGGTAAAGCGGGCAAGGTGAGCATTGACCGGTGGAGGGAAGCTGTTGTTATCGCTGGGCTCTCAGTTTCTGGTGCAACGCCAAGCGTCCCTTCTTGTTTGCGTGCTTTAGGCGGTCCAGTCGCGCTTTGCCGAGACCCCGTCGCCACCCGGCCGGCACGCCTGCTTGGCCGCTCCCGTGAGCCCTGCGGAAGCATTACGGGAGCGTGTGACGGAGCCTTTTCCATGTAAAGGGGCTGTGTGGGTGGCCTTCAGGAACGGGCCGAGGGCTTGCTGTGAGTTGGGCATGTTGGGAGGAGGAGCAAGGGTCCCTTTGAGTTTCAGCAATGCCACATCACTTTGTCTTGTCTTCACTCGGGCGCGCCCTGCGACGACGGCGTCCGGCTCCCGGCGTGGCCGAAGCGCGTGGCGTCAGGTGGCGGCCGTTCACAGGAGACGGTGAGTAGCGGAATTGTCGGGTTTTGGCTGATGCCCTGCAAAGATCAGCCGCTGATTTTCTGTTTTATTTTTTGTAGCTCGCCAGAAGACAACAGCCTGGCGATGGCAGGAACTTCCCGAATGGCGAGGCGGCCTTCCTTGGTGCTCTGTGTGGATCCTCCCCGCTGGGCATCCGAGAGCTAAGTCGGAGGCTATGACCCGCAGAGGGGCTGAAAGCCTGGCGCCGGGTCGGGACTCGTGACCCGGGATATTTGAGTCAGCTTTGGGGATGGGGAGGTCCAGGCTGTGGCCCCCTGGGCCACACGGTGGTAGGGCCTTGACATTTGTTCACAGTGCTGAGTTGCGCAGGACAGAGCAGCCCTGGGGTGTGTCGTGTCACTTGTCCGTCGTGCCTTCTGTGTCTTTTGTGGCTCTCGTGTTGTACGTGCCTTGCCTTATCTCCTCAGGGGGCTTACCAGAAGCCCCGGCGTCACTCCTCGCATCGCCGATCTCTGGGTTCCTCGGCCCAGCACCGACGCCATCGAAGCTTTGCCTCGGGAGCTGTCAGAGGCCTTGGAATCGCGTCTCTCTTGAAAAGCATCCGATCGGGTGTCTTTTAGAGGTCTTGTTCCGAGCTGTGTCGGCAGCCGTGCGCCGTGAGGATCCATTGCTGTGGCTTAGGTCTTGAAGAAACGCAAAGATAGATAGGGGACTGCGGCCCCAAGATTGGCGGGCATCCGTCTTGGCAGTTCCTGGAGTTTGTCATTCCGTCAGCATCTTCTTCCTCCCGGCTTCTGCGAGCTTCAGCAGCTCGCCTTCATTCTCACCCGGCTCGTCTCATTCCACGTTCTCTCGGTCCTTGCGGCCATTCTTGTGGCCCAGAGCTGTGTCTCCCTGTTGTGTCCCCTCGTCTGTTGTCTTGTGTGTCACGGGTGTCTGGGTGTAGTTGTCCCGGAGCTGCTGTGCCCTGCGGCCCAGGCTGGGTGTAGGTGTAAAAGGCCAAGTGCCAGGCCCCTGTAATTTGAAATTTGTAATGTAGGGTGTAGTTGGAGCCTAGAGGGTATTCCTAGATTGACACAGGATATGTGGAACTGTGAAGTTATCCTGCAGCACTTTGACTTTTGTCTTGGCTTTCTTTCAGATGCGGAGGGATGAAATCGGTGGCAGAGCGCCCCATCCAGGGTAAGGGGGTTCCCCCGAGAAGGTAAGTCCATGTTTGTCTTTGCAGGGCAACTGGAACCCGATCCCTGTGTTACAGGTCTCCTCTTTGTCTTTATTTTTAGGAAGTAGAGCCAGCTAGCAGCAGTCAAGGCAAAGCGGGCAAGGTGAGCATTGACCGGTGGAGGGAAGCTGTTGTTATCGCTGGGCTCTCAGTTTCTGGTGCAACGCCAAGCGTCCCTTCTTGTTTGCGTGCTTTAGGCGGTCCAGTCGCGTTTTGCCGAGACCCCGTCGCCACCCGGCCGGCACGCCTGCTTGGCCGCTCCCGTGAGCCCTGCGGAAGCGTTACGGGAGCGTGTGACAGAGCTTTTTCCATGTAAAGGTGCTGTGTGGATGGCCTTCAGGAACGGGCCCAGGGCTTGCTGTGAGTTGGGCATGTCGGGAGGAGGAGCAAGGGTCCCTTTGAGTTTCAGCAATGCCACATCACTTTGTCTTGTCTTCACTCGGGCGCGCCCTGCGACGACGGCGTCCGGCTCCCGGCGTGGCCGAAGCGCGTGGCGTCAGGTGGCGGCCGTTCACAGGAGACGGTGAGTAGCGGAATTGTCGGGTTTTGGCTGATGCCCTGCAAAGATCAGCCGCTGATTTTCTGTTTTATTTTTTGTAGCTCGCCAGAAGACAACAGCCTGGCGATGGCAGGAACTTCCCGAATGGCGGGACGGCCTTCCTTGGTGCTCCGTGTGGATCCTCCCCGCTGGGCATCCGAGAGCTAAGTCGGAGGCTATGACCCGCAGAGGGGCTGAAAGCCAGGCGCCGGGTCGGGACTCGTGACCCGGGATATTTGAGTCAGCTTTGGGGATGGGGAGGTCCAGGCTGTGGCCCCCTGGGCCACACGGTTGGAGAGCCTTGACATTTGTTCACAGTGCTGAGATGCGCAGGACAGAGCAGCCCCGGGGTGTGTCGTGTCACTTGTCCGTCGTGCCTTCTGTGTCTTTTGTGGCTCTCGTGTTGTACGTGCCTTGCCTTATCTCCTCAGGGGGCTTACCAGAAGCCCCGGCGTCACTCCTCGCATCGCCGATCTCTGGGTTCCTCGGCCCAGCACCGACGCCGTCGAAGCTTTGCCTCGGGAGCTCTCAGAGGCCTTGGAATCGCGTCTCTCTTGAAAAGCATCCGATCGGGTGTCTTTTAGAGGTCTTGTTCCGAGCTGTGTCGGCAGCCGTGCGCCGTGAGGATCCATTGCTGCGGCTTAGGTCTTGAAGAAACGCAAAGATAGATAGGGGACTGCGGCCCCAAGATTGGCGGGCATCCGTCTTGGCAGTTCCTGGAGTTTGTCATTCCGTCAGCATCTTCTTCCTCCCGGCTTCTGCGAGCTTCATCAGCTTGCCTTCATTCTCACCCGGCTCGTCTCATTCCACGTTCTCTCGGTCCTTGCGGCCATTCTTGTGGCCCAGAGCTGTGTCTCCCTGTTGTGTCCCCTCGTCTGTTGTCTTGTGTGTCACGGGTGTCTGGGTGTAGTTGTCCCGGAGCTGCTCTGCCCTGCAGCCCAGCCTGGGTGTAGGTGTAAAAGGCCAAGTGCCAGGCCCCTGTAATTTGAAATTTGTAATGTAGGGTGTAGTTGGAGCCTAGAGGGTATTCCTAGATTGACACAGGATATGTGGAACTGTGAAGTTATCCTGCAGCACTTTGACTTTTGTCTTGGCTTTCTTTCAGATGCGGAGGGATGAAATCGGTGGCAGAGCGCCCCATCCAGGGTAAGGGGGTTCCCCCGAGAAGGTAAGTCAGTGTTTGTCTTTGCAGGGCAACTGGAACCCGATCCCTGTGTTACAGGTCTCCTCTTTGTCTTTATTTTTAGGAAGTAGAGCCAGCTAGCAGCAGTCAAGGCAAAGCGGGCAAGGTGAGCATTGACCGGTGGAGGGAAGCTGTTGTTATCGCTGGGCTCTCAGTTTCTGGTGCAACGCCAAGCGTCCCTTCTTGTTTGCGTGCTTTAGGCGGTCCAGTCGCGTTTTGCCGAGACCCCGTCGCCACCCGGCCGGCACGCCTGCTTGGCCTCTCCCGTGAGCCCTGCGGAAGCGTTACGGGAGCGTGTGACAGAGCTTTTTCCATGTAAAGGTGCTGTGTGGATGGCCTTCAGGAACGGGCCCAGGGCTTGCTGTGAGTTGGGCATGTCGGGAGGAGGAGCAAGGGTCCCTTTGAGTTTCAGCAATGCCACATCACTTTGTCTTGTCTTCACTCGGGCGCGCCCTGCGACGACGGCGTCCGGCTCCCGGCGTGGCCGAAGCGCGTGGCGTCAGGTGGCGGCCGTTCACAGGAGACGGTGAGTAGCGGAATTGTCGGGTTTTGGCTGATGCCCTGCAAAGATCAGCCGCTGATTTTCTGTTTTATTTTTTGTAGCTCGCCAGAAGACAACAGCCTGGCGATGGCAGGAACTTCCCGAATGGCGGGACGGCCTTCCTTGGTGCTCCGTGTGGATCCTCCCCGCTGGGCATCCGAGAGCTAAGTCGGAGGCTATGACCCGCAGAGGGGCTGAAAGCCAGGCGCCGGGTCGGGACTCGTGACCCGGGATATTTGAGTCAGCTTTGGGGATGGGGAGGTCCAGGCTGTGGCCCCCTGGGCCACACGGTTGGAGAGCCTTGACATTTGTTCACAGTGCTGAGATGCGCAGGACAGAGCAGCCCCGGGGTGTGTCGTGTCACTTGTCCGTCGTGCCTTCTGTGTCTTTTGTGGCTCTCGTGTTGTACGTGCCTTGCCTTATCTCCTCAGGGGGCTTACCAGAAGCCCCGGCGTCACTCCTCGCATCGCCGATCTCTGGGTTCCTCGGCCCAGCACCGACGCCGTCGAAGCTTTGCCTCGGGAGCTGTCAGAGGCCTTGGAATCGCGTCTCTCTTGAAAAGCATCCGATCGGGTGTCTTTTAGAGGTCTTGTTCCGAGCTGTGTCGGCAGCCGTGCGCCGTGAGGATCCATTGCTGCGGCTTAGGTCTTGAAGAAACGCAAAGATAGATAGGGGACTGCGGCCCCAAGATTGGCGGGCATCCGTCTTGGCAGTTCCTGGAGTTTGTCATTCCGTCAGCATCTTCTTCCTCCCGGCTTCTGCGAGCTTCATCAGCTTGCCTTCATTCTCACCCGGCTCGTCTCATTCCACGTTCTCTCGGTCCTTGCGGCCATTCTTGTGGCCCAGAGCTGTGTCTCCCTGTTGTGTCCCCTCGTCTGTTGTCTTGTGTGTCACGGGTGTCTGGGTGTAGTTGTCCCGGAGCTGCTCTGCCCTGCAGCCCAGCCTGGGTGTAGGTGTAAAAGGCCAAGTGCCAGGCCCCTGTAATTTGAAATTTGTAATGTAGGGTGTAGTTGGAGCCTAGAGGGTATTCCTAGATTGACACAGGATATGTGGAACTGTGAAGTTATCCTGCAGCACTTTGACTTTTGTCTTGGCTTTCTTTCAGATGCGGAGGGATGAAATCGGTGGCAGAGCGCCCCATCCAGGGTAAGGGGGTTCCCCCGAGAAGGTAAGTCAGTGTTTGTCTTTGCAGGGCAACTGGAACCCGATCCCTGTGTTACAGGTCTCCTCTTTGTCTTTATTTTTAGGAAGTAGAGCCAGCTAGCAGCAGTCAAGGCAAAGCGGGCAAGGTGAGCATTGACCGGTGGAGGGAAGCTGTTGTTATCGCTGGGCTCTCAGTTTCTGGTGCAACGCCAAGCGTCCCTTCTTGTTTGCGTGCTTTAGGCGGTCCAGTCGCGTTTTGCCGAGACCCCGTCGCCACCCGGCCGGCACGCCTGCTTGGCCGCTCCCGTGAGCCCTGCGGAAGCGTTACGGGAGCGTGTGACGGAGCCTTTTCCATGTAAAGGGGCTGTGTGGGTGGCCTTCAGGAACGGGCCGAGGGCTTGCTGTGAGTTGGGCATGTCGGGAGGAGGAGCAAGGGTCCCTTTGAGTTTCAGCAATGCCACATCACTTTGTCTTGTCTTCACTCGGGCGCGCCCTGCGACGACGGCGTCCGGCTCCCGGCGTGGCCGAAGCGCGTGGCGTCAGGTGGCGGCCGTTCACAGGAGACGGTGAGTAGCGGAATTGTCGGGTTTTGGCTGATGCCCTGCAAAGATCAGCCGCTGATTTTCTGTTTTATTTTTTGTAGCTCGCCAGAAGACAACAGCCTGGCGATGGCAGGAACTTCCCGAATGGCGGGACGGCCTTCCTTGGTGCTCCGTGTGGATCCTCCCC
This sequence comes from Periparus ater, assembly GCA_032357785.1. NCBI lineage: Eukaryota > Metazoa > Chordata > Aves > Passeriformes > Paridae > Periparus > Periparus ater. Next base: position 3,596,498 of record CM063628.1, read on the forward strand.
GCTGGGCATCCGAGAGCTAAATCGGAGGCTATGACCCGCAGAGGGGCTGAAAGCCAGGCGCCGGGTCGGGACTCGTGACCCGGGATATTTGAGTCAGCTTTGGGGATGGGGAGGTCCAGGCTGTGGCCCCCTGGGCCACACGGTTGGAGAGCCTTGACATTTGTTCACAGTGCTGAGATGCGCAGGACAGAGCAGCCCCTGGGGTGTGTCGTGAGAAAGTTACACAGGTGCTATGACTTCTCTGTTGCCACAAAGGGAATGGAATTTGGGTTGTCATGGCTATGATATCACAGAGATGTTTTAATTGGTTCTGTCTCTGATGTGGTGTCCCAGAGAGGGGAATAATGGGTCTGTCATCACTGTGGTGTAAGAGAGAGGAATAAATTGGGCCTGTCACTGCTCTGATGTCACAGATAGAGGAAAACTGAATCAGTCACGGCTGTGATGCCACAGAGAGGGAAAAACTGAGGTTTCCACGGCTTAAATTGGATCTGTCACTGCAGTGATGTCACAGAGAAGGAAAACTGGGTCACTCATGGGTGTGATGTGACAGAGGGGGGAATACTGAGGCTGCCTCAGCTCTGGTGTCACAGAGAGGCATAGATTGGGCCTTTCACTGCTGTGATGTCACAGAGAGAAGAAAACTGAAGCTGTTACTGCTGTGGCCTATCAGAGGGGATGAATTCAGACTGGTCTATGATGTCATATCACCGAGAGGAGAAAAGTGGCACTGTCACCGCAGAGTGTTCCAGATAGGTGTAAGTCGGGCTTGCTCCATCTGGGGTGTCACCGAAAGGGTGAAATTTCATCTGTCAGTGCTGTGATGTCATCAGGGCTGGAAAATGGGTCTTTCACTGCTGGGGTGTCACAGGCAGGCATAGATTGGGGTTCCCACTTCTGTGATGTCACAGAGGGGGATAAACTGGGTCTATCACAGCTGTGGAGTCTCAGAGAAAGGAACACAGGTGTTATGACTTGTCTGTTGCCACAAAGAGGATGGAATTAGGGTTGTCATGGCTATGATATCACAGAGAAGTTTTAATTGGTTCTGCCTCTGCTGTGATGTCACAGAGAGTAGAATAAGGGGTCTGTCACTGCTGTGGTGTTACATCGAAGCTGAAATGAAGGTTGTCACAGCTGTGATGTCACAGATAGAGGAAATCTGAGTCTGTCACTGCTGTGGTGTCACAGAGAGGGGAAAACTGGAGTGATCATTGTTGTGCTGTGCCAGAGAAAGTTACACAGGTGCTATGACTTATCGGTGGGCACAAAGGGGATGGAATTAGGCTTGTTAGGTCTGTGGTATCACACAGAGTCTTCAATTGGTTCTGTCTCTGATGTGATGTCCCAGAGAGGGGAATAATGGGTCTGTCATCGCTGTGGTGTAAGAGAGAGGAGTAAATTGGGCCTGTCACTGCTCTGATGTCACAGATAGAGGAAAACTGAATCAGTCACGGCTGTGATGCCACAGAGAGGGAAAAACTGAGGCTGCCACAGCTTTGGTGTCATGAACAGACATAAATTGGGCCTGTCACTGCTCTGATGTCACAGATAGAGGAAAACTGAATCAGTCACAGCTGTGATGCCACAGAGAGGGAAAAACTGAGGCTGCCACAGCTTTGGTGTCATGAACAGACATAAATTGGGCCTGTCACTGCTCTGATGTCACAGATAGAGGAAAACTGAATCAGTCACGGCTGTGATGCCACAGAGAGGGAAAAACTGAGGCTGCCACAGCTTTGGTGTCACAGACAGGCATAAATTGGATCTGTCACTGCAGTGATGTCACAGAGAAGGAAAACTGGGTCACTCATGGGTGTGATGTGACAGAGGGGGGAATACTGAGGCTGCCTCAGCTCTGGTGTCACAGAGAGGCATAGATTGGGCCTTTCACTGCTGTGATGTCACAGAGAGAAGAAAACTGAAGCTGTTACTGCTGTGGCCTATCAGAGGGGATGAATTCAGACTGGTCTATGATGTCATATCACCGAGAGGAGAAAAGTGGCACTGTCACCGCAGAGTGTTCCAGATAGGTGTAAGTCGGGCTTGCTCCATCTGGGGTGTCACCGAAAGGGTGAAATTTCATCTGTCAGTGCTGTGATGTCATCAAGGGTGGAAAATGGGTCTTTCACTGCTGTGGTGTCACAGGCAGGCATAGATTGGGGTTCCCACTTCTGTGATGTCACAGAGGGGGATAAACTGGGTCTATCACAGCTGTGGAGTCTCAGAGAAAGGAACACAGGTGTTATGACTTGTCTGTTGCCACAAAGGGGATGGAATTAGGGTTGTCATGGCTATGATATCACAGAGAAGTTTTAATTGGTTCTGCCTCTGCTGTGATGTCACAGAGAGTAGAATAAGGGGTCTGTCACTGCTGTGGTGTTACATCGAAGCTGAAATGAAGGTTGTCACAGCTGTGATGTCACAGATAGAGGAAATCTGAGTCTGTCACTGCTGTGGTGTCACAGAGAGGGGAAAACTGGAGTGATCATTGTTGTGCTGTGCCAGAGAAAGTTACACAGGTGCTATGACTTATCGGTGGGCACAAAGGGGATGGAATTAGGCTTGTTAGGTCTGTGGTATCACACAGAGTCTTCAATTGGTTCTGTCTCTGATGTGATGTCCCAGAGAGGGGAATAATGGGTCTGTCATCGCTGTGGTGTAAGAGAGAGGAGTAAATTGGGCCTGTCACTGCTCTGATGTCACAGATAGAGGAAAACTGAATCAGTCACGGCTGTGATGCCACAGAGAGGGAAAAACTGAGGCTGCCACAGCTTTGGTGTCATGAACAGACATAAATTGGGCCTGTCACTGCTCTGATGTCACAGATAGAGGAAAACTGAATCAGTCACAGCTGTGATGCCACAGAGAGGGAAAAACTGAGGCTGCCACAGCTTTGGTGTCATGAACAGACATAAATTGGGCCTGTCACTGCTCTGATGTCACAGATAGAGGAAAACTGAATCAGTCACGGCTGTGATGCCACAGAGAGGGAAAAACTGAGGCTGCCACAGCTTTGGTGTCACAGACAGGCATAAATTGGATCTGTCACTGCAGTGATGTCACAGAGAAGGAAAACTGGGTCACTCATGGGTGTGATGTGACAGAGGGGGGAATACTGAGGCTGCCTCAGCTCTGGTGTCACAGAGAGGCATAGATTGGGCCTTTCACTGCTGTGATGTCACAGAGAGAAGAAAACTGAAGCTGTTACTGCTGTGGCCTATCAGAGGGGATGAATTCAGACTGGTCTATGATGTCATATCACCGAGAGGAGAAAAGTGGCACTGTCACCGCAGAGTGTTCCAGATAGGTGTAAGTCGGGCTTGCTCCATCTGGGGTGTCACCGAAAGGGTGAAATTTCATCTGTCAGTGCTGTGATGTCATCAGGGCTGGAAAATGGGTCTTTCACTGCTGTGGTGTCACAGGCAGGCATAGATTGGGGTTCCCACTTCTGTGATGTCACAGAGGGGGATAAACTGGGTCTATCACAGCTGTGGAGTCTCAGAGAAAGGAACACAGGTGTTATGACTTGTCTGTTGCCACAAAGAGGATGGAATTAGGGTTGTCATGGCTATGATATCACAGAGAAGTTTTAATTGGTTCTGCCTCTGCTGTGATGTCACAGAGAGTAGAATAAGGGGTCTGTCACTGCTGTGGTGTTACATCGAAGCTGAAATGAAGGTTGTCACAGCTGTGATGTCACAGATAGAGGAAATCTGAGTCTGTCACTGCTGTGGTGTCACAGAGAGGGGAAAACTGGAGTGATCATTGTTGTGCTGTGCCAGAGAAAGTTACACAGGTGCTATGACTTATCGGTTGGCACAAAGGGGATGGAATTAGGCTTGTTAGGTCTGTGGTATCACACAGAGTCTTCAATTGGTTCTGTCTCTGATGTGATGTCCCAGAGAGGGGAATAATGGGTCTGTCATCGCTGTGGTGTAAGAGAGAGGAGTAAATTGGGCCTGTCACTGCTCTGATGTCACAGATAGAGGAGAACTGAATCAGTCACGGCTGTGATGCCACAGAGAGGGAAAAACTGAGGCTGCCACAGCTTTGGTGTCATGAACAGACATAAATTGGGCCTGTCACTGCTCTGATGTCACAGATAGAGGAAAACTGAATCAGTCACGGCTGTGATGCCACAGAGAGGGAAAAACTGAGGCTGCCACAGCTTTGGTGTCATGAACAGACATAAATTGGGCCTGTCACTGCTCTGATGTCACAGATAGAGGAAAACTGAATCAGTCACGGCTGTGATGCCACAGAGAGGGAAAAACTGAGGCTGCCACAGCTTTGGTGTCACAGACAGGCATAAATTGGATCTGTCACTGCAGTGATGTCACAGAGAAGGAAAACTGGGTCACTCATGGGTGTGATGTGACAGAGGGGGGAGTACTGAGGCTGCCTCAGCTCTGGTGTCACAGAGAGGCATAGATTGGGCCTTTCACTGCTGTGATGTCACAGAGAGAAGAAAACTGAAGCTGTTACTGCTGTGGCCTATCAGAGGGGATGAATTCAGACTGGTCTATGATGTCATATCACCGAGACGAGAAAACTGGCACTGTCACCGCAGAGTGTTCCAGATAGGTGTAAGTCGGGCTTGCTCCATCTGGGGTGTCACCGAAAGGGTGAAATTTCATTTGTCAGTGCTGTGATGTCATCAAGGGTGGAAAATGGGTCTTTCACTGCTGTGGTGTCACAGGCAGGCATAGATTGGGGTTCCCACTTCTGTGATGTCACAGAGGGGGATAAACTGGGTCTATCACAGCTGTGGAGTCTCAGAGAAAGGAACACAGGTGTTATGACTTGTCTGTTGCCACAAAGGGGATGGAATTAGGGTTGTCATGGCTATGATATCACAGAGAAGTTTTAATTGGTTCTGCCTCTGCTGTGATGTCACAGAGAGTAGAATAAGGGGTCTGTCACTGCTGTGGTGTTACATCGAAGCTGAAATGAAGGTTGTCACAGCTGTGATGTCACAGATAGAGGAAATCTGAGTCTGTCACTGCTGTGGTGTCACAGAGAGGGGAAAACTGGAGTGATCATTGTTGTGCTGTGCCAGAGAAAGTTACACAGGTGCTATGACTTATCGGTGGGCACAAAGGGGATGGAATTAGGCTTGTTAGGTCTGTGGTATCACACAGAGTCTTCAATTGGTTCTGTCTCTGATGTGATGTCCCAGAGAGGGGAATAATGGGTCTGTCATCGCTGTGGTGTAAGAGAGAGGAGTAAATTGGGCCTGTCACTGCTCTTATGTCACAGATAGAGGAAAACTGAATCAGTCACGGCTGTGATGCCACAGAGAGGGAAAAACTGAGGCTGCCACAGCTTTGGTGTCATGAACAGACATAAATTGGGCCTGTCACTGCTCTGATGTCACAGATAGAGGAAAACTGAATCAGTCACAGCTGTGATGCCACAGAGAGGGAAAAACTGAGGCTGCCACAGCTTTGGTGTCATGAACAGACATAAATTGGGCCTGTCACTGCTCTGATGTCACAGATAGAGGAAAACTGAATCAGTCACGGCTGTGATGCCACAGAGAGGGAAAAACTGAGGCTGCCACAGCTTTGGTGTCACAGACAGGCATAAATTGGATCTGTCACTGCAGTGATGTCACATTGAAGGAAAACTGGGTCACTCATGGGTGTGATGTGACAGAGGAGGGAATACTGAGGCTGCCTCAGCTCTGGTGTCACAGAGAGGCATAGATTGGGCCTTTCACTGCTGTGATGTCACAGAGAGAAGAAAACTGAAGCTGTTACTGCTGTGGCCTATCAGAGGGGATGAATTCAGACTGGTCTATGATGTCATATCACCGAGAGGAGAAAAGTGGCACTGTCACCGCAGAGTGTTCCAGATAGGTGTAAGTCGGGCTTGCTCCATCTGGGGTGTCACCGAAAGGGTGAAATTTCATCTGTCAGTGCTGTGATGTCATCAGGGCTGGAAAATGGGTCTTTCACTGCTGTGGTGTCACAGGCAGGCATAGATTGGGGTTCCCACTTCTGTGATGTCACAGAGGGGGATAAACTGGGTCTATCACAGCTGTGGAGTCTCAGAGAAAGGAACACAGGTGTTATGACTTGTCTGTTGCCACAAAGAGGATGGAATTAGGGTTGTCATGGCTATGATATCACAGAGAAGTTTTAATTGGTTCTGCCTCTGCTGTGATGTCACAGAGAGTAGAATAAGGGGTCTGTCACTGCTGTGGTGTTACATCGAAGCTGAAATGAAGGTTGTCACAGCTGTGATGTCACAGATAGAGGAAATCTGAGTCTGTCACTGCTGTGGTGTCACAGAGAGGGGAAAACTGGAGTGATCATTGTTGTGCTGTGCCAGAGAAAGTTACACAGGTGCTATGACTTATCGGTTGGCACAAAGGGGATGGAATTAGGCTTGTTAGGTCTGTGGTATCACACAGAGTCTTCAATTGGTTCTGTCTCTGATGTGATGTCCCAGAGAGGGGAATAATGGGTCTGTCATCGCTGTGGTGTAAGAGAGAGGAGTAAATTGGGCCTGTCACTGCTCTGATGTCACAGATAGAGGAGAACTGAATCAGTCACGGCTGTGATGCCACAGAGAGGGAAAAACTGAGGCTGCCACAGCTTTGGTGTCATGAACAGACATAAATTGGGCCTGTCACTGCTCTGATGTCACAGATAGAGGAAAACTGAATCAGTCACGGCTGTGATGCCACAGAGAGGGAAAAACTGAGGCTGCCACAGCTTTGGTGTCATGAACAGACATAAATTGGGCCTGTCACTGCTCTGATGTCACAGATAGAGGAAAACTGAATCAGTCACGGCTGTGATGCCACAGAGAGGGAAAAACTGAGGCTGCCACAGCTTTGGTGTCACAGACAGGCATAAATTGGATCTGTCACTGCAGTGATGTCACAGAGAAGGAAAACTGGGTCACTCATGGGTGTGATGTGACAGAGGGGGGAATACTGAGGCTGCCTCAGCTCTGGTGTCACAGAGAGGCATAGATTGGGCCTTTCACTGCTGTGATGTCACAGAGAGAAGAAAACTGAAGCTGTTACTGCTGTGGCCTATCAGAGGGGATGAATTCAGACTGGTCTATGATGTCATATCACCGAGAGGAGAAAAGTGGCACTGTCACCGCAGAGTGTTCCAGATAGGTGTAAGTCGGGCTTGATCCATCTGGGGTGTCACCGAAAGGGTGAAATTTCATCTGTCAGTGCTGTGATGTCATCAAGGGTGGAAAATGGGTCTTTCACTGCTGTGGTGTCACAGGCAGGCATAGATTGGGGTTCCCACTTCTGTGATGTCACAGAGGGGGATAAACTGGGTCTATCACAGCTGTGGAGTCTCAGAGAAAGGAACACAGGTGTTATGACTTGTCTGTTGCCACAAAGGGGATGGAATTAGGGTTGTCATGGCTATGATATCACAGAGAAGTTTTAATTGGTTCTGCCTCTGCTGTGATGTCACAGAGAGTAGAATAAGGGGTCTGTCACTGCTGTGGTGTTACATCGAAGCTGAAATGAAGGTTGTCACAGCTGTGATGTCACAGATAGAGGAAATCTGAGTCTGTCACTGCTGTGGTGTCACAGAGAGGGGAAAACTGGAGTGATCACTGTTGTGCAGTGCCAGAGAAATTTACACAGGTGCTATGACTTATCGGTTGGCACAAAGGGGATGGAATTAGGCTTGTTAGGTCTGTGGTATCACACAGAGTCTTCAATTGGTTCTGTCTCTGATGTGATGTCCCAGAGAGGGGAATAATGGGTCTGTCATCGCTGTGGTGTAAGAGAGAGGAGTAAATGGGGCCTGTCACTGCTCTGATGTCACAGATAGAGGAAAACTGAATCAGTCACGGCTGTGATGCCACAGAGAGGGAAAAACTGAGGCTGCCACAGCTTTGGTGTCATGAACAGACATAAATTGGGCCTGTCACTGCTCTGATGTCACAGATAGAGGAAAACTGAATCAGTCACGGCTGTGATGCCACAGAGAAGGAAAAACTGAGGCTGCCACAGCTTTGGTGTCATGAACAGACATAAATTGGGCCTGTCACTGCTCTGATGTCACAGATAGAGGAAAACTGAATCAGTCACGGCTGTGATGCCACAGAGAGGGAAAAACTGAGGCTGCCACAGCTTTGGTGTCACAGACAGGCATAAATTGGATCTGTCACTGCAGTGATGTCACAGAGAAGGAAAACTGGGTCACTCATGGGTGTGATGTGACAGAGGGGGGAATACTGAGGCTGCCTCAGCTCTGGTGTCACAGAGAGGCATAGATTGGGCCTTCCACTGCTGTGATGTCACAGAGAGAAGAAAACTGAAGCTGTCACTGCTGTGGCCTATCAGAGGGGATGAATTCAGACTGGTCTATGATGTCATATCACCGAGAGGAGAAAAATGCCACTGTCACCGCTGAGTGTTCCAGATAGGTGTAAGTCGGGCTTGCTCCATCTGGGGTGTCACCGAAAGGGTGAAATTTCATCTGTCAGTGCTGTGATGTCATCAAGGGTGGAAAATGGGTCTTTCACTGCTGTGGTGTCACAGGCAGGCATAGATTGGGGTTCCCACTTCTGTGATGTCACAGAGGGGGATAAACTGGGTCTATCACAGCTGTGGAGTCTCAGAGAAAGGAACACAGGTGTTATGACTTGTCTGTTGCCACAAAGGGGATGGAATTAGGGTTGTCATGGCTATGATATCACAGAGAAGTTTTAATTGGTTCTGCCTCTGCTGTGATGTCACAGAGAGTAGAATAAGGGGTCTGTCACTGCTGTGGTGTTACATCGAAGCTGAAATGAAGGTTGTCACAGCTGTGATGTCACAGATAGAGGAAATCTGAGTCTGTCACTGCTGTGGTGTCACAGAGAGGGGAAAACTGGAGTGATCACTGTTGTGCAGTGCCAGAGAAAGTTACACAGGTGCTATGACTTATCGGTTGGCACAAAGGGGATGGAATTAGGCTTGTTAGGTCTGTGGTATCACACAGAGTCTTCAATTGGTTCTGTCTCTGATGTGATGTCCCAGAGAGGGGAATAATGGGTCTGTCATCGCTGTGGTGTAAGAGAGAGGAGTAAATTGGGCCTGTCACTGCTCTGATGTCACAGATAGAGGAAAACTGAATCAGTCACGGCTGTGATGCCACAGAGAGGGAAAAACTGAGGCTGCCACAGCTTTGGTGTCATGAACAGACATAAATTGGGCCTGTCACTGCTCTGATGTCACAGATAGAGGAAAACTGAATCAGTCACGGCTGTGATGCCACAGAGAGGGAAAAACTGAGGCTGCCACAGCTTTGGTGTCATGAACAGACATAAATTGGGCCTGTCACTGCTCTGATGTCACAAAGAAGGAAAACTGGGTCACTCATGGGTGTGATGTGACAGAGGGAGGAATACTGAGGCTGCCTCAGCTCTGGTGTCACAGAGAGGCATAGATTGGGCCTTTCACTGCTGTGATGTCACAGAGAGAAGAAAACTGAAGCTGTCACTGCTGTGGCCTATCAGAGGGGATGAATTCAGACTTGTCTATGATGTCATATCACCGAGAGGAGAAAAGTGGCACTGTCACTGCAGAGTGTTCTAGATAGGTGTAAGTCGGGCTTGCTCCATCTGGGGTGTCACCGAAAGGGTGAAATTTCATCTGTCAGTGCTGTGATGTCATCAGGGGTGGAAAATGGGTCTTTCACTGCTATGGTTTCACAGGCAGGCGTAGATTGGGGTTCCCACTTCTGTGATGTCACAGAGGGGGATAAACTGGGTCTATCACAGCTGTGGAGTCTCAGAGAAAGAAACACAGGTGTTATGACTTGTCTGTTGCCACAAAGGGGATGGAATTAGGGTTGTCATGGCTATGATATCACAGAGAAGTTTTAATTGGTTCTGCCTCTGCTGTGATGTCACAGAGAGTAGAATAAGGGGTCTGTCACTGCTGTGGTGTTACATCGAAGCCGAAATGAAGGTTGTCACAGCTGTGATGTCACAGATAGAGGAAATCTGAGTCTGTCACTGCTGTGGTGTCACAGAGAGGGGAAAACTGGAGTGATCACTGTTGTGCAGTGCCAGAGAAAGGTACACAGGTGCTATGACTTATCGGTTGGCACAAAGGGGATGGAATTGGGCTTGTTAGGTCTGTGGTATCACACAGAGTCTTCAATTGGTTCTGTCTCTGATGTGATGTCCCAGAGAGGGGAATAATGGGTCTGTCATCGCTGTGGTGTAAGAGAGAGGAGTAAATTGGGCCTGTCACTGCTCTGATGTCACAGATAGAGGAGAACTGAATCAGTCACGGCTGTGATGCCACAGAGAGGGAAAAACTGAGGCTGCCACAGCTTTGGTGTCATGAACAGACATAAATTGGGCCTGTCACTGCTCTGATGTCACAGATAGAGGAAAACTGAATCAGTCACGGCTGTGATGCCACAGAGAGGGAAAAACTGAGGCTGCCACAGCTTTGGTGTCATGAACAGACATAAATTGGGCCTGTCACTGCTCTGATGTCACAGATAGAGGAAAACTGAATCAGTCACGGCTGTGATGCCACAGAGAGGGAAAAACTGAGGCTGCCACAGCTTTGGTGTCACAGACAGGCATAAATTGGATCTGTCACTGCAGTGATGTCACAGAGAAGGAAAACTGGGTCACTCATGGGTGTGATGTGACAGAGGGGGGAATACTGAGGCTGCCTCAGCTCTGGTGTCACAGAGAGGCATAGATTGGGCCTTTCACTGCTGTGATGTCACAGAGAGAAGAAAACTGAAGCTGTTACTGCTGTGGCCTATCAGAGGGGATGAATTCAGACTGGTCTATGATGTCATATCACCGAGAGGAGAAAAGTGGCACTGTCACCGCAGAGTGTTCCAGATAGGTGTAAGTCGGGCTTGATCCATCTGGGGTGTCACCGAAAGGGTGAAATTTCATCTGTCAGTGCTGTGATGTCATCAAGGGTGGAAAATGGGTCTTTCACTGCTGTGGTGTCACAGGCAGGCATAGATTGGGGTTCCCACTTCTGTGATGTCACAGAGGGGGATAAACTGGGTCTATCACAGCTGTGGAGTCTCAGAGAAAGGAACACAGGTGTTATGACTTGTCTGTTGCCACAAAGGGGATGGAATTAGGGTTGTCATGGCTATGATATCACAGAGAAGTTTTAATTGGTTCTGCCTCTGCTGTGATGTCACAGAGAGTAGAATAAGGGGTCTGTCACTGCTGTGGTGTTACATCGAAGCTGAAATGAAGGTTGTCACAGCTGTGATGTCACAGATAGAGGAAATCTGAGTCTGTCACTGCTGTGGTGTCACAGAGAGGGGAAAACTGGAGTGATCACTGTTGTGCAGTGCCAGAGAAATTTACACAGGTGCTATGACTTATCGGTTGGCACAAAGGGGATGGAATTAGGCTTGTTAGGTCTGTGGTATCACACAGAGTCTTCAATTGGTTCTGTCTCTGATGTGATGTCCCAGAGAGGGGAATAATGGGTCTGTCATCGCTGTGGTGTAAGAGAGAGGAGTAAATGGGGCCTGTCACTGCTCTGATGTCACAGATAGAGGAAAACTGAATCAGTCACGGCTGTGATGCCACAGAGAGGGAAAAACTGAGGCTGCCACAGCTTTGGTGTCATGAACAGACATAAATTGGGCCTGTCACTGCTCTGATGTCACAGATAGAGGAAAACTGAATCAGTCACGGCTGTGATGCCACAGAGAAGGAAAAACTGAGGCTGCCACAGCTTTGGTGTCATGAACAGACATAAATTGGGCCTGTCACTGCTCTGATGTCACAGATAGAGGAAAACTGAATCAGTCACGGCTGTGATGCCACAGAGAGGGAAAAACTGAGGCTGCCACAGCTTTGGTGTCACAGACAGGCATAAATTGGATCTGTCACTGCAGTGATGTCACAGAGAAGGAAAACTGGGTCACTCATGGGTGTGATGTGACAGAGGGGGGAATACTGAGGCTGCCTCAGCTCTGGTGTCACAGAGAGGCATAGATTGGGCCTTCCACTGCTGTGATGTCACAGAGAGAAGAAAACTGAAGCTGTCACTGCTGTGGCCTATCAGAGGGGATGAATTCAGACTGGTCTATGATGTCATATCACCGAGAGGAGAAAAATGCCACTGTCACCGCTGAGTGTTCCAGATAGGTGTAAGTCGGGCTTGCTCCATCTGGGGTGTCACCGAAAGGGTGAAATTTCATCTGTCAGTGCTGTGATGTCATCAAGGGTGGAAAATGGGTCTTTCACTGCTGTGGTGTCACAGGCAGGCATAGATTGGGGTTCCCACTTCTGTGATGTCACAGAGGGGGATAAACTGGGTCTATCACAGCTGTGGAGTCTCAGAGAAAGGAACACAGGTGTTATGACTTGTCTGTTGCCACAAAGGGGATGGAATTAGGGTTGTCATGGCTATGATATCACAGAGAAGTTTTAATTGGTTCTGCCTCTGCTGTGATGTCACAGAGAGTAGAATAAGGGGTCTGTCACTGCTGTGGTGTTACATCGAAGCTGAAATGAAGGTTGTCACAGCTGTGATGTCACAGATAGAGGAAATCTGAGTCTGTCACTGCTGTGGTGTCACAGAGAGGGGAAAACTGGAGTGATCACTGTTGTGCAGTGCCAGAGAAAGTTACACAGGTGCTATGACTTATCGGTTGGCACAAAGGGGATGGAATTAGGCTTGTTAGGTCTGTGGTATCACACAGAGTCTTCAATTGGTTCTGTCTCTGATGTGATGTCCCAGAGAGGGGAATAATGGGTCTGTCATCGCTGTGGTGTAAGAGAGAGGAGTAAATTGGGCCTGTCACTGCTCTGATGTCACAGATAGAGGAAAACTGAATCAGTCACGGCTGTGATGCCACAGAGAGGGAAAAACTGAGGCTGCCACAGCTTTGGTGTCATGAACAGACATAAATTGGGCCTGTCACTGCTCTGATGTCACAGATAGAGGAAAACTGAATCAGTCACGGCTGTGATGCCACAGAGAGGGAAAAACTGAGGCTGCCACAGCTTTGGTGTCATGAACAGACATAAATTGGGCCTGTCACTGCTCTGATGTCACAAAGAAGGAAAACTGGGTCACTCATGGGTGTGATGTGACAGAGGGGGGAATACTGAGGCTGCCTCAGCTCTGGTGTCACAGAGAGGCATAGATTGGGCCTTTCACTGCTGTGATGTCACAGAGAGAAGAAAACTGAAGCTGTCACTGCTGTGGCCTATCAGAGGGGATGAATTCAGACTTGTCTATGATGTCATATCACCGAGAGGAGAAAAGTGGCACTGTCACTGCAGAGTGTTCTAGATAGGTGTAAGTCGGGCTTGCTCCATCTGGGGTGTCACCGAAAGGGTGAAATTTCATCTGTCAGTGCTGTGATGTCATCAGGGGTGGAAAATGGGTCTTTCACTGCTATGGTTTCACAGGCAGGCGTAGATTGGGGTTCCCACTTCTGTGATGTCACAGAGGGGGATAAACTGGGTCTATCACAGCTGTGGAGTCTCAGAGAAAGAAACACAGGTGTTATGACTTGTCTGTTGCCACAAAGGGGATGGAATTAGGGTTGTCATGGCTATGATATCACAGAGAAGTTTTAATTGGTTCTGCCTCTGCTGTGATGTCACAGAGAGTAGAATAAGGGGTCTGTCACTGCTGTGGTGTTACATCGAAGCCGAAATGAAGGTTGTCACAGCTGTGATGTCACAGATAGAGGAAATCTGAGTCTGTCACTGCTGTGGTGTCACAGAGAGGGGAAAACTGGAGTGATCACTGTTGTGCAGTGCCAGAGAAAGGTACACAGGTGCTATGACTTATCGGTTGGCACAAAGGGGATGGAATTGGGCTTGTTAGGTCTGTGGTATCACACAGAGTCTTCAATTGGTTCTGTCTCTGATGTGATGTCCCAGAGAGGGGAATAATGGGTCTGTCATCGCTGTGGTGTAAGAGAGAGGAGTAAATTGGGCCTGTCACTGCTCTGATGTCACAGATAGAGGAAAACTGAATCAGTCACGGCTGTGATGCCACAGAGAGGGAAAAACTGAGGCTGCCACAGCTTTGGTGTCATGAACAGACATAAATTGGGCCTGTCACTGCTCTGATGTCACAGATAGAGGAAAACTGAATCAGTCACGGCTGTGATGCCACAGAGAGGGAAAAACTGAGGCTGCCACAGCTTTGGTGTCATGAACAGACATAAATTGGGCCTGTCACTGCTCTGATGTCACAGATAGAGGAAAACTGAATCAGTCACAGCTGTGATGCCACAGAGAGGGAAAAACTGAGGCTGCCACAGCTTTGGTGTCATGAACAGACATAAATTGGGCCTGTCACTGCAGTGATGTCACAGAGAAGGAAAACTGGGTCACTCATGGGTGTGATGTGACAGAGGGGGGAGTACTGAGTCTGCCTCAGCTCTGGTGTCACAGAGAGGCATAGATTGGGCCTTTCACTGCTGTGATGTCACAGAGAGAAGAAAACTGAAGCTGTCACTGCTGTGGCCTATCAGAGGGGATGAATTCAGACTTGTCTATGATGTCATATCACCGAGAGGAGAAAACTGCCACTGTCACCGCTGAGTGTTCCAGATAGGTGTAAGTCGGGCTTGCTCCATCTGGGGTGTCACCGAAAGGGTGAAATTTCATCTGTCAGTGCTGTGATGTCATCAGGGGTGGAAAATGGGTCTTTCACTGCTGTGGTTTCACAGGCAGGCATAGATTGGGGTTCCCAATTCTGTGATGTCACAGAGGGGGATAAACTGGATCTATCACAGCTGTGGAGTCTCAGAGAAAGGAACACAGGTGTTATGACTTGTCTGTTGCCACAAAGGGGATGGAATTAGGGTTGTCATGGCTATGATATCACAGAGAAGTTTTAATTGGTTCTGCCTCTGCTGTGATGTCACAGAGAGTAGAATAAGGGGTCTGTCACTGCTGTGGTGTTACATCGAAGCCGAAATGAAGGTTGTCACAGCTGTGATGTCACAGATAGAGGAAATCTGAGTCTGTCACTGCTGTGGTGTCACAGAGAGGGGAAAACTGGAGTGATCACTGTTGTGCAGTGCCAGAGAAAGGTACACAGGTGCTATGACTTATCGGTTGGCACAAAGGGGATGGAATTGGGCTTGTTAGGTCTGTGGTATCACACAGAGTCTTCAATTGGTTCTGTCTCTGATGTGATGTCCCAGAGAGGGGAATAATGGGTCTGTCATCGCTGTGGTGTAAGAGAGAGGAGTAAATTGGGCCTGTCACTGCTCTGATGTCACAGATAGAGGAGAACTGAATCAGTCACGGTTGTGATGCCACAGAGAGGGAAAAACTGAGGCTGCCACAGCTTTGGTGTCATGAACAGACATAAATTGGGCCTGTCACTGCTCTGATGTCACAGATAGAGGAAAACTGAATCAGTCACGGCTGTGATGCCACAGAGAGGGAAAAACTGAGGCTGCCACAGCTTTGGTGTCATGAACAGACATAAATTGGGCCTGTCACTGCTCTGATGTCACAGATAGAGGAAAACTGAATCAGTCACGGCTGTGATGCCACAGAGAGGGAAAAACTGAGGCTACCACAGCTTTGGTGTCATGAACAGACATAAATTGGGCCTGTCACTGCAGTGATGTCACAGAGAAGGAAAACTGGGTCACTCATGGGTGTGATGTGACAGAGGGGGGAATACTGAGGCTGCCTCAGCTCTGGTGTCACAGAGAGGCATAGATTGGGCCTTTCACTGCTGTGATGTCACAGAGAGAAGAAAACTGAAGCTGTCACTGCTGTGGCCTATCAGAGGGGATGAATTCAGACTTGTCTATGATGTCATATCACCGAGAGGAGAAAACTGCCACTGTCACCGCTGAGTGTTCCAGATAGGTGTAAGTCGGGCTTGCTCCATCTGGGGTGTCACCGAAAGGGTGAAATTTCATCTGTCAGTGCTGTGATGTCATCAGGGGTGGAAAATGGGTCTTTCACTGCTGTGGTTTCACAGGCAGGCATAGATTGGGGTTCCCACTTCTGTGATGTCACAGAGAGGGATAAACTGGATCTATCACAGCTGTGGAGTCTCAGAGAAAGGAACACAGGTGTTATGACTTGTCTGTTGCCACAAAGGGGATGGAATTAGGGTTGTCATGGCTATGATATCACAGAGAAGTTTTAATTGGTTCTGCCTCTGCTGTGATGTCACAGAGAGTAGAATAAGGGGTCTGTCACTGCTGTGGTGTTACATCGAAGCCGAAATGAAGGTTGTCACAGCTGTGATGTCACAGATAGAGGAAATCTGAGTCTGTCACTGCTGTGGTGTCACAGAGAGGGGAAAACTGGAGTGATCACTGTTGTGCAGTGCCAGAGAAAGGTACACAGGTGCTATGACTTATCGGTTGGCACAAAGGGGATGGAATTGGGCTTGTTAGGTCTGTGGTATCACACAGAGTCTTCAATTGGTTCTGTCTCTGATGTGATGTCCCAGAGAGGGGAATAATGGGTCTGTCATCGCTGTGGTGTAAGAGAGAGGAGTAAATTGGGCCTGTCACTGCTCTGATGTCACAGATAGAGGAGAACTGAATCAGTCACGGCTGTGATGCCACAGAGAGGGAAAAACTGAGGCTGCCACAGCTTTGGTGTCATGAACAGACATAAATTGGGCCTGTCACTGCTCTGATGTCACAGATAGAGGAAAACTGAATCAGTCACTGCTGTGATGCCACAGAGAGGGAAAAACTGAGGCTGCCTCAGCTCTGGTGTCACAGAGAGGCATAGATTGGGCCTGTCACTGCTCTGATGTCACAAATAGAGGAAAACTGAATCAGTCACGGCTGTGATGCCACAGAGAGGGAAAAACTGAGGCTGCCACAGCTTTGGTGTCATGAACAGACATAAATTGGGCCTGTCACTGCTCTGATGTCACAGAGAAGGAAAACTGGGTCACTCATGGGTGTGATGTGACAGAGGGGGGAATACTGAGGCTGCCTCAGCTCTGGTGTCACAGAGAGGCATAGATTGGGCCTTTCACTGCTGTGATGTCACAGAGAGAAGAAAACTGAAGCTGTCACTGCTGTGGCCTATCAGAGGGGATGAATTCAGACTTGTCTATGATGTCATATCACCGAGAGGAGAAAACTGCCACTGTCACCGCTGAGTGTTCCAGATAGGTGTAAGTCGGGCTTGATCCATCTGGGGTGTCACCGAAAGGGTGAAATTTCATCTGTCAGTGCTGTGATGTCATCAGGGGTGGAAAATGGGTCTTTCACTGCTGTGGTTTCACAGGCAGGCATAGATTGGGGTTCCCACTTCTGTGATGTCACAGAGAGGGGATAAACTGGATCTATCACAGCTGTGGAGTCTCAGAGAAAGGAACACAGGTGTTATGACTTGTCTGTTGCCACAAAGGGGATGGAATTAGGGTTGTCATGGCTATGATATCACAGAGAAGTTTTAATTGGTTCTGCCTCTGCTGTGATGTCACAGAGAGTAGAATAAGGGCTCTGTCACTGCTGTGGTGTTACATCGAAGCCGAAATGAAGGTTGTCACAGCTGTGATGTCACAGATAGAGGAAATCTGAGTCTGTCACTGCTGTGGTGTCACAGAGAGGGGAAAACTGGAGTGATCACTGTTGTGCAGTGCCAGAGAAAGGTACACAGGTGCTATGACTTATCGGTTGGCACAAAGGGGATGGAATTGGGCTTGTTAGGTCTGTGGTATCACACAGAGTCTTCAATTGGTTCTGTCTCTGATGCGTTGTCCCAGAGAGGGGAATAATGGGTCTGTCATCGCTGTGGTGTAAGAGAGAGGAGTAAATTGGGCCTGTCACTGCTCTGATGTCACAAAGAAGGAAAACTGGGTCACTCATGGGTGTGATGTGACAGAGGGGGGAATACTGAGGCTGCCTCAGCTCTGGTGTCATGAACAGACATAAATTGGGCCTGTCACTGCTCTGATGTCACAGATAGAGGAAAACTGAATCAGTCACGGCTGTGATGCCACAGAGAGGGAAAAACTGAGGCTACCACAGCTTTGGTGTCATGAACAGACATAAATTGGGCCTGTCACTGCTCTGATGTCACAAAGAAGGAAAACTGGGTCACTCATGGGTGTGATGTGACAGAGGGGGGAATACTGAGGCTGCCTCAGCTCTGGTGTCATGAACAGACATAAATTGAACCTGTCACTGCTCTGATGTCACAGATAGAGGAAAACTGAATCAGTCACGGCTGTGATGCCACAGTGAGAAGAAAACTGAAGCTGTCACTGCTGTGGCCTATCAGAGGGGATGAATTCAGACTTGTCTATGATGTCATATCACCGAGAGGAGAAAACTGGCACTGTCACTGCTGAGTGTTCCAGATAGGTGTAAGTCGGGCTTGCTCCATCTGGGGTGTCACCGAAAGGGTGAAATTTCATCTGTTAGTGCTGTGATGTCATCAGGGGTGGAAAATGGGTCTTTCACTGCTGTGGTGTCACAGGCAGGCATAGATTGGGGTTCCCACTTCTGTGATGTCACAGAGGGGGATAAACTGGATCTATCACAGCTGTGGAGTCTCAGAGAAAGGAACACAGGTGTTATGACTTGTCTGTTGCCACAAAGGGGATGGAATTAGGGTTGTCATGGCTATGATATCACAGAGAAGTTTTAATTGGTTCTGCCTCTGCTGTGATGTCACAGAGAGGGAAAAACTGAGGCTGCCTCAGCTCTGGTGTCACAGAGAGGCATAGATTGGGCCTTTCACTGCTGTGATGTCACAGAGAGAAGAAAACTGAAGCTGTCACTGCTGTGGCCTATCAGAGGGGATGAATTCAGACTTGTCTATGATGTCATATCACCGAGAGGAGAAAACTGGCACTGTGACCGAAGAGTGTTCCAGATAGGTGTAAGTCGGGCTTGCTCCATCTGGGGTGTCACCGAAAGGGTGAAATTTCATCTGTTAGTGCTGTGATGTCATCAGGGGTGGAAAATGGGTCTTTCACTGCTGTGGTGTCACAGGCAGGCATAGATTGGGGTTCCCACTTCTGTGATGTCACAGAGAGGGATAAACTGGATCTATCACAGCTGTGGAGTCTCAGAGAAAGGAACACAGGTGTTATGACTTGTCTGTTGCCACAAAGGGGATGGAATTAGGGTTGTCATGGCTATGATATCACAGAGAAGTTTTAATTGGTTCTGCCTCTGCTGTGATGTCACAGAGAGTAGAATAAGGGGTCTGTCACTGCTGTGGTGTTACATCGAAGCCGAAATGAAGGTTGTCACAGCTGTGATGTCACAGATAGAGGAAATCTGAGTCTGTCACTGCTGTGGTGTCACAGAGAGGGGAAAACTGGAGTGATCACTGTTGTGCAGTGCAAGAGAAAGTTACACACGTGCTATGACTTATCGGTTGGCACAAAGGGGATGGAATTGGGCTTGTTAGGTCTGTGGTATCACACAGTCTTCAATTGGTTCTGTCTCTGATGTGATGTCCCAGAGAGGGGAAAAATGGGTCTGTCATCGCTGTGGTGTAAGAGAGAGGAGTAAATTGGGCCTGTCACTGCTCTGATGTCACAGATAGAGGAGAACTGAATCAGTCACGGTTGTGATGCCACAGAGAGGGAAAAACTGAGGCTGCCACAGCTTTGGTGTCATGAACAGACATAAATTGGGCCTGTCACTGCTCTGATGTCACAGATAGAGGAAAACTGAATCAGTCACGGCTGTGATGCCACAGAGAGGGAAAAACTGAGGCTGCCACAGCTTTGGTGTCATGAACAGACATAAATTGGGCCTGTCACTGCTCTGATGTCACAGATAGAGGAAAACTGAATCAGTCACGGCTGTGATGCCACAGAGAGGGAAAAACTGAGGCTACCACAGCTTTGGTGTCATGAACAGACATAAATTGGGCCTGTCACTGCTCTGATGTCACAAAGAAGGAAAACTGGGTCACTCATGGGTGTGATGTGACAGAGGGGGGAATACTGAGGCTGCCTCAGCTCTGGTGTCATGAACAGACATAAATTGAACCTGTCACTGCTCTGATGTCACAGATAGAGGAAAACTGAATCAGTCACGGCTGTGATGCCACAGTGAGAAGAAAACTGAAGCTGTCACTGCTGTGGCCTATCAGAGGGGATGAATTCAGACTTGTCTATGATGTCATATCACCGAGAGGAGAAAACTGGCACTGTCACTGCTGAGTGTTCCAGATAGGTGTAAGTCGGGCTTGCTCCATCTGGGGTGTCACCGAAAGGGTGAAATTTCATCTGTTAGTGCTGTGATGTCATCAGGGGTGGAAAATGGGTCTTTCACTGCTGTGGTGTCACAGGCAGGCATAGATTGGGGTTCCCACTTCTGTGATGTCACAGAGGGGGATAAACTGGATCTATCACAGCTGTGGAGTCTCAGAGAAAGGAACACAGGTGTTATGACTTGTCTGTTGCCACAAAGGGGATGGAATTAGGGTTGTCATGGCTATGATATCACAGAGAAGTTTTAATTGGTTCTGCCTCTGCTGTGATGTCACAGAGAGGGAAAAACTGAGGCTGCCTCAGCTCTGGTGTCACAGAGAGGCATAGATTGGGCCTTTCACTGCTGTGATGTCACAGAGAGAAGAAAACTGAAGCTGTCACTGCTGTGGCCTATCAGAGGGGATGAATTCAGACTTGTCTATGATGTCATATCACCGAGAGGAGAAAACTGGCACTGTGACCGAAGAGTGTTCCAGATAGGTGTAAGTCGGGCTTGCTCCATCTGGGGTGTCACCGAAAGGGTGAAATTTCATCTGTTAGTGCTGTGATGTCATCAGGGGTGGAAAATGGGTCTTTCACTGCTGTGGTTTCACAGGCAGGCATAGATTGGGGTTCCCACTTCTGTGATGTCACAGAGAGGGATAAACTGGATCTATCACAGCTGTGGAGTCTCAGAGAAAGGAACACAGGTATTATGACTTGTCTGTTGCCACAAAGGGGATGGAATTAGGGTTGTCATGGCTATGATATCACAGAGAAGTTTTAATTGGTTCTGCCTCTGCTGTGATGTCACAGAGAGTAGAATAAGGGGTCTGTCACTGCTGTGGTGTTACATCGAAGCCGAAATGAAGGTTGTCACAGCTGTGATGTCACAGATAGAGGAAATCTGAGTCTGTCACTGCTGTGGTGTCACAGAGAGGGGAAAACTGGAGTGATCACTGTTGTGCAGTGCAAGAGAAAGTTACACAGGTGCTATGACTTATCGGTTGGCACAAAGGGGATGGAATTGGGCTTGTTAGGTCTGTGGTATCACACAGAGTCTTCAATTGGTTCTGTCTCTGATGTGATGTCCCAGAGAGGGGAAAAATGGGTCTGTCATCGCTGTGGTGTAAGAGAGAGGAGTAAATTGGGCCTGTCACTGCTCTGATGTCACAGATAGAGGAAAACTGAATCAGTCACGGTTGTGATGCCACAGAGAGGGAAAAACTGAGGCTGCCACAGCTTTGGTGTCATGAACAGACATAAATTGGGCCTGTCACTGCTCTGATGTCACAGATAGAGGAAAACTGAATCAGTCACGGCTGTGATGCCACAGAGAGGGAAAAACTGAGGCTGCCACAGCTTTGGTGTCATGAACAGACATAAATTGGGCCTGTCACTGCTCTGATGTCACAGATAGAGGAAAACTGAATCAGTCACGGCTGTGATGCCACAGAGAGGGAAAAACTGAGGCTGCCTCACCTCTGGTGTCACAGAGAGGCATAGATTGGGCCTTTCACTGCTGTGATGTCACAGAGAAGGAAAACTGGGTCACTCATGGGTGTGATGTGACAGAGGGGGGAATACTGAGGCTGCCTCAGCTCTGGTGTCACAGAGAGGCATAGATTGGGCCTTTCACTGCTGTGATGTCACAGAGAGAAGAAAACTGAAACTGTCACTGCTGTGGCCTCTCAGAGGGGATGAATTCAGACTTGTCTATGATGTCATATCACCGAGAGGAGAAAACTGCCACTGTCACCGCTGAGTGTTCCAGATAGGTGTAAGTCGGGCTTGCTCCATCTGGGGTGTCACCGAAAGGGTGAAATTTCATCTGTCAGTGCTGTGATGTCATCAGGGGTGGAAAATGGGTCTTTCACTGCTGTGGTGTCACAGGCAGGCATAGATTGGGGTTCCCACTTCTGTGATGTCACAGAGAGGGATAAACTGGGGCTATCACAGCTGTGGAGTCTCAGAGAAAGGAACACAGGTGTTATGACTTGTCTGTTGCCACAAAGGGGATGGAATTAGGGTTGTCATGGCTATGATATCACAGAGAAGTTTTAATTGGTTCTGCCTCTGCTGTGATGTCACAGAGAGTAGAATAAGGGGTCTGTCACTGCTGTGGTGTTACATCGAAGCCGAAATGAAGGTTGTCACAGCTGTGATGTCACAGATAGAGGAAATCTGAGTCTGTCACTGCTGTGGTGTCACAGAGAGGGGAAAACTGGAGTGATCACTGTTGTGCAGTGCAAGAGAAAGTTACACACGTGCTATGACTTATCGGTTGGCACAAAGGGGATGGAATTGGGCTTGTTAGGTCTGTGGTATCACACAGAGTCTTCAATTGGTTCTGTCTCTGATGTGATGTCCCAGAGAGGGGAATAATGGGTCTGTCATCGCTGTGGTGTAAGAGAGAGGAGTAAATTGGGCCTGTCACTGCTCTGATGTCACAGATAGAGGAAAACTGAATCGGTCACGGTTGTGATGCCACAGAGAGGGAAAAACTGAGGCTGCCACAGCTTTGGTGTCATGAACAGACATAAATTGGGCCTGTCACTGCTCTGATGTCACAGATAGAGGAAAACTGAATCAGTCACGGCTGTGATGCCACAGAGAGGGAAAAACTGAGGCTGCCACAGCTTTGGTGTCATGAACAGACATAAATTGGGCCTGTCACTGCTCTGATGTCACAGATAGAGGAAAACTGAATCAGTCACGGCTGTGATGCCACAGAGAGGGAAAAACTGAGGCTGCCACAGCTTTGGTGTCATGAACAGACATAAATTGGGCCTGTCACTGCTCTGATGTCACAGATAGAGGAAAACTGAATCAGTCACGGCTGTGATGCCACAGAGAGGGAAAAACTGAGGCTGCCTCACCTCTGGTGTCACAGAGAGGCATAGATTGGGCCTTTCACTGCTGTGATGTCACAGAGAAGGAAAACTGGGTCACTCATGGGTGTGATGTGACAGAGGGGGGAATACTGAGGCTGCCTCAGCTCTGGTGTCACAGAGAGGCATAGATTGGGCCTTTCACTGCTGTGATGTCACAGAGAGAAGAAAACTGAAGCTGTCACTGCTGTGGCCTCTCAGAGGGGATGAATTCAGACTTGTCTATGATGTCATATCACCGAGAGGAGAAAACTGCCACTGTCACCGCTGAGTGTTCCAGATAGGTGTAAGTCGGGCTTGCTCCATCTGGGGTGTCACCGAAAGGGTGAAATTTCATCTGTCAGTGCTGTGATGTCATCAGGGGTGGAAAATGGGTCTTTCACTGCTGTGGTGTCACAGGCAGGCATAGATTGGGGTTCCCACTTCTGTGATGTCACAGAGAGGGATAAACTGGGGCTATCACAGCTGTGGAGTCTCAGAGAAAGGAACACAGGTGTTATGACTTGTCTGTTGCCACAAAGGGGATGGAATTAGGGTTGTCATGGCTATGATATCACAGAGAAGTTTTAATTGGTTCTGCCTCTGCTGTGATGTCACAGAGAGTAGAATAAGGGGTCTGTCACTGCTGTGGTGTTACATCGAAGCCGAAATGAAGGTTGTCACAGCTGTGATGTCACAGATAGAGGAAATCTGAGTCTGTCACTGCTGTGGTGTCACAGAGAGGGGAAAACTGGAGTGATCACTGTTGTGCAGTGCCAGAGAAAGTTACACACGTGCTATGACTTATCGGTTGGCACAAAGGGGATGGAATTGGGCTTGTTAGGTCTGTGGTATCACACAGAGTCTTCAATTGGTTCTGTCTCTGATGTGATGTCCCAGAGAGGGGAATAATGGGTCTGTCATCGCTGTGGTGTAAGAGAGAGGAGTAAATTGGGCCTGTCACTGCTCTGATGTCACAGATAGAGGAAAACTGAATCGGTCACGGTTGTGATGCCACAGAGAGGGAAAAACTGAGGCTGCCACAGCTTTGGTGTCATGAACAGACATAAATTGGGCCTGTCACTGCTCTGATGTCACAGATAGAGGAGAACTGAATCAGTCACGGCTGTGATGCCACAGAGAGGGAAAAACTGAGGCTGCCACAGCTTTGGTGTCATGAACAGACATAAATTGGGCCTGTCACTGCTCTGATGTCACAGATAGAGGAAAACTGAATCAGTCACGGCTGTGATGCCACAGAGAGGGAAAAACTGAGGCTGCCTCAGCTCTGGTGTCACAGAGAGGCATAGATTGGGCCTTTCACTGCTGTGATGTCACAGAGAAGGAAAACTGGGTCACTCATGGGTGTGATGTGACAGAGGGGGGAATACTGAGGCTGCCTCAGCTCTGGTGTCACAGAGAGGCATAGATTGGGCCTTTCACTGCTGTGATGTCACAGAGAGAAGAAAACTGAAGCTGTCACTGCTGTGGCCTATCAGAGGGGATGAATTCAGACTTGTCTATGATGTCATATCACCGAGAGGAGAAAACTGCCACTGTCACCGCTGAGTGTTCCAGATAGGTGTAAGTCGGGCTTGCTCCATCTGGGGTGTCACCGAAAGGGTGAAATTTCATCTGTCAGTGCTGTGATGTCATCAGGGGTGGAAAATGGGTCTTTCACTGCTGTGGTTTCACAGGCAGGCATAGATTGGGGTTCCCACTTCTGTGATGTCACAGAGAGGATAAACTGGGGCTATCACAGCTGTGGAGTCTCAGAGAAAGGAACACAGGTGTTATGACTTGTCTGTTGCCACAAAGGGGATGGAATTAGGGTTGTCATGGCTATGATATCACAGAGAAGTTTTAATTGGTTCTGCCTCTGCTGTGATGTCACAGAGAGTAGAATAAGGGGTCTGTCACTGCTGTGGTGTTACATCGAAGCCGAAATGAAGGTTGTCACAGCTGTGATGTCACAGATAGAGGAAATCTGAGTCTGTCACTGCTGTGGTGTCACAGAGAGGGGAAAACTGGAGTGATCACTGTTGTGCAGTGCCAGAGAAAGTTACACAGGTGCTATGACTTATCAGTTGGCACAAAGGGGATGGAATTGGGCTTGTTAGGTCTGTGGTATCACACAGAGTCTTCAATTGGTTCTGTCTCTGATGTGATGTCCCAGAGAGGGGAATAATGGGTCTGTCATCGCTGTGGTGTAAGAGAGAGGAGTAAATTGGGCCTGTCACTGCTCTGATGTCACAGATAGAGGAGAACTGAATCAGTCACGGCTGTGATGCCACAGAGAGGGAAAAACTGAGGCTGCCACAGCTTTGGTGTCATGAACAGACATAAATTGGGCCTGTCACTGCTCTGATGTCACAGATAGAGGAAAACTGAATCAGTCACGGCTGTGATGCCACAGAGAGGGAAAAACTGAGGCTGCCACAGCTTTGGTGTCATGAACAGACATAAATTGGGCCTGTCACTGCTCTGATGTCACAGATAGAGGAAAACTGAATCAGTCACGGCTGTGATGCCACAGAGAGGGAAAAACTGAGGCTGCCTCAGCTCTGGTGTCACAGAGAGGCATAGATTGGGCCTTTCACTGCTGTGATGTCACAGAGAAGGAAAACTGGGTCACTCATGGGTGTGATGTGACAGAGGGGGGAATACTGAGGCTGCCTCACCTCTGGTGTCACAGAGAGGCATAGATTGGGCCTTTCACTGCTGTGATGTCACAGAGAGAAGAAAACTGAAGCTGTCACTGCTGTGGCCTATCAGAGGGGATGAATTCAGACTTGTCTATGATGTCATATCACCGAGAGGAGAAAACTGCCACTGTCACCGCAGAGTGTTCCAGATAGGTGTAAGTCGGGCTTGCTCCATCTGGGGTGTCACCGAAAGGGTGAAATTTCATCTGTTAGTGCTGTGATGTCATCAGGGGTGGAAAATGGGTCTTTCACTGCTGTGGTTTCACAGGCAGGCATAGATTGGGGTTCCCACTTCTGTGATGTCACAGAGAGGGATAAACTGGGGCTATCACAGCTGTGGAGTCTCAGAGAAAGGAACACAGGTGTTATGACTTGTCTGTTGCCACAAAGGGGATGGAATTAGGGTTGTCATGGCTATGATATCACAGAGAAGTTTTAATTGGTTCTGCCTCTGCTGTGATGTCACAGAGAGGGAAAAACTGAGGCTGCCTCAGCTCTGGTGTCACAGAGAGGCATAGATTGGGCCTTTCACTGCTGTGGTGTCACAGAGAGGAGAAAACTGGAGTGATCACTGTTGTGCAGTGCCAGAGAAAGGTACACAGGTGCTATGACTTATCGGTTGGCACAAAGGGGATGGAATTGGGCTTGTTAGGTCTGTGGTATCACACAGAGTCTTCAATTGGTTCTGTCTCTGATGTGATGTCCCAGAGAGGGGAATAATGGGTCTGTCATCGCTGTGGTGTAAGAGAGAGGAGTAAATTGGGCCTGTCACTGCTCTGATGTCACAGATAGAGGAGAACTGAATCAGTCACGGCTGTGATGCCACAGAGAGGGAAAAACTGAGGCTGCCACAGCTTTGGTGTCATGAACAGACATAAATTGGGCCTGTCACTGCTCTGATGTCACAGATAGAGGAAAACTGAATCAGTCACGGCTGTGATGCCACAGAGAGGGAAAAACTGAGGCTGCCACAGCTTTGGTGTCATGAACAGACATAAATTGGGCCTGTCACTGCTCTGATGTCACAGATAGAGGAAAACTGAATCAGTCACGGCTGTGATGCCACAGAGAGGGAAAAACTGAGGCTGCCACAGCTTTGGTGTCACAGACAGGCATAAATTGGATCTGTCACTGCAGTGATGTCACAGAGAAGGAAAACTGGGTCACTCATGGGTGTGATGTGACAGAGGGGGGAATACTGAGGCTGCCTCAGCTCTGGTGTCACAGAGAGGCATAGATTGGGCCTTTCACTGCTGTGATGTCACAGAGAGAAGAAAACTGAAGCTGTTACTGCTGTGGCCTATCAGAGGGGATGAATTCAGACTGGTCTATGATGTCATATCACCGAGAGGAGAAAAGTGGCACTGTCACCGCAGAGTGTTCCAGATAGGTGTAAGTCGGGCTTGATCCATCTGGGGTGTCACCGAAAGGGTGAAATTTCATCTGTCAGTGCTGTGATGTCATCAAGGGTGGAAAATGGGTCTTTCACTGCTGTGGTGTCACAGGCAGGCATAGATTGGGGTTCCCACTTCTGTGATGTCACAGAGGGGGATAAACTGGGTCTATCACAGCTGTGGAGTCTCAGAGAAAGGAACACAGGTGTTATGACTTGTCTGTTGCCACAAAGGGGATGGAATTAGGGTTGTCATGGCTATGATATCACAGAGAAGTTTTAATTGGTTCTGCCTCTGCTGTGATGTCACAGAGAGTAGAATAAGGGGTCTGTCACTGCTGTGGTGTTACATCGAAGCTGAAATGAAGGTTGTCACAGCTGTGATGTCACAGATAGAGGAAATCTGAGTCTGTCACTGCTGTGGTGTCACAGAGAGGGGAAAACTGGAGTGATCACTGTTGTGCAGTGCCAGAGAAATTTACACAGGTGCTATGACTTATCGGTTGGCACAAAGGGGATGGAATTAGGCTTGTTAGGTCTGTGGTATCACACAGAGTCTTCAATTGGTTCTGTCTCTGATGTGATGTCCCAGAGAGGGGAATAATGGGTCTGTCATCGCTGTGGTGTAAGAGAGAGGAGTAAATGGGGCCTGTCACTGCTCTGATGTCACAGATAGAGGAAAACTGAATCAGTCACGGCTGTGATGCCACAGAGAGGGAAAAACTGAGGCTGCCACAGCTTTGGTGTCATGAACAGACATAAATTGGGCCTGTCACTGCTCTGATGTCACAGATAGAGGAAAACTGAATCAGTCACGGCTGTGATGCCACAGAGAAGGAAAAACTGAGGCTGCCACAGCTTTGGTGTCATGAACAGACATAAATTGGGCCTGTCACTGCTCTGATGTCACAGATAGAGGAAAACTGAATCAGTCACGGCTGTGATGCCACAGAGAGGGAAAAACTGAGGCTGCCACAGCTTTGGTGTCACAGACAGGCATAAATTGGATCTGTCACTGCAGTGATGTCACAGAGAAGGAAAACTGGGTCACTCATGGGTGTGATGTGACAGAGGGGGGAATACTGAGGCTGCCTCAGCTCTGGTGTCACAGAGAGGCATAGATTGGGCCTTCCACTGCTGTGATGTCACAGAGAGAAGAAAACTGAAGCTGTCACTGCTGTGGCCTATCAGAGGGGATGAATTCAGACTGGTCTATGATGTCATATCACCGAGAGGAGAAAAATGCCACTGTCACCGCTGAGTGTTCCAGATAGGTGTAAGTCGGGCTTGCTCCATCTGGGGTGTCACCGAAAGGGTGAAATTTCATCTGTCAGTGCTGTGATGTCATCAAGGGTGGAAAATGGGTCTTTCACTGCTGTGGTGTCACAGGCAGGCATAGATTGGGGTTCCCACTTCTGTGATGTCACAGAGGGGGATAAACTGGGTCTATCACAGCTGTGGAGTCTCAGAGAAAGGAACACAGGTGTTATGACTTGTCTGTTGCCACAAAGGGGATGGAATTAGGGTTGTCATGGCTATGATATCACAGAGAAGTTTTAATTGGTTCTGCCTCTGCTGTGATGTCACAGAGAGTAGAATAAGGGGTCTGTCACTGCTGTGGTGTTACATCGAAGCTGAAATGAAGGTTGTCACAGCTGTGATGTCACAGATAGAGGAAATCTGAGTCTGTCACTGCTGTGGTGTCACAGAGAGGGGAAAACTGGAGTGATCACTGTTGTGCAGTGCCAGAGAAAGTTACACAGGTGCTATGACTTATCGGTTGGCACAAAGGGGATGGAATTAGGCTTGTTAGGTCTGTGGTATCACACAGAGTCTTCAATTGGTTCTGTCTCTGATGTGATGTCCCAGAGAGGGGAATAATGGGTCTGTCATCGCTGTGGTGTAAGAGAGAGGAGTAAATTGGGCCTGTCACTGCTCTGATGTCACAGATAGAGGAAAACTGAATCAGTCACGGCTGTGATGCCACAGAGAGGGAAAAACTGAGGCTGCCACAGCTTTGGTGTCATGAACAGACATAAATTGGGCCTGTCACTGCTCTGATGTCACAGATAGAGGAAAACTGAATCAGTCACGGCTGTGATGCCACAGAGAGGGAAAAACTGAGGCTGCCACAGCTTTGGTGTCATGAACAGACATAAATTGGGCCTGTCACTGCTCTGATGTCACAAAGAAGGAAAACTGGGTCACTCATGGGTGTGATGTGACAGAGGGGGGAATACTGAGGCTGCCTCAGCTCTGGTGTCACAGAGAGGCATAGATTGGGCCTTTCACTGCTGTGATGTCACAGAGAGAAGAAAACTGAAGCTGTCACTGCTGTGGCCTATCAGAGGGGATGAATTCAGACTTGTCTATGATGTCATATCACCGAGAGGAGAAAAGTGGCACTGTCACTGCAGAGTGTTCTAGATAGGTGTAAGTCGGGCTTGCTCCATCTGGGGTGTCACCGAAAGGGTGAAATTTCATCTGTCAGTGCTGTGATGTCATCAGGGGTGGAAAATGGGTCTTTCACTGCTATGGTTTCACAGGCAGGCGTAGATTGGGGTTCCCACTTCTGTGATGTCACAGAGGGGGATAAACTGGGTCTATCACAGCTGTGGAGTCTCAGAGAAAGAAACACAGGTGTTATGACTTGTCTGTTGCCACAAAGGGGATGGAATTAGGGTTGTCATGGCTATGATATCACAGAGAAGTTTTAATTGGTTCTGCCTCTGCTGTGATGTCACAGAGAGTAGAATAAGGGGTCTGTCACTGCTGTGGTGTTACATCGAAGCCGAAATGAAGGTTGTCACAGCTGTGATGTCACAGATAGAGGAAATCTGAGTCTGTCACTGCTGTGGTGTCACAGAGAGGGGAAAACTGGAGTGATCACTGTTGTGCAGTGCCAGAGAAAGGTACACAGGTGCTATGACTTATCGGTTGGCACAAAGGGGATGGAATTGGGCTTGTTAGGTCTGTGGTATCACACAGAGTCTTCAATTGGTTCTGTCTCTGATGTGATGTCCCAGAGAGGGGAATAATGGGTCTGTCATCGCTGTGGTGTAAGAGAGAGGAGTAAATTGGGCCTGTCACTGCTCTGATGTCACAGATAGAGGAAAACTGAATCAGTCACGGCTGTGATGCCACAGAGAGGGAAAAACTGAGGCTGCCACAGCTTTGGTGTCATGAACAGACATAAATTGGGCCTGTCACTGCTCTGATGTCACAGATAGAGGAAAACTGAATCAGTCACGGCTGTGATGCCACAGAGAGGGAAAAACTGAGGCTGCCACAGCTTTGGTGTCATGAACAGACATAAATTGGGCCTGTCACTGCTCTGATGTCACAGATAGAGGAAAACTGAATCAGTCACAGCTGTGATGCCACAGAGAGGGAAAAACTGAGGCTGCCACAGCTTTGGTGTCATGAACAGACATAAATTGGGCCTGTCACTGCAGTGATGTCACAGAGAAGGAAAACTGGGTCACTCATGGGTGTGATGTGACAGAGGGGGGAGTACTGAGTCTGCCTCAGCTCTGGTGTCACAGAGAGGCATAGATTGGGCCTTTCACTGCTGTGATGTCACAGAGAGAAGAAAACTGAAGCTGTCACTGCTGTGGCCTATCAGAGGGGATGAATTCAGACTTGTCTATGATGTCATATCACCGAGAGGAGAAAACTGCCACTGTCACCGCTGAGTGTTCCAGATAGGTGTAAGTCGGGCTTGCTCCATCTGGGGTGTCACCGAAAGGGTGAAATTTCATCTGTCAGTGCTGTGATGTCATCAGGGGTGGAAAATGGGTCTTTCACTGCTGTGGTTTCACAGGCAGGCATAGATTGGGGTTCCCAATTCTGTGATGTCACAGAGGGGGATAAACTGGATCTATCACAGCTGTGGAGTCTCAGAGAAAGGAACACAGGTGTTATGACTTGTCTGTTGCCACAAAGGGGATGGAATTAGGGTTGTCATGGCTATGATATCACAGAGAAGTTTTAATTGGTTCTGCCTCTGCTGTGATGTCACAGAGAGTAGAATAAGGGGTCTGTCACTGCTGTGGTGTTACATCGAAGCCGAAATGAAGGTTGTCACAGCTGTGATGTCACAGATAGAGGAAATCTGAGTCTGTCACTGCTGTGGTGTCACAGAGAGGGGAAAACTGGAGTGATCACTGTTGTGCAGTGCCAGAGAAAGGTACACAGGTGCTATGACTTATCGGTTGGCACAAAGGGGATGGAATTGGGCTTGTTAGGTCTGTGGTATCACACAGAGTCTTCAATTGGTTCTGTCTCTGATGTGATGTCCCAGAGAGGGGAATAATGGGTCTGTCATCGCTGTGGTGTAAGAGAGAGGAGTAAATTGGGCCTGTCACTGCTCTGATGTCACAGATAGAGGAGAACTGAATCAGTCACGGTTGTGATGCCACAGAGAGGGAAAAACTGAGGCTGCCACAGCTTTGGTGTCATGAACAGACATAAATTGGGCCTGTCACTGCTCTGATGTCACAGATAGAGGAAAACTGAATCAGTCACGGCTGTGATGCCACAGAGAGGGAAAAACTGAGGCTGCCACAGCTTTGGTGTCATGAACAGACATAAATTGGGCCTGTCACTGCTCTGATGTCACAGATAGAGGAAAACTGAATCAGTCACGGCTGTGATGCCACAGAGAGGGAAAAACTGAGGCTACCACAGCTTTGGTGTCATGAACAGACATAAATTGGGCCTGTCACTGCAGTGATGTCACAGAGAAGGAAAACTGGGTCACTCATGGGTGTGATGTGACAGAGGGGGGAATACTGAGGCTGCCTCAGCTCTGGTGTCACAGAGAGGCATAGATTGGGCCTTTCACTGCTGTGATGTCACAGAGAGAAGAAAACTGAAGCTGTCACTGCTGTGGCCTATCAGAGGGGATGAATTCAGACTTGTCTATGATGTCATATCACCGAGAGGAGAAAACTGCCACTGTCACCGCTGAGTGTTCCAGATAGGTGTAAGTCGGGCTTGCTCCATCTGGGGTGTCACCGAAAGGGTGAAATTTCATCTGTCAGTGCTGTGATGTCATCAGGGGTGGAAAATGGGTCTTTCACTGCTGTGGTTTCACAGGCAGGCATAGATTGGGGTTCCCACTTCTGTGATGTCACAGAGAGGGATAAACTGGATCTATCACAGCTGTGGAGTCTCAGAGAAAGGAACACAGGTGTTATGACTTGTCTGTTGCCACAAAGGGGATGGAATTAGGGTTGTCATGGCTATGATATCACAGAGAAGTTTTAATTGGTTCTGCCTCTGCTGTGATGTCACAGAGAGTAGAATAAGGGGTCTGTCACTGCTGTGGTGTTACATCGAAGCCGAAATGAAGGTTGTCACAGCTGTGATGTCACAGATAGAGGAAATCTGAGTCTGTCACTGCTGTGGTGTCACAGAGAGGGGAAAACTGGAGTGATCACTGTTGTGCAGTGCCAGAGAAAGGTACACAGGTGCTATGACTTATCGGTTGGCACAAAGGGGATGGAATTGGGCTTGTTAGGTCTGTGGTATCACACAGAGTCTTCAATTGGTTCTGTCTCTGATGTGATGTCCCAGAGAGGGGAATAATGGGTCTGTCATCGCTGTGGTGTAAGAGAGAGGAGTAAATTGGGCCTGTCACTGCTCTGATGTCACAGATAGAGGAGAACTGAATCAGTCACGGCTGTGATGCCACAGAGAGGGAAAAACTGAGGCTGCCACAGCTTTGGTGTCATGAACAGACATAAATTGGGCCTGTCACTGCTCTGATGTCACAGATAGAGGAAAACTGAATCAGTCATGGCTGTGATGCCACAGAGAGGGAAAAACTGAGGCTGCCTCAGCTCTGGTGTCACAGAGAGGCATAGATTGGGCCTGTCACTGCTCTGATGTCACAAATAGAGGAAAACTGAATCAGTCACGGCTGTGATGCCACAGAGAGGGAAAAACTGAGGCTGCCACAGCTTTGGTGTCATGAACAGACATAAATTGGGCCTGTCACTGCTCTGATGTCACAGAGAAGGAAAACTGGGTCACTCATGGGTGTGATGTGACAGAGGGGGGAATACTGAGGCTGCCTCAGCTCTGGTGTCACAGAGAGGCATAGATTGGGCCTTTCACTGCTGTGATGTCACAGAGAGAAGAAAACTGAAGCTGTCACTGCTGTGGCCTATCAGAGGGGATGAATTCAGACTTGTCTATGATGTCATATCACCGAGAGGAGAAAACTGCCACTGTCACCGCTGAGTGTTCCAGATAGGTGTAAGTCGGGCTTGATCCATCTGGGGTGTCACCGAAAGGGTGAAATTTCATCTGTCAGTGCTGTGATGTCATCAGGGGTGGAAAATGGGTCTTTCACTGCTGTGGTTTCACAGGCAGGCATAGATTGGGGTTCCCACTTCTGTGATGTCACAGAGAGGGGATAAACTGGATCTATCACAGCTGTGGAGTCTCAGAGAAAGGAACACAGGTGTTATGACTTGTCTGTTGCCACAAAGGGGATGGAATTAGGGTTGTCATGGCTATGATATCACAGAGAAGTTTTAATTGGTTCTGCCTCTGCTGTGATGTCACAGAGAGTAGAATAAGGGCTCTGTCACTGCTGTGGTGTTACATCGAAGCCGAAATGAAGGTTGTCACAGCTGTGATGTCACAGATAGAGGAAATCTGAGTCTGTCACTGCTGTGGTGTCACAGAGAGGGGAAAACTGGAGTGATCACTGTTGTGCAGTGCCAGAGAAAGGTACACAGGTGCTATGACTTATCGGTTGGCACAAAGGGGATGGAATTGGGCTTGTTAGGTCTGTGGTATCACACAGAGTCTTCAATTGGTTCTGTCTCTGATGCGTTGTCCCAGAGAGGGGAATAATGGGTCTGTCATCGCTGTGGTGTAAGAGAGAGGAGTAAATTGGGCCTGTCACTGCTCTGATGTCACAAAGAAGGAAAACTGGGTCACTCATGGGTGTGATGTGACAGAGGGGGGAATACTGAGGCTGCCTCAGCTCTGGTGTCATGAACAGACATAAATTGGGCCTGTCACTGCTCTGATGTCACAGATAGAGGAAAACTGAATCAGTCACGGCTGTGATGCCACAGAGAGGGAAAAACTGAGGCTACCACAGCTTTGGTGTCATGAACAGACATAAATTGGGCCTGTCACTGCTCTGATGTCACAAAGAAGGAAAACTGGGTCACTCATGGGTGTGATGTGACAGAGGGGGGAATACTGAGGCTGCCTCAGCTCTGGTGTCATGAACAGACATAAATTGAACCTGTCACTGCTCTGATGTCACAGATAGAGGAAAACTGAATCAGTCACGGCTGTGATGCCACAGTGAGAAGAAAACTGAAGCTGTCACTGCTGTGGCCTATCAGAGGGGATGAATTCAGACTTGTCTATGATGTCATATCACCGAGAGGAGAAAACTGGCACTGTCACTGCTGAGTGTTCCAGATAGGTGTAAGTCGGGCTTGCTCCATCTGGGGTGTCACCGAAAGGGTGAAATTTCATCTGTTAGTGCTGTGATGTCATCAGGGGTGGAAAATGGGTCTTTCACTGCTGTGGTGTCACAGGCAGGCATAGATTGGGGTTCCCACTTCTGTGATGTCACAGAGGGGGATAAACTGGATCTATCACAGCTGTGGAGTCTCAGAGAAAGGAACACAGGTGTTATGACTTGTCTGTTGCCACAAAGGGGATGGAATTAGGGTTGTCATGGCTATGATATCACAGAGAAGTTTTAATTGGTTCTGCCTCTGCTGTGATGTCACAGAGAGGGAAAAACTGAGGCTGCCTCAGCTCTGGTGTCACAGAGAGGCATAGATTGGGCCTTTCACTGCTGTGATGTCACAGAGAGAAGAAAACTGAAGCTGTCACTGCTGTGGCCTATCAGAGGGGATGAATTCAGACTTGTCTATGATGTCATATCACCGAGAGGAGAAAACTGGCACTGTGACCGAAGAGTGTTCCAGATAGGTGTAAGTCGGGCTTGCTCCATCTGGGGTGTCACCGAAAGGGTGAAATTTCATCTGTTAGTGCTGTGATGTCATCAGGGGTGGAAAATGGGTCTTTCACTGCTGTGGTTTCACAGGCAGGCATAGATTGGGGTTCCCACTTCTGTGATGTCACAGAGGGGGATAAACTGGATCTATCACAGCTGTGGAGTCTCAGAGAAAGGAACACAGGTATTATGACTTGTCTGTTGCCACAAAGGGGATGGAATTAGGGTTGTCATGGCTATGATATCACAGAGAAGTTTTAATTGGTTCTGCCTCTGCTGTGATGTCACAGAGAGTAGAATAAGGGGTCTGTCACTGCTGTGGTGTTACATCGAAGCCGAAATGAAGGTTGTCACAGCTGTGATGTCACAGATAGAGGAAATCTGAGTCTGTCACTGCTGTGGTGTCACAGAGAGGGGAAAACTGGAGTGATCACTGTTGTGCAGTGCAAGAGAAAGTTACACAGGTGCTATGACTTATCGGTTGGCACAAAGGGGATGGAATTGGGCTTGTTAGGTCTGTGGTATCACACAGAGTCTTCAATTGGTTCTGTCTCTGATGTGATGTCCCAGAGAGGGGAAAAATGGGTCTGTCATCGCTGTGGTGTAAGAGAGAGGAGTAAATTGGGCCTGTCACTGCTCTGATGTCACAGATAGAGGAGAACTGAATCAGTCACGGTTGTGATGCCACAGAGAGGGAAAAACTGAGGCTGCCACAGCTTTGGTGTCATGAACAGACATAAATTGGGCCTGTCACTGCTCTGATGTCACAAAGAAGGAAAACTGGGTCACTCATGGGTGTGATGTGACAGAGGGGGGAATACTGAGGCTGCCTCAGCTCTGGTGTCATGAACAGACATAAATTGGGCCTGTCACTGCTCTGATGTCACAGATAGAGGAAAACTGAATCAGTCACGGCTGTGATGCCACAGTGAGGGAAAAACTGAGGCTGCCTCAGTTCTGGTGTCACAGAGAGGCATAGATTGGGCCTTTCACTGCTGTGATGTCACAGAGAAGGAAAACTGGGTCACTCATGGGTGTGATGTGACAGAGGGGGGAGTACTGAGGCTGCCTCAGCTCTGGTGTCACAGAGAGGCATAGATTGGGCCTTTCACTGCTGTGATGTCACAGAGAGAAGAAAACTGAAGCTGTCACTGCTGTGGCGTATCAGAGGGGATGAATTCAGACTTGTCTATGATGTCATATCACCGAGAGGAGAAAACTGGCACTGTGACCGAAGAGTGTTCCAGATAGGTGTAAGTCGGGCTTGCTCCATCTGGGGTGTCACCGAAAGGGTGAAATTTCATCTGTTAGTGCTGTGATGTCATCAGGGGTGGAAAATGGGTCTTTCACTGCTGTGGTGTCACAGGCAGGCATAGATTGGGGTTCCCACTTCTGTGATGTCACAGAGAGGGATAAACTGGATCTATCACAGCTGTGGAGTCTCAGAGAAAGGAACACAGGTGTTATGACTTGTCTGTTGCCACAAAGGGGATGGAATTAGGGTTGTCATGGCTATGATATCACAGAGAAGTTTTAATTGGTTCTGCCTCTGCTGTGATGTCACAGAGAGTAGAATAAGGGGTCTGTCACTGCTGTGGTGTTACATCGAAGCCGAAATGAAGGTTGTCACAGCTGTGATGTCACAGATAGAGGAAATCTGAGTCTGTCACTGCTGTGGTGTCACAGAGAGGAGAAAACTGGAGTGATCACTGTTGTGCAGTGCCAGAGAAAGGTACACAGGTGCTATGACTTATCGGTTGGCACAAAGGGGATGGAATTGGGCTTGTTAGGTCTGTGGTATCACACAGTCTTCAATTGGTTCTGTCTCTGATGTGATGTCCCAGAGAGGGGAAAAATGGGTCTGTCATCGCTGTGGTGTAAGAGAGAGGAGTAAATTGGGCCTGTCACTGCTCTGATGTCACAGATAGAGGAGAACTGAATCAGTCACGGTTGTGATGCCACAGAGAGGGAAAAACTGAGGCTGCCACAGCTTTGGTGTCATGAACAGACATAAATTGGGCCTGTCACTGCTCTGATGTCACAGATAGAGGAAAACTGAATCAGTCACGGCTGTGATGCCACAGAGAGGGAAAAACTGAGGCTGCCACAGCTTTGGTGTCATGAACAGACATAAATTGGGCCTGTCACTGCTCTGATGTCACAGATAGAGGAAAACTGAATCAGTCACGGCTGTGATGCCACAGAGAGGGAAAAACTGAGGCTACCACAGCTTTGGTGTCATGAACAGACATAAATTGGGCCTGTCACTGCTCTGATGTCACAAAGAAGGAAAACTGGGTCACTCATGGGTGTGATGTGACAGAGGGGGGAATACTGAGGCTGCCTCAGCTCTGGTGTCATGAACAGACATAAATTGAACCTGTCACTGCTCTGATGTCACAGATAGAGGAAAACTGAATCAGTCACGGCTGTGATGCCACAGTGAGAAGAAAACTGAAGCTGTCACTGCTGTGGCCTATCAGAGGGGATGAATTCAGACTTGTCTATGATGTCATATCACCGAGAGGAGAAAACTGGCACTGTCACTGCTGAGTGTTCCAGATAGGTGTAAGTCGGGCTTGCTCCATCTGGGGTGTCACCGAAAGGGTGAAATTTCATCTGTTAGTGCTGTGATGTCATCAGGGGTGGAAAATGGGTCTTTCACTGCTGTGGTGTCACAGGCAGGCATAGATTGGGGTTCCCACTTCTGTGATGTCACAGAGGGGGATAAACTGGATCTATCACAGCTGTGGAGTCTCAGAGAAAGGAACACAGGTGTTATGACTTGTCTGTTGCCACAAAGGGGATGGAATTAGGGTTGTCATGGCTATGATATCACAGAGAAGTTTTAATTGGTTCTGCCTCTGCTGTGATGTCACAGAGAGGGAAAAACTGAGGCTGCCTCAGCTCTGGTGTCACAGAGAGGCATAGATTGGGCCTTTCACTGCTGTGATGTCACAGAGAGAAGAAAACTGAAGCTGTCACTGCTGTGGCCTATCAGAGGGGATGAATTCAGACTTGTCTATGATGTCATATCACCGAGAGGAGAAAACTGGCACTGTGACCGAAGAGTGTTCCAGATAGGTGTAAGTCGGGCTTGCTCCATCTGGGGTGTCACCGAAAGGGTGAAATTTCATCTGTTAGTGCTGTGATGTCATCAGGGGTGGAAAATGGGTCTTTCACTGCTGTGGTTTCACAGGCAGGCATAGATTGGGGTTCCCACTTCTGTGATGTCACAGAGAGGGATAAACTGGATCTATCACAGCTGTGGAGTCTCAGAGAAAGGAACACAGGTATTATGACTTGTCTGTTGCCACAAAGGGGATGGAATTAGGGTTGTCATGGCTATGATATCACAGAGAAGTTTTAATTGGTTCTGCCTCTGCTGTGATGTCACAGAGAGTAGAATAAGGGGTCTGTCACTGCTGTGGTGTTACATCGAAGCCGAAATGAAGGTTGTCACAGCTGTGATGTCACAGATAGAGGAAATCTGAGTCTGTCACTGCTGTGGTGTCACAGAGAGGGGAAAACTGGAGTGATCACTGTTGTGCAGTGCAAGAGAAAGTTACACAGGTGCTATGACTTATCGGTTGGCACAAAGGGGATGGAATTGGGCTTGTTAGGTCTGTGGTATCACACAGAGTCTTCAATTGGTTCTGTCTCTGATGTGATGTCCCAGAGAGGGGAAAAATGGGTCTGTCATCGCTGTGGTGTAAGAGAGAGGAGTAAATTGGGCCTGTCACTGCTCTGATGTCACAGATAGAGGAAAACTGAATCAGTCACGGTTGTGATGCCACAGAGAGGGAAAAACTGAGGCTGCCACAGCTTTGGTGTCATGAACAGACATAAATTGGGCCTGTCACTGCTCTGATGTCACAGATAGAGGAAAACTGAATCAGTCACGGCTGTGATGCCACAGAGAGGGAAAAACTGAGGCTGCCACAGCTTTGGTGTCATGAACAGACATAAATTGGGCCTGTCACTGCTCTGATGTCACAGATAGAGGAAAACTGAATCAGTCACGGCTGTGATGCCACAGAGAGGGAAAAACTGAGGCTGCCTCACCTCTGGTGTCACAGAGAGGCATAGATTGGGCCTTTCACTGCTGTGATGTCACAGAGAAGGAAAACTGGGTCACTCATGGGTGTGATGTGACAGAGGGGGGAATACTGAGGCTGCCTCAGCTCTGGTGTCACAGAGAGGCATAGATTGGGCCTTTCACTGCTGTGATGTCACAGAGAGAAGAAAACTGAAACTGTCACTGCTGTGGCCTCTCAGAGGGGATGAATTCAGACTTGTCTATGATGTCATATCACCGAGAGGAGAAAACTGCCACTGTCACCGCTGAGTGTTCCAGATAGGTGTAAGTCGGGCTTGCTCCATCTGGGGTGTCACCGAAAGGGTGAAATTTCATCTGTCAGTGCTGTGATGTCATCAGGGGTGGAAAATGGGTCTTTCACTGCTGTGGTGTCACAGGCAGGCATAGATTGGGGTTCCCACTTCTGTGATGTCACAGAGAGGGATAAACTGGGGCTATCACAGCTGTGGAGTCTCAGAGAAAGGAACACAGGTGTTATGACTTGTCTGTTGCCACAAAGGGGATGGAATTAGGGTTGTCATGGCTATGATATCACAGAGAAGTTTTAATTGGTTCTGCCTCTGCTGTGATGTCACAGAGAGTAGAATAAGGGGTCTGTCACTGCTGTGGTGTTACATCGAAGCCGAAATGAAGGTTGTCACAGCTGTGATGTCACAGATAGAGGAAATCTGAGTCTGTCACTGCTGTGGTGTCACAGAGAGGGGAAAACTGGAGTGATCACTGTTGTGCAGTGCAAGAGAAAGTTACACACGTGCTATGACTTATCGGTTGGCACAAAGGGGATGGAATTGGGCTTGTTAGGTCTGTGGTATCACACAGAGTCTTCAATTGGTTCTGTCT
Source organism: Periparus ater (assembly GCA_032357785.1). Classification (NCBI taxonomy): domain Eukaryota; kingdom Metazoa; phylum Chordata; class Aves; order Passeriformes; family Paridae; genus Periparus; species Periparus ater. Next base: position 3,636,571 of record CM063628.1, read on the forward strand.
CTGATGTGATGTCCCAGAGAGGGGAATAATGGGTCTGTCATCGCTGTGGTGTAAGAGAGAGGAGTAAATTGGGCCTGTCACTGCTCTGATGTCACAGATAGAGGAAAACTGAATCGGTCACGGTTGTGATGCCACAGAGAGGGAAAAACTGAGGCTGCCACAGCTTTGGTGTCATGAACAGACATAAATTGGGCCTGTCACTGCTCTGATGTCACAGATAGAGGAAAACTGAATCAGTCACGGCTGTGATGCCACAGAGAGGGAAAAACTGAGGCTGCCACAGCTTTGGTGTCATGAACAGACATAAATTGGGCCTGTCACTGCTCTGATGTCACAGATAGAGGAAAACTGAATCAGTCACGGCTGTGATGCCACAGAGAGGGAAAAACTGAGGCTGCCACAGCTTTGGTGTCATGAACAGACATAAATTGGGCCTGTCACTGCTCTGATGTCACAGATAGAGGAAAACTGAATCAGTCACGGCTGTGATGCCACAGAGAGGGAAAAACTGAGGCTGCCTCACCTCTGGTGTCACAGAGAGGCATAGATTGGGCCTTTCACTGCTGTGATGTCACAGAGAAGGAAAACTGGGTCACTCATGGGTGTGATGTGACAGAGGGGGGAATACTGAGGCTGCCTCAGCTCTGGTGTCACAGAGAGGCATAGATTGGGCCTTTCACTGCTGTGATGTCACAGAGAGAAGAAAACTGAAGCTGTCACTGCTGTGGCCTCTCAGAGGGGATGAATTCAGACTTGTCTATGATGTCATATCACCGAGAGGAGAAAACTGCCACTGTCACCGCTGAGTGTTCCAGATAGGTGTAAGTCGGGCTTGCTCCATCTGGGGTGTCACCGAAAGGGTGAAATTTCATCTGTCAGTGCTGTGATGTCATCAGGGGTGGAAAATGGGTCTTTCACTGCTGTGGTGTCACAGGCAGGCATAGATTGGGGTTCCCACTTCTGTGATGTCACAGAGAGGGATAAACTGGGGCTATCACAGCTGTGGAGTCTCAGAGAAAGGAACACAGGTGTTATGACTTGTCTGTTGCCACAAAGGGGATGGAATTAGGGTTGTCATGGCTATGATATCACAGAGAAGTTTTAATTGGTTCTGCCTCTGCTGTGATGTCACAGAGAGTAGAATAAGGGGTCTGTCACTGCTGTGGTGTTACATCGAAGCCGAAATGAAGGTTGTCACAGCTGTGATGTCACAGATAGAGGAAATCTGAGTCTGTCACTGCTGTGGTGTCACAGAGAGGGGAAAACTGGAGTGATCACTGTTGTGCAGTGCCAGAGAAAGTTACACACGTGCTATGACTTATCGGTTGGCACAAAGGGGATGGAATTGGGCTTGTTAGGTCTGTGGTATCACACAGAGTCTTCAATTGGTTCTGTCTCTGATGTGATGTCCCAGAGAGGGGAATAATGGGTCTGTCATCGCTGTGGTGTAAGAGAGAGGAGTAAATTGGGCCTGTCACTGCTCTGATGTCACAGATAGAGGAAAACTGAATCGGTCACGGTTGTGATGCCACAGAGAGGGAAAAACTGAGGCTGCCACAGCTTTGGTGTCATGAACAGACATAAATTGGGCCTGTCACTGCTCTGATGTCACAGATAGAGGAGAACTGAATCAGTCACGGCTGTGATGCCACAGAGAGGGAAAAACTGAGGCTGCCACAGCTTTGGTGTCATGAACAGACATAAATTGGGCCTGTCACTGCTCTGATGTCACAGATAGAGGAAAACTGAATCAGTCACGGCTGTGATGCCACAGAGAGGGAAAAACTGAGGCTGCCTCAGCTCTGGTGTCACAGAGAGGCATAGATTGGGCCTTTCACTGCTGTGATGTCACAGAGAAGGAAAACTGGGTCACTCATGGGTGTGATGTGACAGAGGGGGGAATACTGAGGCTGCCTCAGCTCTGGTGTCACAGAGAGGCATAGATTGGGCCTTTCACTGCTGTGATGTCACAGAGAGAAGAAAACTGAAGCTGTCACTGCTGTGGCCTATCAGAGGGGATGAATTCAGACTTGTCTATGATGTCATATCACCGAGAGGAGAAAACTGCCACTGTCACCGCTGAGTGTTCCAGATAGGTGTAAGTCGGGCTTGCTCCATCTGGGGTGTCACCGAAAGGGTGAAATTTCATCTGTCAGTGCTGTGATGTCATCAGGGGTGGAAAATGGGTCTTTCACTGCTGTGGTTTCACAGGCAGGCATAGATTGGGGTTCCCACTTCTGTGATGTCACAGAGAGGATAAACTGGGGCTATCACAGCTGTGGAGTCTCAGAGAAAGGAACACAGGTGTTATGACTTGTCTGTTGCCACAAAGGGGATGGAATTAGGGTTGTCATGGCTATGATATCACAGAGAAGTTTTAATTGGTTCTGCCTCTGCTGTGATGTCACAGAGAGTAGAATAAGGGGTCTGTCACTGCTGTGGTGTTACATCGAAGCCGAAATGAAGGTTGTCACAGCTGTGATGTCACAGATAGAGGAAATCTGAGTCTGTCACTGCTGTGGTGTCACAGAGAGGGGAAAACTGGAGTGATCACTGTTGTGCAGTGCCAGAGAAAGTTACACAGGTGCTATGACTTATCAGTTGGCACAAAGGGGATGGAATTGGGCTTGTTAGGTCTGTGGTATCACACAGAGTCTTCAATTGGTTCTGTCTCTGATGTGATGTCCCAGAGAGGGGAATAATGGGTCTGTCATCGCTGTGGTGTAAGAGAGAGGAGTAAATTGGGCCTGTCACTGCTCTGATGTCACAGATAGAGGAGAACTGAATCAGTCACGGCTGTGATGCCACAGAGAGGGAAAAACTGAGGCTGCCACAGCTTTGGTGTCATGAACAGACATAAATTGGGCCTGTCACTGCTCTGATGTCACAGATAGAGGAAAACTGAATCAGTCACGGCTGTGATGCCACAGAGAGGGAAAAACTGAGGCTGCCACAGCTTTGGTGTCATGAACAGACATAAATTGGGCCTGTCACTGCTCTGATGTCACAGATAGAGGAAAACTGAATCAGTCACGGCTGTGATGCCACAGAGAGGGAAAAACTGAGGCTGCCTCAGCTCTGGTGTCACAGAGAGGCATAGATTGGGCCTTTCACTGCTGTGATGTCACAGAGAAGGAAAACTGGGTCACTCATGGGTGTGATGTGACAGAGGGGGGAATACTGAGGCTGCCTCACCTCTGGTGTCACAGAGAGGCATAGATTGGGCCTTTCACTGCTGTGATGTCACAGAGAGAAGAAAACTGAAGCTGTCACTGCTGTGGCCTATCAGAGGGGATGAATTCAGACTTGTCTATGATGTCATATCACCGAGAGGAGAAAACTGCCACTGTCACCGCAGAGTGTTCCAGATAGGTGTAAGTCGGGCTTGCTCCATCTGGGGTGTCACCGAAAGGGTGAAATTTCATCTGTTAGTGCTGTGATGTCATCAGGGGTGGAAAATGGGTCTTTCACTGCTGTGGTTTCACAGGCAGGCATAGATTGGGGTTCCCACTTCTGTGATGTCACAGAGAGGGATAAACTGGGGCTATCACAGCTGTGGAGTCTCAGAGAAAGGAACACAGGTGTTATGACTTGTCTGTTGCCACAAAGGGGATGGAATTAGGGTTGTCATGGCTATGATATCACAGAGAAGTTTTAATTGGTTCTGCCTCTGCTGTGATGTCACAGAGAGGGAAAAACTGAGGCTGCCTCAGCTCTGGTGTCACAGAGAGGCATAGATTGGGCCTTTCACTGCTGTGGTGTCACAGAGAGGAGAAAACTGGAGTGATCACTGTTGTGCAGTGCCAGAGAAAGGTACACAGGTGCTATGACTTATCGGTTGGCACAAAGGGGATGGAATTGGGCTTGTTAGGTCTGTGGTATCACACAGAGTCTTCAATTGGTTCTGTCTCTGATGTGATGTCCCAGAGAGGGGAATAATGGGTCTGTCATCGCTGTGGTGTAAGAGAGAGGAGTAAATTGGGCCTGTCACTGCTCTGATGTCACAGATAGAGGAGAACTGAATCAGTCACGGCTGTGATGCCACAGAGAGGGAAAAACTGAGGCTGCCACAGCTTTGGTGTCATGAACAGACATAAATTGGGCCTGTCACTGCTCTGATGTCACAGATAGAGGAAAACTGAATCAGTCACGGCTGTGATGCCACAGAGAGGGAAAAACTGAGGCTGCCACAGCTTTGGTGTCATGAACAGACATAAATTGGGCCTGTCACTGCTCTGATGTCACAGATAGAGGAAAACTGAATCAGTCACGGCTGTGATGCCACAGAGAGGGAAAAACTGAGGCTACCACAGCTTTGGTGTCATGAACAGACATAAATTGGGCCTGTCACTGCTCTGATGTCACAAAGAAGGAAAACTGGGTCACTCATGGGTGTGATGTGACAGAGGGGGGAATACTGAGGCTGCCTCAGCTCTGGTGTCATGAACAGACATAAATTGAACCTGTCACTGCTCTGATGTCACAGATAGAGGAAAACTGAATCAGTCACGGCTGTGATGCCACAGTGAGAAGAAAACTGAAGCTGTCACTGCTGTGGCCTATCAGAGGGGATGAATTCAGACTTGTCTATGATGTCATATCACCGAGAGGAGAAAACTGGCACTGTCACCGCAGAGTGTTCCAGATAGGTGTAAGTCGGGCTTGCTCCATCTGGGGTGTCACCGAAAGGGTGAAATTTCATCTGTCAGTGCTGTGATGTCATCAGGGGTGGAAAATGGGTCTTTCACTGCTGTGGTGTCACAGGCAGGCATAGATTGGGGTTCCCACTTCTGTGATGTCACAGAGGGGGATAAACTGGATCTATCACAGCTGTGGAGTCTCAGAGAAAGGAACACAGGTGTTATGACTTGTCTGTTGCCACAAAGGGGATGGAATTAGGGTTGTCATGGCTATGATATCACAGAGAAGTTTTAATTGGTTCTGCCTCTGCTGTGATGTCACAGAGAGGGAAAAACTGAGGCTGCCTCAGCTCTGGTGTCACAGAGAGGCATAGATTGGGCCTTTCACTGCTGTGATGTCACAGAGAGAAGAAAACTGAAGCTGTCACTGCTGTGGCCTATCAGAGGGGATGAATTCAGACTTGTCTATGATGTCATATCACCGAGAGGAGAAAACTGCCACTGTCACCGCTGAGTGTTCCAGATAGGTGTAAGTCGGGCTTGCTCCATCTGGGGTGTCACCGAAAGGGTGAAATTTCATCTGTTAGTGCTGTGATGTCATCAGGGGTGGAAAATGGGTCTTTCACTGCTGTGGTTTCACAGGCAGGCATAGATTGGGGTTCCCACTTCTGTGATGTCACAGAGGGGGATAAACTGGATCTATCACAGCTGTGGAGTCTCAGAGAAAGGAACACAGGTATTATGACTTGTCTGTTGCCACAAAGGGGATGGAATTAGGGTTGTCATGGCTATGATATCACAGAGAAGTTTTAATTGGTTCTGCCTCTGCTGTGATGTCACAGAGAGTAGAATAAGGGCTCTGTCACTGCTGTGGTGTTACATCGAAGCCGAAATGAAGGTTGTCACAGCTGTGATGTCACAGATAGAGGAAATCTGAGTCTGTCACTGCTGTGGTGTCACAGAGAGGGGAAAACTGGAGTGATCACTGTTGTGCAGTGCAAGAGAAAGTTACACACGTGCTATGACTTATCGGTTGGCACAAAGGGGATGGAATTGGGCTTGTTAGGTCTGTGGTATCACACAGAGTCTTCAATTGGTTCTGTCTCTGATGTGATGTCCCAGAGAGGGGAATAATGGGTCTGTCATCGCTGTGGTGTAAGAGAGAGGAGTAAATTGGGCCTGTCACTGCTCTGATGTCACAGATAGAGGAAAACTGAATCGGTCACGGTTGTGATGCCACAGAGAGGGAAAAACTGAGGCTGCCACAGCTTTGGTGTCATGAACAGACATAAATTGGGCCTGTCACTGCTCTGATGTCACAGATAGAGGAGAACTGAATCAGTCACGGCTGTGATGCCACAGAGAGGGAAAAACTGAGGCTGCCACAGCTTTGGTGTCATGAACAGACATAAATTGGGCCTGTCACTGCTCTGATGTCACAGATAGAGGAAAACTGAATCAGTCACGGCTGTGATGCCACAGAGAGGGAAAAACTGAGGCTGCCTCAGCTCTGGTGTCACAGAGAGGCATAGATTGGGCCTTTCACTGCTGTGATGTCACAGAGAAGGAAAACTGGGTCACTCATGGGTGTGATGTGACAGAGGGGGGAATACTGAGGCTGCCTCAGCTCTGGTGTCATGAACAGACATAAATTGAACCTGTCACTGCTCTGATGTCACAGATAGAGGAAAACTGAATCAGTCACGGCTGTGATGCCACAGTGAGAAGAAAACTGAAGCTGTCACTGCTGTGGCCTATCAGAGGGGATGAATTCAGACTTGTCTATGATGTCATATCACCGAGAGGAGAAAACTGCCACTGTCACCGCTGAGTGTTCCAGATAGGTGTAAGTCGGGCTTGCTCCATCTGGGGTGTCACCGAAAGGGTGAAATTTCATCTGTTAGTGCTGTGATGTCATCAGGGGTGGAAAATGGGTCTTTCACTGCTGTGGTTTCACAGGCAGGCATAGATTGGGGTTCCCACTTCTGTGATGTCACAGAGGGGGATAAACTGGATCTATCACAGCTGTGGAGTCTCAGAGAAAGGAACACAGGTATTATGACTTGTCTGTTGCCACAAAGGGGATGGAATTAGGGTTGTCATGGCTATGATATCACAGAGAAGTTTTAATTGGTTCTGCCTCTGCTGTGATGTCACAGAGAGTAGAATAAGGGCTCTGTCACTGCTGTGGTGTTACATCGAAGCCGAAATGAAGGTTGTCACAGCTGTGATGTCACAGATAGAGGAAATCTGAGTCTGTCACTGCTGTGGTGTCACAGAGAGGGGAAAACTGGAGTGATCACTGTTGTGCAGTGCAAGAGAAAGTTACACACGTGCTATGACTTATCGGTTGGCACAAAGGGGATGGAATTGGGCTTGTTAGGTCTGTGGTATCACACAGAGTCTTCAATTGGTTCTGTCTCTGATGTGATGTCCCAGAGAGGGGAATAATGGGTCTGTCATCGCTGTGGTGTAAGAGAGAGGAGTAAATTGGGCCTGTCACTGCTCTGATGTCACAGATAGAGGAAAACTGAATCGGTCACGGTTGTGATGCCACAGAGAGGGAAAAACTGAGGCTGCCACAGCTTTGGTGTCATGAACAGACATAAATTGGGCCTGTCACTGCTCTGATGTCACAGATAGAGGAGAACTGAATCAGTCACGGCTGTGATGCCACAGAGAGGGAAAAACTGAGGCTGCCACAGCTTTGGTGTCATGAACAGACATAAATTGGGCCTGTCACTGCTCTGATGTCACAGATAGAGGAAAACTGAATCAGTCACGGCTGTGATGCCACAGAGAGGGAAAAACTGAGGCTGCCTCAGCTCTGGTGTCACAGAGAGGCATAGATTGGGCCTTTCACTGCTGTGATGTCACAGAGAAGGAAAACTGGGTCACTCATGGGTGTGATGTGACAGAGGGGGGAATACTGAGGCTGCCTCAGCTCTGGTGTCATGAACAGACATAAATTGAACCTGTCACTGCTCTGATGTCACAGATAGAGGAAAACTGAATCAGTCACGGCTGTGATGCCACAGTGAGAAGAAAACTGAAGCTGTCACTGCTGTGGCCTATCAGAGGGGATGAATTCAGACTTGTCTATGATGTCATATCACCGAGAGGAGAAAACTGGCACTTTCACTGCTGAGTGTTCCAGATAGGTGTAAGTCGGGCTTGCTCCATCTGGGGTGTCACCGAAAGGGTGAAATTTCATCTGTTAGTGCTGTGATGTCATCAGGGGTGGAAAATGGGTCTTTCACTGCTGTGGTGTCACAGGCAGGCATAGATTGGGGTTCCCACTTCTGTGATGTCACAGAGGGGGATAAACTGGATCTATCACAGCTGTGGAGTCTCAGAGAAAGGAACACAGGTGTTATGACTTGTCTGTTGCCACAAAGGGGATGGAATTAGGGTTGTCATGGCTATGATATCACAGAGAAGTTTTAATTGGTTCTGCCTCTGCTGTGATGTCACAGAGAGGGAAAAACTGAGGCTGCCTCAGCTCTGGTGTCACAGAGAGGCATAGATTGGGCCTTTCACTGCTGTGATGTCACAGAGAGAAGAAAACTGAAGCTGTCACTGCTGTGGCCTATCAGAGGGGATGAATTCAGACTTGTCTATGATGTCATATCACCGAGAGGAGAAAACTGGCACTGTGACCGAAGAGTGTTCCAGATAGGTGTAAGTCGGGCTTGCTCCATCTGGGGTGTCACCGAAAGGGTGAAATTTCATCTGTTAGTGCTGTGATGTCATCAGGGGTGGAAAATGGGTCTTTCACTGCTGTGGTTCACAGGCAGGCATAGATTGGGGTTCCCACTTCTGTGATGTCACAGAGAGGGATAAACTGGATCTATCACAGCTGTGGAGTCTCAGAGAAAGGAACACAGGTATTATGACTTGTCTGTTGCCACAAAGGGGATGGAATTAGGGTTGTCATGGCTATGATATCACAGAGAAGTTTTAATTGGTTCTGCCTCTGCTGTGATGTCACAGAGAGTAGAATAAGGGGTCTGTCACTGCTGTGGTGTTACATCGAAGCCGAAATGAAGGTTGTCACAGCTGTGATGTCACAGATAGAGGAAATCTGAGTCTGTCACTGCTGTGGTGTCACAGAGAGGGGAAAACTGGAGTGATCACTGTTGTGCAGTGCAAGAGAAAGTTACACAGGTGCTATGACTTATCGGTTGGCACAAAGGGGATGGAATTGGGCTTGTTAGGTCTGTGGTATCACACAGAGTCTTCAATTGGTTCTGTCTCTGATGTGATGTCCCAGAGAGGGGAAAAATGGGTCTGTCATCGCTGTGGTGTAAGAGAGAGGAGTAAATTGGGCCTGTCACTGCTCTGATGTCACAGATAGAGGAAAACTGAATCAGTCACGGTTGTGATGCCACAGAGAGGGAAAAACTGAGGCTGCCACAGCTTTGGTGTCATGAACAGACATAAATTGGGCCTGTCACTGCTCTGATGTCACAGATAGAGGAAAACTGAATCAGTCACGGCTGTGATGCCACAGAGAGGGAAAAACTGAGGCTGCCACAGCTTTGGTGTCATGAACAGACATAAATTGGGCCTGTCACTGCTCTGATGTCACAGATAGAGGAAAACTGAATCAGTCACGGCTGTGATGCCACAGAGAGGGAAAAACTGAGGCTGCCTCACCTCTGGTGTCACAGAGAGGCATAGATTGGGCCTTTCACTGCTGTGATGTCACAGAGAAGGAAAACTGGGTCACTCATGGGTGTGATGTGACAGAGGGGGGAATACTGAGGCTGCCTCAGCTCTGGTGTCATGAACAGACATAAATTGAACCTGTCACTGCTCTGATGTCACAGATAGAGGAAAACTGAATCAGTCACGGCTGTGATGCCACAGTGAGAAGAAAACTGAAGCTGTCACTGCTGTGGCCTATCAGAGGGGATGAATTCAGACTTGTCTATGATGTCATATCACCGAGAGGAGAAAACTGGCACTGTCACTGCTGAGTGTTCCAGATAGGTGTAAGTCGGGCTTGCTCCATCTGGGGTGTCACCGAAAGGGTGAAATTTCATCTGTTAGTGCTGTGATGTCATCAGGGGTGGAAAATGGGTCTTTCACTGCTGTGGTGTCACAGGCAGGCATAGATTGGGGTTCCCACTTCTGTGATGTCACAGAGGGGGATAAACTGGATCTATCACAGCTGTGGAGTCTCAGAGAAAGGAACACAGGTGTTATGACTTGTCTGTTGCCACAAAGGGGATGGAATTAGGGTTGTCATGGCTATGATATCACAGAGAAGTTTTAATTGGTTCTGCCTCTGCTGTGATGTCACAGAGAGGGAAAAACTGAGGCTGCCTCAGCTCTGGTGTCACAGAGAGGCATAGATTGGGCCTTTCACTGCTGTGATGTCACAGAGAGAAGAAAACTGAAGCTGTCACTGCTGTGGCCTATCAGAGGGGATGAATTCAGACTTGTCTATGATGTCATATCACCGAGAGGAGAAAACTGGCACTGTGACCGAAGAGTGTTCCAGATAGGTGTAAGTCGGGCTTGCTCCATCTGGGGTGTCACCGAAAGGGTGAAATTTCATCTGTTAGTGCTGTGATGTCATCAGGGGTGGAAAATGGGTCTTTCACTGCTGTGGTTTCACAGGCAGGCATAGATTGGGGTTCCCACTTTAGTGATGTCACAGAGAGGGATAAACTGGATCTATCACAGCTGTGGAGTCTCAGAGAAAGGAACACAGGTATTATGACTTGTCTGTTGCCACAAAGGGGATGGAATTAGGGTTGTCATGGCTATGATATCACAGAGAAGTTTTAATTGGTTCTGCCTCTGCTGTGATGTCACAGAGAGTAGAATAAGGGCTCTGTCACTGCTGTGGTGTTACATCGAAGCCGAAATGAAGGTTGTCACAGCTGTGATGTCACAGATAGAGGAAATCTGAGTCTGTCACTGCTGTGGTGTCACAGAGAGGGGAAAACTGGAGTGATCACTGTTGTGCAGTGCAAGAGAAAGTTACACAGGTGCTATGACTTATCGGTTGGCACAAAGGGGATGGAATTGGGCTTGTTAGGTCTGTGGTATCACACAGAGTCTTCAATTGGTTCTGTCTCTGATGTGATGTCCCAGAGAGGGGAAAAATGGGTCTGTCATCGCTGTGGTGTAAGAGAGAGGAGTAAATTGGGCCTGTCACTGCTCTGATGTCACAGATAGAGGAAAACTGAATCAGTCACGGTTGTGATGCCACAGAGAGGGAAAAACTGAGGCTGCCACAGCTTTGGTGTCATGAACAGACATAAATTGGGCCTGTCACTGCTCTGATGTCACAGATAGAGGAAAACTGAATCAGTCACGGCTGTGATGCCACAGAGAGGGAAAAACTGAGGCTGCCACAGCTTTGGTGTCATGAACAGACATAAATTGGGCCTGTCACTGCTCTGATGTCACAGATAGAGGAAAACTGAATCAGTCACGGCTGTGATGCCACAGAGAGGGAAAAACTGAGGCTGCCTCACCTCTGGTGTCACAGAGAGGCATAGATTGGGCCTTTCACTGCTGTGATGTCACAGAGAAGGAAAACTGGGTCACTCATGGGTGTGATGTGACAGAGGGGGGAATACTGAGGCTGCCTCAGCTCTGGTGTCACAGAGAGGCATAGATTGGGCCTTTCACTGCTGTGATGTCACAGAGAGAAGAAAACTGAAGCTGTCACTGCTGTGGCCTCTCAGAGGGGATGAATTCAGACTTGTCTATGATGTCATATCACCGAGAGGAGAAAACTGCCACTGTCACCGCTGAGTGTTCCAGATAGGTGTAAGTCGGGCTTGCTCCATCTGGGGTGTCACCAAAAGGGTGAAATTTCATCTGTCAGTGCTGTGATGTCATCAGGGGTGGAAAATGGGTCTTTCACTGCTGTGGTGTCACAGGCAGGCATAGATTGGGGTTCCCACTTCTGTGATGTCACAGAGAGGGATAAACTGGGGCTATCACAGCTGTGGAGTCTCAGAGAAAGGAACACAGGTGTTATGACTTGTCTGTTGCCACAAAGGGGATGGAATTAGGGTTGTCATGGCTATGATATCACAGAGAAGTTTTAATTGGTTCTGCCTCTGCTGTGATGTCACAGAGAGTAGAATAAGGGGTCTGTCACTGCTGTGGTGTTACATCGAAGCCGAAATGAAGGTTGTCACAGCTGTGATGTCACAGATAGAGGAAATCTGAGTCTGTCACTGCTGTGGTGTCACAGAGAGGGGAAAACTGGAGTGATCACTGTTGTGCAGTGCAAGAGAAAGTTACACACGTGCTATGACTTATCGGTTGGCACAAAGGGGATGGAATTGGGCTTGTTAGGTCTGTGGTATCACACAGAGTCTTCAATTGGTTCTGTCTCTGATGTGATGTCCCAGAGAGGGGAATAATGGGTCTGTCATCGCTGTGGTGTAAGAGAGAGGAGTAAATTGGGCCTGTCACTGCTCTGATGTCACAGATAGAGGAAAACTGAATCGGTCACGGTTGTGATGCCACAGAGAGGGAAAAACTGAGGCTGCCACAGCTTTGGTGTCATGAACAGACATAAATTGGGCCTGTCACTGCTCTGATGTCACAGATAGAGGAAAACTGAATCAGTCACGGCTGTGATGCCACAGAGAGGGAAAAACTGAGGCTGCCACAGCTTTGGTGTCATGAACAGACATAAATTGGGCCTGTCACTGCTCTGATGTCACAGATAGAGGAAAACTGAATCAGTCACGGCTGTGATGCCACAGAGAGGGAAAAACTGAGGCTGCCACAGCTTTGGTGTCATGAACAGACATAAATTGGGCCTGTCACTGCTCTGATGTCACAGATAGAGGAAAACTGAATCAGTCACGGCTGTGATGCCACAGAGAGGGAAAAACTGAGGCTGCCTCACCTCTGGTGTCACAGAGAGGCATAGATTGGGCCTTTCACTGCTGTGATGTCACAGAGAAGGAAAACTGGGTCACTCATGGGTGTGATGTGACAGAGGGGGGAATACTGAGGCTGCCTCAGCTCTGGTGTCACAGAGAGGCATAGATTGGGCCTTTCACTGCTGTGATGTCACAGAGAGAAGAAAACTGAAGCTGTCACTGCTGTGGCCTCTCAGAGGGGATGAATTCAGACTTGTCTATGATGTCATATCACCGAGAGGAGAAAACTGCCACTGTCACCGCTGAGTGTTCCAGATAGGTGTAAGTCGGGCTTGCTCCATCTGGGGTGTCACCGAAAGGGTGAAATTTCATCTGTCAGTGCTGTGATGTCATCAGGGGTGGAAAATGGGTCTTTCACTGCTGTGGTGTCACAGGCAGGCATAGATTGGGGTTCCCACTTCTGTGATGTCACAGAGAGGGATAAACTGGGGCTATCACAGCTGTGGAGTCTCAGAGAAAGGAACACAGGTGTTATGACTTGTCTGTTGCCACAAAGGGGATGGAATTAGGGTTGTCATGGCTATGATATCACAGAGAAGTTTTAATTGGTTCTGCCTCTGCTGTGATGTCACAGAGAGTAGAATAAGGGGTCTGTCACTGCTGTGGTGTTACATCGAAGCCGAAATGAAGGTTGTCACAGCTGTGATGTCACAGATAGAGGAAATCTGAGTCTGTCACTGCTGTGGTGTCACAGAGAGGGGAAAACTGGAGTGATCACTGTTGTGCAGTGCAAGAGAAAGTTACACACGTGCTATGACTTATCGGTTGGCACAAAGGGGATGGAATTGGGCTTGTTAGGTCTGTGGTATCACACAGAGTCTTCAATTGGTTCTGTCTCTGATGTGATGTCCCAGAGAGGGGAATAATGGGTCTGTCATCGCTGTGGTGTAAGAGAGAGGAGTAAATTGGGCCTGTCACTGCTCTGATGTCACAGATAGAGGAAAACTGAATCGGTCACGGTTGTGATGCCACAGAGAGGGAAAAACTGAGGCTGCCACAGCTTTGGTGTCATGAACAGACATAAATTGGGCCTGTCACTGCTCTGATGTCACAGATAGAGGAAAACTGAATCAGTCACGGCTGTGATGCCACAGAGAGGGAAAAACTGAGGCTGCCACAGCTTTGGTGTCATGAACAGACATAAATTGGGCCTGTCACTGCTCTGATGTCACAGATAGAGGAAAACTGAATCAGTCACGGCTGTGATGCCACAGAGAGGGAAAAACTGAGGCTGCCTCAGCTCTGGTGTCACAGAGAGGCATAGATTGGGCCTTTCACTGCTGTGATGTCACAGAGAAGGAAAACTGGGTCACTCATGGGTGTGATGTGACAGAGGGGGGAATACTGAGGCTGCCTCAGCTCTGGTGTCACAGAGAGGCATAGATTGGGCCTTTCACTGCTGTGATGTCACAGAGAGAAGAAAACTGAAGCTGTCACTGCTGTGGCCTATCAGAGGGGATGAATTCAGACTTGTCTATGATGTCATATCACCGAGAGGAGAAAACTGCCACTGTCACCGCTGAGTGTTCCAGATAGGTGTAAGTCGGGCTTGCTCCATCTGGGGTGTCACCGAAAGGGTGAAATTTCATCTGTCAGTGCTGTGATGTCATCAGGGGTGGAAAATGGGTCTTTCACTGCTGTGGTTTCACAGGCAGGCATAGATTGGGGTTCCCACTTCTGTGATGTCACAGAGAGGGATAAACTGGGGCTATCACAGCTGTGGAGTCTCAGAGAAAGGAACACAGGTGTTATGACTTGTCTGTTGCCACAAAGGGGATGGAATTAGGGTTGTCATGGCTATGATATCACAGAGAAGTTTTAATTGGTTCTGCCTCTGCTGTGATGTCACAGAGAGTAGAATAAGGGCTCTGTCACTGCTGTGGTGTTACATCGAAGCCGAAATGAAGGTTGTCACAGCTGTGATGTCACAGATAGAGGAAATCTGAGTCTGTCACTGCTGTGGTGTCACAGAGAGGGGAAAACTGGAGTGATCACTGTTGTGCAGTGCCAGAGAAAGTTACACAGGTGCTATGACTTATCGGTTGGCACAAAGGGGATGGAATTGGGCTTGTTAGGTCTGTGGTATCACACAGAGTCTTCAATTGGTTCTGTCTCTGATGTGATGTCCCAGAGAGGGGAATAATGGGTCTGTCATCGCTGTGGTGTAAGAGAGAGGAGTAAATTGGGCCTGTCACTGCTCTGATGTCACAGATAGAGGAGAACTGAATCAGTCACGGCTGTGATGCCACAGAGAGGGAAAAACTGAGGCTGCCACAGCTTTGGTGTCATGAACAGACATAAATTGGGCCTGTCACTGCTCTGATGTCACAGATAGAGGAGAACTGAATCAGTCACGGCTGTGATGCCACAGAGAGGGAAAAACTGAGGCTGCCACAGCTTTGGTGTCATGAACAGACATAAATTGGGCCTGTCACTGCTCTGATGTCACAAAGAAGGAAAACTGGGTCACTCATGGGTGTGATGTGACAGAGGGGGGAATACTGAGGCTGCCTCAGCTCTGGTGTCATGAACAGACATAAATTGAACCTGTCACTGCTCTGATGTCACAGATAGAGGAAAACTGAATCAGTCACGGCTGTGATGCCACAGTGAGAAGAAAACTGAAGCTGTCACTGCTGTGGCCTATCAGAGGGGATGAATTCAGACTTGTCTATGATGTCATATCACCGAGAGGAGAAAACTGGCACTGTCACCGCAGAGTGTTCCAGATAGGTGTAAGTCGGGCTTGCTCCATCTGGGGTGTCACCGAAAGGGTGAAATTTCATCTGTTAGTGCTGTGATGTCATCAGGGGTGGAAAATGGGTCTTTCACTGCTGTGGTGTCACAGGCAGGCATAGATTGGGGTTCCCACTTCTGTGATGTCACAGAGGGGGATAAACTGGATCTATCACAGCTGTGGAGTCTCAGAGAAAGGAACACAGGTGTTATGACTTGTCTGTTGCCACAAAGGGGATGGAATTAGGGTTGTCATGGCTATGATATCACAGAGAAGTTTTAATTGGTTCTGCCTCTGCTGTGATGTCACAGAGAGGGAAAAACTGAGGCTGCCTCAGCTCTGGTGTCACAGAGAGGCATAGATTGGGCCTTTCACTGCTGTGATGTCACAGAGAGAAGAAAACTGAAGCTGTCACTGCTGTGGCCTATCAGAGGGGATGAATTCAGACTTGTCTATGATGTCATATCACCGAGAGGAGAAAACTGCCACTGTCACCGCTGAGTGTTCCAGATAGGTGTAAGTCGGGCTTGCTCCATCTGGGGTGTCACCGAAAGGGTGAAATTTCATCTGTCAGTGCTGTGATGTCATCAGGGGTGGAAAATGGGTCTTTCACTGCTGTGGTTTCACAGGCAGGCATAGATTGGGGTTCCCACTTCTGTGATGTCACAGAGAGGATAAACTGGGGCTATCACAGCTGTGGAGTCTCAGAGAAAGGAACACAGGTGTTATGACTTGTCTGTTGCCACAAAGGGGATGGAATTAGGGTTGTCATGGCTATGATATCACAGAGAAGTTTTAATTGGTTCTGCCTCTGCTGTGATGTCACAGAGAGTAGAATAAGGGGTCTGTCACTGCTGTGGTGTTACATCGAAGCCGAAATGAAGGTTGTCACAGCTGTGATGTCACAGATAGAGGAAATCTGAGTCTGTCACTGCTATGGTGTCACAGAGAGGGGAAAACTGGAGTGATCACTGTTGTGCAGTGCCAGAGAAAGTTACACAGGTGCTATGACTTATCGGTTGGCACAAAGGGGATGGAATTGGGCTTGTTAGGTCTGTGGTATCACACAGAGTCTTCAATTGGTTCTGTCTCTGATGTGATGTCCCAGAGAGGGGAATAATGGGTCTGTCATCGCTGTGGTGTAAGAGAGAGGAGTAAATTGGGCCTGTCACTGCTCTGATGTCACAGATAGAGGAGAACTGAATCAGTCACGGCTGTGATGCCACAGAGAGGGAAAAACTGAGGCTGCCACAGCTTTGGTGTCATGAACAGACATAAATTGGGCCTGTCACTGCTCTGATGTCACAGATAGAGGAAAACTGAATCAGTCACGGCTGTGATGCCACAGAGAGGGAAAAACTGAGGCTGCCACAGCTTTGGTGTCATGAACAGACATAAATTGGGCCTGTCACTGCTCTGATGTCACAGATAGAGGAAAACTGAATCAGTCACGGCTGTGATGCCACAGAGAGGGAAAAACTGAGGCTGCCTCAGCTCTGGTGTCACAGAGAGGCATAGATTGGGCCTTTCACTGCTGTGATGTCACAGAGAAGGAAAACTGGGTCACTCATGGGTGTGATGTGACAGAGGGGGGAATACTGAGGCTGCCTCAGCTCTGGTGTCACAGAGAGGCATAGATTGGGCCTTTCACTGCTGTGATGTCACAGAGAGAAGAAAACTGAAGCTGTCACTGCTGTGGCCTATCAGAGGGGATGAATTCAGACTTGTCTATGATGTCATATCACCGAGAGGAGAAAACTGCCACTGTCACCGCTGAGTGTTCCAGATAGGTGTAAGTCGGGCTTGCTCCATCTGGGGTGTCACCGAAAGGGTGAAATTTCATCTGTTAGTGCTGTGATGTCATCAGGGGTGGAAAATGGGTCTTTCACTGCTGTGGTTTCACAGGCAGGCATAGATTGGGGTTCCCACTTCTGTGATGTCACAGAGAGGGATAAACTGGGGCTATCACAGCTGTGGAGTCTCAGAGAAAGGAACACAGGTGTTATGACTTGTCTGTTGCCACAAAGGGGATGGAATTAGGGTTGTCATGGCTATGATATCACAGAGAAGTTTTAATTGGTTCTGCCTCTGCTGTGATGTCACAGAGAGGGAAAAACTGAGGCTGCCTCAGCTCTGGTGTCACAGAGAGGCATAGATTGGGCCTTTCACTGCTGTGGTGTCACAGAGAGGAGAAAACTGGAGTGATCACTGTTGTGCAGTGCCAGAGAAAGGTACACAGGTGCTATGACTTATCGGTTGGCACAAAGGGGATGGAATTGGGCTTGTTAGGTCTGTGGTATCACACAGAGTCTTCAATTGGTTCTGTCTCTGATGTGATGTCCCAGAGAGGGGAATAATGGGTCTGTCATCGCTGTGGTGTAAGAGAGAGGAGTAAATTGGGCCTGTCACTGCTCTGATGTCACAGATAGAGGAGAACTGAATCAGTCACGGCTGTGATGCCACAGAGAGGGAAAAACTGAGGCTGCCACAGCTTTGGTGTCATGAACAGACATAAATTGGGCCTGTCACTGCTCTGATGTCACAGATAGAGGAAAACTGAATCAGTCACGGCTGTGATGCCACAGAGAGGGAAAAACTGAGGCTGCCACAGCTTTGGTGTCATGAACAGACATAAATTGGGCCTGTCACTGCTCTGATGTCACAGATAGAGGAAAACTGAATCAGTCACGGCTGTGATGCCACAGAGAGGGAAAAACTGAGGCTGCCTCAGCTCTGGTGTCACAGAGAGGCATAGATTGGGCCTTTCACTGCTGTGATGTCACAGAGAAGGAAAACTGGGTCACTCATGGGTGTGATGTGACAGAGGGGGGAATACTGAGGCTGCCTCAGCTCTGGTGTCACAGAGAGGCATAGATTGGGCCTTTCACTGCTGTGATGTCACAGAGAGAAGAAAACTGAAGCTGTCACTGCTGTGGCCTATCAGAGGGGATGAATTCAGACTTGTCTATGATGTCATATCACCGAGAGGAGAAAACTGCCACTGTCACCGCTGAGTGTTCCAGATAGGTGTAAGTCGGGCTTGCTCCATCTGGGGTGTCACCGAAAGGGTGAAATTTCATCTGTCAGTGCTGTGATGTCATCAGGGGTGGAAAATGGGTCTTTCACTGCTGTGGTTTCACAGGCAGGCATAGATTGGGGTTCCCACTTCTGTGATGTCACAGAGAGGGATAAACTGGGGCTATCACAGCTGTGGAGTCTCAGAGAAAGGAACACAGGTGTTATGACTTGTCTGTTGCCACAAAGGGGATGGAATTAGGGTTGTCATGGCTATGATATCACAGAGAAGTTTTAATTGGTTCTGCCTCTGCTGTGATGTCACAGAGAGGGAAAAACTGAGGCTGCCTCAGCTCTGGTGTCACAGAGAGGCATAGATTGGGCCTTTCACTGCTGTGGTGTCACAGAGAGGAGAAAACTGGAGTGATCACTGTTGTGCAGTGCCAGAGAAAGGTACACAGGTGCTATGACTTATCGGTTGGCACAAAGGGGATGGAATTGGGCTTGTTAGGTCTGTGGTATCACACAGAGTCTTCAATTGGTTCTGTCTCTGATGTGATGTCCCAGAGAGGGGAATAATGGGTCTGTCATCGCTGTGGTGTAAGAGAGAGGAGTAAATTGGGCCTGTCACTGCTCTGATGTCACAGATAGAGGAGAACTGAATCAGTCACGGCTGTGATGCCACAGAGAGGGAAAAACTGAGGCTGCCACAGCTTTGGTGTCATGAACAGACATAAATTGGGCCTGTCACTGCTCTGATGTCACAGATAGAGGAAAACTGAATCAGTCACGGCTGTGATGCCACAGAGAGGGAAAAACTGAGGCTGCCACAGCTTTGGTGTCATGAACAGACATAAATTGGGCCTGTCACTGCTCTGATGTCACAGATAGAGGAAAACTGAATCAGTCACGGCTGTGATGCCACAGAGAGGGAAAAACTGAGGCTGCCTCACCTCTGGTGTCACAGAGAGGCATAGATTGGGCCTTTCACTGCTGTGATGTCACAGAGAAGGAAAACTGGGTCACTCATGGGTGTGATGTGACAGAGGGGGGAATACTGAGGCTGGCTCACCTCTGGTGTCACAGAGAGGCATAGATTGGGCCTTTCACTGCTGTGATGTCACAGAGAGAAGAAAACTGAAGCTGTCACTGCTGTGGCCTATCAGAGGGGATGAATTCAGACTTGTCTATGATGTCATATCACCGAGAGGAGAAAACTGCCACTGTCACCGCTGAGTGTTCCAGATAGGTGTAAGTCGGGCTTGCTCCATCTGGGGTGTCACCGAAAGGGTGAAATTTCATCTGTCAGTGCTGTGATGTCATCAGGGGTGGAAAATGGGTCTTTCACTGCTGTGGTTTCACAGGCAGGCATAGATTGGGGTTCCCACTTCTGTGATGTCACAGAGAGGGATAAACTGGGGCTATCACAGCTGTGGAGTCTCAGAGAAAGGAACACAGGTGTTATGACTTGTCTGTTGCCACAAAGGGGATGGAATTAGGGTTGTCATGGCTATGATATCACAGAGAAGTTTTAATTGGTTCTGCCTCTGCTGTGATGTCACAGAGAGTAGAATAAGGGGTCTGTCACTGCTGTGGTGTTACATCGAAGCCGAAATGAAGGTTGTCACAGCTGTGATGTCACAGATAGAGGAAATCTGAGTCTGTCACTGCTATGGTGTCACAGAGAGGGGAAAACTGGAGTGATCACTGTTGTGCAGTGCCAGAGAAAGTTACACAGGTGCTATGACTTATCGGTTGGCACAAAGGGGATGGAATTGGGCTTGTTAGGTCTGTGGTATCACACAGAGTCTTCAATTGGTTCTGTCTCTGATGTGATGTCCCAGAGAGGGGAATAATGGGTCTGTCATCGCTGTGGTGTAAGAGAGAGGAGTAAATTGGGCCTGTCACTGCTCTGATGTCACAGATAGAGGAGAACTGAATCAGTCACGGCTGTGATGCCACAGAGAGGGAAAAACTGAGGCTGCCACAGCTTTGGTGTCATGAACAGACATAAATTGGGCCTGTCACTGCTCTGATGTCACAGATAGAGGAAAACTGAATCAGTCACGGCTGTGATGCCACAGAGAGGGAAAAACTGAGGCTGCCACAGCTTTGGTGTCATGAACAGACATAAATTGGGCCTGTCACTGCTCTGATGTCACAGATAGAGGAAAACTGAATCAGTCACGGCTGTGATGCCACAGAGAGGGAAAAACTGAGGCTGCCTCAGCTCTGGTGTCACAGAGAGGCATAGATTGGGCCTTTCACTGCTGTGATGTCACAGAGAAGGAAAACTGGGTCACTCATGGGTGTGATGTGACAGAGGGGGGAATACTGAGGCTGCCTCAGCTCTGGTGTCACAGAGAGGCATAGATTGGGCCTTTCACTGCTGTGATGTCACAGAGAGAAGAAAACTGAAGCTGTCACTGCTGTGGCCTATCAGAGGGGATGAATTCAGACTTGTCTATGATGTCATATCACCGAGAGGAGAAAACTGCCACTGTCACCGCTGAGTGTTCCAGATAGGTGTAAGTCGGGCTTGCTCCATCTGGGGTGTCACCGAAAGGGTGAAATTTCATCTGTTAGTGCTGTGATGTCATCAGGGGTGGAAAATGGGTCTTTCACTGCTGTGGTTTCACAGGCAGGCATAGATTGGGGTTCCCACTTCTGTGATGTCACAGAGAGGGATAAACTGGGGCTATCACAGCTGTGGAGTCTCAGAGAAAGGAACACAGGTGTTATGACTTGTCTGTTGCCACAAAGGGGATGGAATTAGGGTTGTCATGGCTATGATATCACAGAGAAGTTTTAATTGGTTCTGCCTCTGCTGTGATGTCACAGAGAGGGAAAAACTGAGGCTGCCTCAGCTCTGGTGTCACAGAGAGGCATAGATTGGGCCTTTCACTGCTGTGGTGTCACAGAGAGGAGAAAACTGGAGTGATCACTGTTGTGCAGTGCCAGAGAAAGGTACACAGGTGCTATGACTTATCGGTTGGCACAAAGGGGATGGAATTGGGCTTGTTAGGTCTGTGGTATCACACAGAGTCTTCAATTGGTTCTGTCTCTGATGTGATGTCCCAGAGAGGGGAATAATGGGTCTGTCATCGCTGTGGTGTAAGAGAGAGGAGTAAATTGGGCCTGTCACTGCTCTGATGTCACAGATAGAGGAGAACTGAATCAGTCACGGCTGTGATGCCACAGAGAGGGAAAAACTGAGGCTGCCACAGCTTTGGTGTCATGAACAGACATAAATTGGGCCTGTCACTGCTCTGATGTCACAGATAGAGGAAAACTGAATCAGTCACGGCTGTGATGCCACAGAGAGGGAAAAACTGAGGCTGCCACAGCTTTGGTGTCATGAACAGACATAAATTGGGCCTGTCACTGCTCTGATGTCACAGATAGAGGAAAACTGAATCAGTCACGGCTGTGATGCCACAGAGAGGGAAAAACTGAGGCTGCCTCAGCTCTGGTGTCACAGAGAGGCATAGATTGGGCCTTTCACTGCTGTGATGTCACAGAGAAGGAAAACTGGGTCACTCATGGGTGTGATGTGACAGAGGGGGGAATACTGAGGCTGCCTCAGCTCTGGTGTCACAGAGAGGCATAGATTGGGCCTTTCACTGCTGTGATGTCACAGAGAGAAGAAAACTGAAGCTGTCACTGCTGTGGCCTATCAGAGGGGATGAATTCAGACTTGTCTATGATGTCATATCACCGAGAGGAGAAAACTGCCACTGTCACCGCTGAGTGTTCCAGATAGGTGTAAGTCGGGCTTGCTCCATCTGGGGTGTCACCGAAAGGGTGAAATTTCATCTGTCAGTGCTGTGATGTCATCAGGGGTGGAAAATGGGTCTTTCACTGCTGTGGTTTCACAGGCAGGCATAGATTGGGGTTCCCACTTCTGTGATGTCACAGAGAGGGATAAACTGGGGCTATCACAGCTGTGGAGTCTCAGAGAAAGGAACACAGGTGTTATGACTTGTCTGTTGCCACAAAGGGGATGGAATTAGGGTTGTCATGGCTATGATATCACAGAGAAGTTTTAATTGGTTCTGCCTCTGCTGTGATGTCACAGAGAGGGAAAAACTGACGCTGCCTCAGCTCTGGTGTCACAGAGAGGCATAGATTGGGCCTTTCACTGCTGTGGTGTCACAGAGAGGAGAAAACTGGAGTGATCACTGTTGTGCAGTGCCAGAGAAAGGTACACAGGTGCTATGACTTATCGGTTGGCACAAAGGGGATGGAATTGGGCTTGTTAGGTCTGTGGTATCACACAGAGTCTTCAATTGGTTCTGTCTCTGATGTGATGTCCCAGAGAGGGGAATAATGGGTCTGTCATCGCTGTGGTGTAAGAGAGAGGAGTAAATTGGGCCTGTCACTGCTCTGATGTCACAGATAGAGGAGAACTGAATCAGTCACGGCTGTGATGCCACAGAGAGGGAAAAACTGAGGCTGCCACAGCTTTGGTGTCATGAACAGACATAAATTGGGCCTGTCACTGCTCTGATGTCACAGATAGAGGAAAACTGAATCAGTCACGGCTGTGATGCCACAGAGAGGGAAAAACTGAGGCTGCCACAGCTTTGGTGTCATGAACAGACATAAATTGGGCCTGTCACTGCTCTGATGTCACAGATAGAGGAAAACTGAATCAGTCACGGCTGTGATGCCACAGAGAGGGAAAAACTGAGGCTGCCTCACCTCTGGTGTCACAGAGAGGCATAGATTGGGCCTTTCACTGCTGTGATGTCACAGAGAAGGAAAACTGGGTCACTCATGGGTGTGATGTGACAGAGGGGGGAATACTGAGGCTGGCTCACCTCTGGTGTCACAGAGAGGCATAGATTGGGCCTTTCACTGCTGTGATGTCACAGAGAGAAGAAAACTGAAGCTGTCACTGCTGTGGCCTATCAGAGGGGATGAATTCAGACTTGTCTATGATGTCATATCACCGAGAGGAGAAAACTGCCACTGTCACCGCTGAGTGTTCCAGATAGGTGTAAGTCGGGCTTGCTCCATCTGGGGTGTCACCGAAAGGGTGAAATTTCATCTGTCAGTGCTGTGATGTCATCAGGGGTGGAAAATGGGTCTTTCACTGCTGTGGTTTCACAGGCAGGCATAGATTGGGGTTCCCACTTCTGTGATGTCACAGAGAGGGATAAACTGGGGCTATCACAGCTGTGGAGTCTCAGAGAAAGGAACACAGGTGTTATGACTTGTCTGTTGCCACAAAGGGGATGGAATTAGGGTTGTCATGGCTATGATATCACAGAGAAGTTTTAATTGGTTCTGCCTCTGCTGTGATGTCACAGAGAGGGAAAAACTGAGGCTGCCTCAGCTCTGGTGTCACAGAGAGGCATAGATTGGGCCTTTCACTGCTGTGGTGTCACAGAGAGGAGAAAACTGGAGTGATCACTGTTGTGCAGTGCCAGAGAAAGGTACACAGGTGCTATGACTTATCGGTTGGCACAAAGGGGATGGAATTGGGCTTGTTAGGTCTGTGGTATCACACAGAGTCTTCAATTGGTTCTGTCTCTGATGTGATGTCCCAGAGAGGGGAATAATGGGTCTGTCATCGCTGTGGTGTAAGAGAGAGGAGTAAATTGGGCCTGTCACTGCTCTGATGTCACAGATAGAGGAGAACTGAATCAGTCACGGCTGTGATGCCACAGAGAGGGAAAAACTGAGGCTGCCACAGCTTTGGTGTCATGAACAGACATAAATTGGGCCTGTCACTGCTCTGATGTCACAGATAGAGGAAAACTGAATCAGTCACGGCTGTGATGCCACAGAGAGGGAAAAACTGAGGCTGCCACAGCTTTGGTGTCATGAACAGACATAAATTGGGCCTGTCACTGCTCTGATGTCACAGATAGAGGAAAACTGAATCAGTCACGGCTGTGATGCCACAGAGAGGGAAAAACTGAGGCTGCCTCAGCTCTGGTGTCACAGAGAGGCATAGATTGGGCCTTTCACTGCAGTGATGTCACAGAGAAGGAAAACTGGGTCACTCATGGGTGTGATGTGACAGAGGGGGGAGTACTGAGGCTGCCTCAGCTCTGGTGTCACAGAGAGGCATAGATTGGGCCTTTCACTGCTGTGATGTCACAGAGAGAAGAAAACTGAAGCTGTCACTGCTGTGGCCTCTCAGAGGGGATGAATTCAGACTTGTCTATGATGTCATATCACCGAGAGGAGAAAACTGCCACTGTCACCGCTGAGTGTTCCAGATAGGTGTAAGTCGGGCTTGCTCCATCTGGGGTGTCACCGAAAGGGTGAAATTTCATCTGTCAGTGCTGTGATGTCATCAGGGGTGGAAAATGGGTCTTTCACTGCTGTGGTGTCACAGGCAGGCATAGATTGGGGTTCCCACTTCTGTGATGTCACAGAGAGGGATAAACTGGGGCTATCACAGCTGTGGAGTCTCAGAGAAAGGAACACAGGTGTTATGACTTGTCTGTTGCCACAAAGGGGATGGAATTAGGGTTGTCATGGCTATGATATCACAGAGAAGTTTTAATTGGTTCTGCCTCTGCTGTGATGTCACAGAGAGTAGAATAAGGGGTCTGTCACTGCTGTGGTGTTACATCGAAGCCGAAATGAAGGTTGTCACAGCTGTGATGTCACAGATAGAGGAAATCTGAGTCTGTCACTGCTGTGGTGTCACAGAGAGGGGAAAACTGGAGTGATCACTGTTGTGCAGTGCAAGAGAAAGTTACACAGGTGCTATGACTTATCGGTTGGCACAAAGGGGATGGAATTGGGCTTGTTAGGTCTGTGGTATCACACAGAGTCTTCAATTGGTTCTGTCTCTGATGTGATGTCCCAGAGAGGGGAATAATGGGTCTGTCATCGCTGTGGTGTAAGAGAGAGGAGTAAATTGGGCCTGTCACTGCTCTGATGTCACAGATAGAGGAGAACTGAATCGGTCACGGTTGTGATGCCACAGAGAGGGAAAAACTGAGGCTGCCACAGCTTTGGTGTCATGAACAGACATAAATTGGGCCTGTCACTGCTCTGATGTCACAGATAGAGGAAAACTGAATCAGTCACGGCTGTGATGCCACAGAGAGGGAAAAACTGAGGCTGCCACAGCTTTGGTGTCATGAACAGACATAAATTGGGCCTGTCACTGCTCTGATGTCACAGATAGAGGAAAACTGAATCAGTCACGGCTGTGATGCCACAGAGAGGGAAAAACTGAGGCTGCCTCAGCTCTGGTGTCACAGAGAGGCATAGATTGGGCCTTTCACTGCTGTGATGTCACAGAGAAGGAAAACTGGGTCACTCATGGGTGTGATGTGACAGAGGGGGGAATACTGAGGCTGCCTCAGCTCTGGTGTCACAGAGAGGCATAGATTGGGCCTTTCACTGCTGTGATGTCACAGAGAGAAGAAAACTGAAGCTGTCACTGCTGTGGCCTATCAGAGGGGATGAATTCAGACTTGTCTATGATGTCATATCACCGAGAGGAGAAAACTGCCACTGTCACCGCTGAGTGTTCCAGATAGGTGTAAGTCGGGCTTGCTCCATCTGGGGTGTCACCGAAAGGGTGAAATTTCATCTGTCAATGCTGTGATGTCATCAGGGGTGGAAAATGGGTCTTTCACTGCTGTGGTGTCACAGGCAGGCATAGATTGGGGTTCCCACTTTAGTGATGTCACAGAGAGGGATAAACTGGGGCTATCACAGCTGTGGAGTCTCAGAGAAAGGAACACAGGTGTTATGACTTGTCTGTTGCCACAAAGGGGATGGAATTAGGGTTGTCATGGCTATGATATCACAGAGAAGTTTTAATTGGTTCTGCCTCTGCTGTGATGTCACAGAGAGTAGAATAAGGGGTCTGTCACTGCTGTGGTGTTACATCGAAGCCGAAATGAAGGTTGTCACAGCTGTGATGTCACAGATAGAGGAAATCTGAGTCTGTCACTGCTGTGGTGTCACAGAGAGGGGAAAACTGGAGTGATCACTGTTGTGCAGTGCAAGAGAAAGTTACACAGGTGCTATGACTTATCGGTTGGCACAAAGGGGATGGAATTGGGCTTGTTAGGTCTGTGGTATCACACAGAGTCTTCAATTGGTTCTGTCTCTGATGTGATGTCCCAGAGAGGGGAATAATGGGTCTGTCATCGCTGTGGTGTAAGAGAGAGGAGTAAATTGGGCCTGTCACTGCTCTGATGTCACAGATAGAGGAAAACTGAATCAGTCACGGTTGTGATGCCACAGAGAGGGAAAAACTGAGGCTGCCACAGCTTTGGTGTCATGAACAGACATAAATTGGGCCTGTCACTGCTCTGATGTCACAGATAGAGGAAAACTGAATCAGTCACGGCGGTGATGCCACAGAGAGGGAAAAACTGAGGCTGCCACAGCTTTGGTGTCATGAACAGACATAAATTGGGCCTGTCACTGCTCTGATGTCACAGATAGAGGAAAACTGAATCAGTCACGGCTGTGATGCCACAGAGAGGGAAAAACTGAGGCTACCACAGCTTTGGTGTCATGAACAGACATAAATTGGGCCTGTCACTGCTCTGATGTCACAGATAGAGGAAAACTGAATCAGTCACGGCTGTGATGCCACAGAGAGGGAAAAACTGAGGCTGCCACAGCTTTGGTGTCATGAACAGACATAAATTGGGCCTTTCACTGCGCTGATGTCACAGATAGAGGAAAACTGAATCAGTCACGGCTGTGATGCCACAGAGAGGGAAAAACTGAGGCTGCCACAACTTTGGTGTCATGAACAGACATAAATTGGGCCTGTCACTGCTCTGATGTCACAGATAGAGGAAAACTGAATCAGTCACGGCTGTGATGCCACAGAGAGGGAAAAACTGAGGCTGCCACAGCTTTGGTGTCACAGACTGGCATAAATTGGATCTGTCACTGCAGTGATGTCACAGAGAGAAGAAAACTGAAGCTGTCACTGCTGTGGCCTATCAGAGGGGATGAATTCAGACTGGTCTATGATGTCATATCACCGAGAGGAGAAAACTGGCACTGTCACCGCAGAGTGTTCCAGATAGGTGTAAGTCGGGCTTGCTCCATCTGGGGTGTCACCGAAAGGGTGAAATTTCATCTGTTAGTGCTGTGATGTCATCAGGGGTGGAAAATGGGTCTTTCACTGCTGTGGTGTCACAGGCAGGCATAGATTGGGGTTCCCACTTCTGTGATGTCACAGAGGGGGATAAACTGGACCTATCACAGCTGTGGAGTCTCAGAGAAAGGAACACAGGTGTTATGACTTGTCTGTTGCCACAAAGGGGATGGAATTAGGGTTGTCATGGCTATGATATCACAGAGAAGTTTTAATTGGTTCTGCCTCTGCTGTGATGTCACAGAGAGGGAAAAACTGAGGCTGCCTCAGCTCTGGTGTCACAGAGAGGCATAGTTTGGGCCTTTCACTGCTGTGATGTCACAGAGAAGGAAAACTGGGTCACTCATGGGTGTGATGTGACAGAGGGGGGAGTACTGAGGCTGCCTCAGCTCTGGTGTCACAGAGAGGCATAGATTGGGCCTTTCACTGCTGTGATGTCACAGAGAGAAGAAAACTGAAGCTGTCACTGCTGTGGCCTCTCAGAGGGGATGAATTCAGACTTGTCTATGATGTCATATCACCGAGAGGAGAAAACTGCCACTGTCACCGCTGAGTGTTCCAGATAGGTGTAAGTCGGGCTTGCTCCATCTGGGGTGTCACCGAAAGGGTGAAATTTCATCTGTCAGTGCTGTGATGTCATCAGGGGTGGAAAATGGGTCTTTCACTGCTGTGGTGTCACAGGCAGGCATAGATTGGGGTTCCCACTTCTGTGATGTCACAGAGGGGGATAAACTGGATCTATCACAGCTGTAGAGTCTCAGAGAAAGGAACACAGGTGTTATGACTTGTCTGTTGCCACAAAGGGGATGGAATTAGGGTTGTCATGGCTATGATATCACAGAGAAGTTTTAATTGGTTCTGCCTCTGCTGTGATGTCACAGAGAGTAGAATAAGGGGTCTGTCACTGCTGTGGTGTTACATCGAAGCCGAAATGAAGGTTGTCACAGCTGTGATGTCACAGATAGAGGAAATCTGAGTCTGTCACTGCTGTGGTGTCACAGAGAGGGGAAAACTGGAGTGATCACTGTTGTGCAGTGCAAGAGAAAGTTACACACGTGCTATGACTTATCGGTTGGCACAAAGGGGATGGAATTGGGCTTGTTAGGTCTGTGGTATCACACAGAGTCTTCAATTGGTTCTGTCTCTGATGTGATGTCCCAGAGAGGGGAATAATGGGTCTGTCATCGCTGTGGTGTAAGAGAGAGGAGTAAATTGGGCCTGTCACTGCTCTGATGTCACAGATAGAGGAAAACTGAATCGGTCACGGTTGTGATGCCACAGAGAGGGAAAAACTGAGGCTGCCACAGCTTTGGTGTCATGAACAGACATAAATTGGGCCTGTCACTGCTCTGATGTCACAGATAGAGGAAAACTGAATCAGTCACGGCTGTGATGCCACAGAGAGGGAAAAACTGAGGCTGCCACAGCTTTGGTGTCATGAACAGACATAAATTGGGCCTGTCACTGCTCTGATGTCACAGATAGAGGAAAACTGAATCAGTCACGGCTGTGATGCCACAGAGAGGGAAAAACTGAGGCTGCCTCAGCTCTGGTGTCACAGAGAGGCATAGATTGGGCCTTTCACTGCTGTGATGTCACAGAGAAGGAAAACTGGGTCACTCATGGGTGTGATGTGACAGAGGGGGGAATACTGAGGCTGCCTCAGCTCTGGTGTCACAGAGAGGCATAGATTGGGCCTTTCACTGCTGTGATGTCACAGAGAGAAGAAAACTGAAGCTGTCACTGCTGTGGCCTATCAGAGGGGATGAATTCAGACTTGTCTATGATGTCATATCACCGAGAGGAGAAAACTGCCACTGTCACCGCTGAGTGTTCCAGATAGGTGTAAGTCGGGCTTGCTCCATCTGGGGTGTCACCGAAAGGGTGAAATTTCATCTGTCAGTGCTGTGATGTCATCAGGGGTGGAAAATGGGTCTTTCACTGCTGTGGTTTCACAGGCAGGCATAGATTGGGGTTCCCACTTCTGTGATGTCACAGAGAGGGATAAACTGGGGCTATCACAGCTGTGGAGTCTCAGAGAAAGGAACACAGGTGTTATGACTTGTCTGTTGCCACAAAGGGGATGGAATTAGGGTTGTCATGGCTATGATATCACAGAGAATTTTTAATTGGTTCTGCCTCTGCTGTGATGTCACAGAGAGTAGAATAAGGGGTCTGTCACTGCTGTGGTGTTACATCGAAGCCGAAATGAAGGTTGTCACAGCTGTGATGTCACAGATAGAGGAAATCTGAGTCTGTCACTGTTGTGGTGTCACAGAGAGGGGAAAACTGGAGTGATCACTGTTGTGCAGTGCCAGAGAAAGGTACACAGGTGCTATGACTTATCGGTTGGCACAAAGGGGATGGAATTGGGCTTGTTAGGTCTGTGGTATCACACAGAGTCTTCAATTGGTTCTGTCTCTGATGTGATGTCCCAGAGAGGGGAATAATGGGTCTGTCATCGCTGTGGTGTAAGAGAGAGGAGTAAATTGGGCCTGTCACTGCTCTGATGTCACACATAGAGGAGAACTGAATCAGTCACGGCTGTGATGCCACAGAGAGGGAAAAACTGAGGCTGCCACAGCTTTGGTGTCATGAACAGACATAAATTGGGCCTGTCACTGCTCTGATGTCACAGATAGAGGAAAACTGAATCAGTCACGGCTGTGATGCCACAGAGAGGGAAAAACTGAGGCTGCCACAGCTTTGGTGTCATGAACAGACATAAATTGGGCCTGTCACTGCTCTGATGTCACAGATAGAGGAAAACTGAATCAGTCACGGCTGTGATGCCACAGAGAGGGAAAAACTGAGGCTGCCTCAGCTCTGGTGTCACAGAGAGGCATAGATTGGGCCTTTCACTGCTGTGATGTCACAGAGAAGGAAAACTGGATCACTCATGGGTGTGATGTGACAGAGGGGGGAATACTGAGGCTGCCTCAGCTCTGGTGTCACAGAGAGGCATAGATTGGGCCTTTCACTGCTGTGATGTCACAGAGAGAAGAAAACTGAAGCTGTCACTGCTGTGGCCTATCAGAGGGGATGAATTCAGACTTGTCTATGATGTCATATCACCGAGAGGAGAAAACTGCCACTGTCACCGCTGAGTGTTCCAGATAGGTGTAAGTCGGGCTTGCTCCATCTGGGGTGTCACCGAAAGGGTGAAATTTCATCTGTCAGTGCTGTGATGTCATCAGGGGTGGAAAATGGGTCTTTCACTGCTGTGGTTTCACAGGCAGGCATAGATTGGGGTTCCCACTTCTGTGATGTCACAGAGAGGGATAAACTGGGGCTATCACAGCTGTGGAGTCTCAGAGAAAGGAACACAGGTGTTATGACTTGTCTGTTGCCACAAAGGGGATGGAATTAGGGTTGTCATGGCTATGATATCACAGAGAAGTTTTAATTGGTTCTGCCTCTGCTGTGATGTCACAGAGAGGGAAAAACTGAGGCTGCCTCAGCTCTGGTGTCACAGAGAGGCATAGATTGGGCCTTTCACTGCTGTGGTGTCACAGAGAGGAGAAAACTGGAGTGATCACTGTTGTGCAGTGCCAGAGAAAGGTACACAGGTGCTATGACTTATCGGTTGGCACAAAGGGGGATGGAATTGGGCTTGTTAGGTCTGTGGTATCACACAGAGTCTTCAATTGGTTCTGTCTCTGATGTGATGTCCCAGAGAGGGGAATAATGGGTCTGTCATCGCTGTGGTGTAAGAGAGAGGAGTAAATTGGGCCTGTCACTGCTCTGATGTCACAGATAGAGGAGACCTGAATCAGTCACGGCTGTGATGCCACAGAGAGGGAAAAACTGAGGCTGCCACAGCTTTGGTGTCATGAACAGACATAAATTGGGCCTGTCACTGCTCTGATGTCACAGATAGAGGAAAACTGAATCAGTCACGGCTGTGATGCCACAGAGAGGGAAAAACTGAGGCTGCCACAGCTTTGGTGTCATGAACAGACATAAATTGGGCCTGTCACTGCTCTGATGTCACAGATAGAGGAAAACTGAATCAGTCACGGCTGTGATGCCACAGAGAGGGAAAAACTGAGGCTGCCTCAGCTCTGGTGTCACAGAGAGGCATAGATTGGGCCTTTCACTGCTGTGATGTCACAGAGAAGGAAAACTGGGTCACTCATGGGTGTGATGTGACAGAGGGGGGAGTACTGAGGCTGCCTCAGCTCTGGTGTCACAGAGAGGCATAGATTGGGCCTTTCACTGCTGTGATGTCACAGAGAGAAGAAAACTGAAGCTGTCACTGCTGTGGCCTATCAGAGGGGATGAATTCAGACTTGTCTATGATGTCATATCACCGAGAGGAGAAAACTGCCACTGTCACCGCTGAGTGTTCCAGATAGGTGTAAGTCGGGCTTGCTCCATCTGGGGTGTCACCGAAAGGGTGAAATTTCATCTGTTAGTGCTGTGATGTCATCAGGGGTGGAAAATGGGTCTTTCACTGCTGTGGTGTCACAGGCAGGCATAGATTGGGGTTCCCACTTCTGTGATGTCACAGAGGGGGATAAACTGGATCTATCACAGCTGTGGAGTCTCAGAGCAAGGAACACAGGTGTTATGACTTGTCTGTTGCCACAAAGGGGATGGAATTAGGGTTGTCATGGCTATGATATCACAGAGAATTTTTAATTGGTTCTGCCTCTGCTGTGATGTCACAGAGAGTAGAATAAGGGGTCTGTCACTGCTGTGGTGTTACATCGAAGCCGAAATGAAGGTTGTCACAGCTGTGATGTCACAGATAGAGGAAATCTGAGTCTGTCACTGCTGTGGTGTCACAGAGAGGGGAAAACTGGAGTGATCACTGTTGTGCAGTGCCAGAGAAAGTTACACAGGTGCTATGACTTATCGGTTGGCACAAAGGGGATGGAATTGGGCTTGTTAGGTCTGTGGTATCACACAGAGTCTTCAATTGGTTCTGTCTCTGATGTGATGTCCCAGAGAGGGGAATAATGGGTCTGTCATCGCTGTGGTGTAAGAGAGAGGAGTAAATTGGGCCTGTCACTGCTCTGATGTCACAGATAGAGGAGAACTGAATCAGTCACGGCTGTGATGCCACAGAGAGGGAAAAACTGAGGCTGCCACAGCTTTGGTGTCATGAACAGACATAAATTGGGCCTGTCACTGCTCTGATGTCACAGATAGAGGAAAACTGAATCAGTCACGGCTGTGATGCCACAGAGAGGGAAAAACTGAGGCTGCCACAGCTTTGGTGTCATGAACAGACATAAATTGGGCCTGTCACTGCTCTGATGTCACAGATAGAGGAAAACTGAATCAGTCACGGCTGTGATGCCACAGAGAGGGAAAAACTGAGGCTGCCTCAGCTCTGGTGTCACAGAGAGGCATAGATTGGGCCTTTCACTGCTGTGATGTCACAGAGAAGGAAAACTGGATCACTCATGGGTGTGATGTGACAGAGGGGGGAATACTGAGGCTGCCTCAGCTCTGGTGTCACAGAGAGGCATAGATTGGGCCTTTCACTGCTGTGATGTCACAGAGAGAAGAAAACTGAAGCTGTCACTGCTGTGGCCTATCAGAGGGGATGAATTCAGACTTGTCTATGATGTCATATCACCGAGAGGAGAAAACTGCCACTGTCACCGCTGAGTGTTCCAGATAGGTGTAAGTCGGGCTTGCTCCATCTGGGGTGTCACCGAAAGGGTGAAATTTCATCTGTCAGTGCTGTGATGTCATCAGGGGTGGAAAATGGGTCTTTCACTGCTGTGGTTTCACAGGCAGGCATAGATTGGGGTTCCCACTTCTGTGATGTCACAGAGAGGGATAAACTGGGGCTATCACAGCTGTGGAGTCTCAGAGAAAGGAACACAGGTGTTATGACTTGTCTGTTGCCACAAAGGGGATGGAATTAGGGTTGTCATGGCTATGATATCACAGAGAAGTTTTAATTGGTTCTGCCTCTGCTGTGATGTCACAGAGAGGGAAAAACTGAGGCTGCCTCAGCTCTGGTGTCACAGAGAGGCATAGATTGGGCCTTTCACTGCTGTGGTGTCACAGAGAGGAGAAAACTGGAGTGATCACTGTTGTGCAGTGCCAGAGAAAGGTACACAGGTGCTATGACTTATCGGTTGGCACAAAGGGGATGGAATTGGGCTTGTTAGGTCTGTGGTATCACACAGAGTCTTCAATTGGTTCTGTCTCTGATGTGATGTCCCAGAGAGGGGAATAATGGGTCTGTCATCGCTGTGGTGTAAGAGAGAGGAGTAAATTGGGCCTGTCACTGCTCTGATGTCACACATAGAGGAGAACTGAATCAGTCACGGCTGTGATGCCACAGAGAGGGAAAAACTGAGGCTGCCACAGCTTTGGTGTCATGAACAGACATAAATTGGGCCTGTCACTGCTCTGATGTCACAGATAGAGGAAAACTGAATCAGTCACGGCTGTGATGCCACAGAGAGGGAAAAACTGAGGCTGCCACAGCTTTGGTGTCATGAACAGACATAAATTGGGCCTGTCACTGCTCTGATGTCACAGATAGAGGAAAACTGAATCAGTCACGGCTGTGATGCCACAGAGAGGGAAAAACTGAGGCTGCCTCAGCTCTGGTGTCACAGAGAGGCATAGATTGGGCCTTTCACTGCTGTGATGTCACAGAGAAGGAAAACTGGGTCACTCATGGGTGTGATGTGACAGAGGGGGGAGTACTGAGGCTGCCTCAGCTCTGGTGTCACAGAGAGGCATAGATTGGGCCTTTCACTGCTGTGATGTCACAGAGAGAAGAAAACTGAAGCTGTCACTGCTGTGGCCTATCAGAGGGGATGAATTCAGACTTGTCTATGATGTCATATCACCGAGAGGAGAAAACTGCCACTGTCACCGCTGAGTGTTCCAGATAGGTGTAAGTCGGGCTTTCTCCATCTGGGGTGTCACCGAAAGGGTGAAATTTCATCTGTTAGTGCTGTGATGTCATCAGGGGTGGAAAATGGGTCTTTCACTGCTGTGGTGTCACAGGCAGGCATAGATTGGGGTTCCCACTTCTGTGATGTCACAGAGGGGGATAAACTGGATCTATCACAGCTGTGGAGTCTCAGAGCAAGGAACACAGGTGTTATGACTTGTCTGTTGCCACAAAGGGGATGGAATTAAGGTTGTCATGGCTATGATATCACAGAGAAGTTTTAATTGGTTCTGCCTCTGCTGTGATGTCACAGAGAGTAGAATAAGGGGTCTGTCACTGCTGTGGTGTTACATCGAAGCCGAAATGAAGGTTGTCACAGCTGTGATGTCACCGAGAGAGGAAATCTGAGTCTGTCACTGCTGTGGTGTCACAGAGAGGGGAAAACTGGAGTGATCACTGTTGTGCAGTGCAAGAGAAAGTTACACAGGTGCTATGACTTATCGGTTGGCACAAAGGGGATGGAATTGGGCTTGTTAGGTCTGTGGTATCACACAGAGTCTTCAATTGGTTCTGTCTCTGATATGATGTCCCAGGGAGGGGAATAATGGGTCTATCATCGCTGTGGTGTAAGAGAGAGGAGTAAATTGGGCCTGTCACTGCTCTGATGTCACAGATAGAGGAAAACTGAATCAGTCACGGCTGTGATGCCACAGAGAGGGAAAAACTGAGGCTGCCACAGCTTTGGTGTCATGAACAGACATAAATTGGGCCTGTCACTGCTCTGATGTCACAGATAGAGGAAAACTGAATCAGTCACGGCTGTGATGCCACAGAGAGGGAAAAACTGAGGCTGCCACAGCTTTGGTGTCATGAACAGACATAAATTGGGCCTGTTGTCACTGCTCTGATGTCACAAAGAAGAAAAACTGGGTCACTCATGGGTGTGATGTGACAGAGGGGGGAGTACTGAGGCTGCCTCAGCTCTGGTGTCACAGAGAGGCATAGATTGGGCCTTTCACTGCTGTGATGTCACAGAGAAGGAAAACTGGGTCACTCATGGGTGTGATGTGACAGAGGGGGGAATACTGAGGCTGCCTCAGCTCTGGTGTCACAGAGAGGCATAGATTGGGCCTTTCACTGCTGTGATGTCACAGAGAGAAGAAAACTGAAGCTGTCACTGCTGTGGCCTATCAGAGGGGATGAATTCAGACTTGTCTATGATGTCATATCACCGAGAGGAGAAAACTGCCACTGTCACCGCTGAGTGTTCCAGATAGGTGTAAGTCGGGCTTGCTCCATCTGGGGTGTCACCGAAAGGGTGAAATTTCATCTGTCAGTGCTGTGATGTCATCAGGGGTGGAAAATGGGTCTTTCACTGCTGTGGTTTCACAGGCAGGCATAGATTGGGGTTCCCACTTCTGTGATGTCACAGAGAGGGATAAACTGGGGCTATCACAGCTGTGGAGTCTCAGAGAAAGGAACACAGGTGTTATGACTTGTCTGTTGCCACAAAGGGGATGGAATTAGGGTTGTCATGGCTATGATATCACAGAGAAGTTTTAATTGGTTCTGCCTCTGCTGTGATGTCACAGAGAGGGAAAAACTGAGGCTGCCTCAGCTCTGGTGTCACAGAGAGGCATAGATTGGGCCTTTCACTGCTGTGATGTCACAGAGAAGGAAAACTGGATCACTCATGGGTGTGATGTGACAGAGGGGGGAATACTGAGGCTGCCTCAGCTCTGGTGTCACAGAGAGGCATAGATTGGGCCTTTCACTGCTGTGATGTCACAGAGAGAAGAAAACTGAAGCTGTCACTGCTGTGGCCTATCAGAGGGGATGAATTCAGACTTGTCTATGATGTCATATCACCGAGAGGAGAAAACTGCCACTGTCACCGCTGAGTGTTCCAGATAGGTGTAAGTCGGGCTTGCTCCATCTGGGGTGTCACCGAAAGGGTGAAATTTCATCTGTCAGTGCTGTGATGTCATCAGGGGTGGAAAATGGGTCTTTCACTGCTGTGGTTTCACAGGCAGGCATAGATTGGGGTTCCCACTTCTGTGATGTCACAGAGAGGGATAAACTGGGGCTATCACAGCTGTGGAGTCTCAGAGAAAGGAACACAGGTGTTATGACTTGTCTGTTGCCACAAAGGGGATGGAATTAGGGTTGTCATGGCTATGATATCACAGAGAAGTTTTAATTGGTTCTGCCTCTGCTGTGATGTCACAGAGAGGGAAAAACTGAGGCTGCCTCAGCTCTGGTGTCACAGAGAGGCATAGATTGGGCCTTTCACTGCTGTGGTGTCACAGAGAGGAGAAAACTGGAGTGATCACTGTTGTGCAGTGCCAGAGAAAGGTACACAGGTGCTATGACTTATCGGTTGGCACAAAGGGGATGGAATTGGGCTTGTTAGGTCTGTGGTATCACACAGAGTCTTCAATTGGTTCTGTCTCTGATGTGATGTCCCAGAGAGGGGAATAATGGGTCTGTCATCGCTGTGGTGTAAGAGAGAGGAGTAAATTGGGCCTGTCACTGCTCTGATGTCACAGATAGAGGAGAACTGAATCAGTCACGGCTGTGATGCCACAGAGAGGGAAAAACTGAGGCTGCCACAGCTTTGGTGTCATGAACAGACATAAATTGGGCCTGTCACTGCTCTGATGTCACAGATAGAGGAAAACTGAATCAGTCACGGCTGTGATGCCACAGAGAGGGGAAAAACTGAGGCTGCCACAGCTTTGGTGTCATGAACAGACATAAATTGGGCCTGTCACTGCTCTGATGTCACAGATAGAGGGAAAACTGAATCAGTCACGGCTGTGATGCCACAGAGAGGGAAAAACTGAGGCTGCCACAGCTTTGGTGTCATGAACAGACATAAATTGGGCCTGTCACTGCTCTGATGTCACAAAGAAGAAAAACTGGGTCACTCATGGGTGTGATGTGACAGAGGGGGGAGTACTGAGGCTGCCTCAGCTCTGGTGTCACAGAGAGGCATAGATTGGGCCTTTCACTGCTGTGATGTCACAGAGAGAAGAAAACTGAAGCTGTCACTGCTGTGGCCTATCAGAGGGGATGAATTCAGACTTGTCTATGATGTCATATCACCGAGAGGAGAAAACTGCCACTGTCACCGCTGAGTGTTCCAGATAGGTGTAAGTCGGGCTTGCTCCATCTGGGGTGTCACCGAAAGGGTGAAATTTCATCTGTCAGTGCTGTGATGTCATCAGGGGTGGAAAATGGGTCTTTCACTGCTGTGGTTTCACAGGCAGGCATAGATTGGGGTTCCCACTTCTGTGATGTCACAGAGAGGGATAAACTGGGGCTATCACAGCTGTGGAGTCTCAGAGAAAGGAACACAGGTGTTATGACTTGTCTGTTGCCACAAAGGGGATGGAATTAGGGTTGTCATGGCTATGATATCACAGAGAAGTTTTAATTGGTTCTGCCTCTGCTGTGATGTCACAGAGAGGGAAAAACTGAGGCTGCCTCAGCTCTGGTGTCACAGAGAGGCATAGATTGGGCCTTTCACTGCTGTGGTGTCACAGAGAGGAGAAAACTGGAGTGATCACTGTTGTGCAGTGCCAGAGAAAGGTACACAGGTGCTATGACTTATCGGTTGGCACAAAGGGGATGGAATTGGGCTTGTTAGGTCTGTGGTATCACACAGAGTCTTCAATTGGTTCTGTCTCTGATGTGATGTCCCAGAGAGGGGAATAATGGGTCTGTCATCGCTGTGGTGTAAGAGAGAGGAGTAAATTGGGCCTGTCACTGCTCTGATGTCACAGATAGAGGAGAACTGAATCAGTCACGGCTGTGATGCCACAGAGAGGGAAAAACTGAGGCTGCCACAGCTTTGGTGTCATGAACAGACATAAATTGGGCCTGTCACTGCTCTGATGTCACAGATAGAGGAAAACTGAATCAGTCACGGCTGTGATGCCACAGAGAGGGAAAAACTGAGGCTGCCACAGCTTTGGTGTCATGAACAGACATAAATTGGGCCTGTCACTGCTCTGATGTCACAGATAGAGGAAAACTGAATCAGTCACGGCTGTGATGCCACAGAGAGGGAAAAACTGAGGCTGCCTCAGCTCTGGTGTCACAGAGAGGCATAGATTGGGCCTTTCACAGCTGTGATGTCACAGAGAAGGAAAACTGGGTCACTCATGGGTGTGATGTGACAGAGGGGGGAGTACTGAGGCTGCCTCAGCTCTGGTGTCACAGAGAGGCATAGATTGGGCCTTTCACTGCTGTGATGTCACAGAGAGAAGAAAACTGAAGCTGTCACTGCTGTGGCCTATCAGAGGGGATGAATTCAGACTTGTCTATGATGTCATATCACCGAGAGGAGAAAACTGCCACTGTCACCGCTGAGTGTTCCAGATAGGTGTAAGTCGGGCTTTCTCCATCTGGGGTGTCACCGAAAGGGTGAAATTTCATCTGTTAGTGCTGTGATGTCATCAGGGGTGGAAAATGGGTCTTTCACTGCTGTGGTGTCACAGGCAGGCATAGATTGGGGTTCCCACTTCTGTGATGTCACAGAGGGGGATAAACTGGATCTATCACAGCTGTGGAGTCTCAGAGAAAGGAACACAGGTGTTATGACTTGTCTGTTGCCACAAAGGGGATGGAATTAAGGTTGTCATGGCTATGATATCACAGAGAAGTTTTAATTGGTTCTGCCTCTGCTGTGATGTCACAGAGAGTAGAATAAGGGCTCTGTCACTGCTGTGGTGTTACATCGAAGCCGAAATGAAGGTTGTCACAGCTGTGATGTCACCGAGAGAGGAAATCTGAGTCTGTCACTGCTGTGGTGTCACAGAGAGGGGAAAACTGGAGTGATCACTGTTGTGCAGTGCAAGAGAAAGTTACACAGGTGCTATGACTTATCGGTTGGCACAAAGGGGATGGAATTGGGCTTGTTAGGTCTGTGGTATCACACAGAGTCTTCAATTGGTTCTGTCTCTGATGTGATGTCCCAGAGAGGGGAATAATGGGTCTATCATCGCTGTGGTGTAAGAGAGAGGAGTAAATTGGGCCTGTCACTGCTCTGATGTCACAGATAGAGGAAAACTGAATCAGTCACGGCTATGATGCCACAGAGAGGGAAAAACTGAGGCTGCCACAGCTTTGGTGTCATGAACAGACATAAATTGGGCCTGTCACTGCTCTGATGTCACAAAGAAGAAAAACTGGGTCACTCATGGGTGTGATGTGACAGAGGGGGGAGTACTGAGGCTGCCTCAGCTCTGGTGTCACAGAGAGGCATAGATTGGGCCTTTCACTGCTGTGATGTCACAGAGAAGGAAAACTGGGTCACTCATGGGTGTGATGTGACAGAGGGGGGAATACTGAGGCTGCCTCAGCTCTGGTGTCACAGAGAGGCATAGATTGGGCCTTTCACTGCTGTGATGTCACAGAGAGAAGAAAACTGAAGCTGTCACTGCTGTGGCCTATCAGAGGGGATGAATTCAGACTTGTCTATGATGTCATATCACCGAGAGGAGAAAACTGCCACTGTCACCGCTGAGTGTTCCAGATAGGTGTAAGTCGGGCTTGCTCCATCTGGGGTGTCACCGAAAGGGTGAAATTTCATCTGTCAGTGCTGTGATGTCATCAGGGGTGGAAAATGGGTCTTTCACTGCTGTGGTTTCACAGGCAGGCATAGATTGGGGTTCCCACTTCTGTGATGTCACAGAGAGGGATAAACTGGGGCTATCACAGCTGTGGAGTCTCAGAGAAAGGAACACAGGTGTTATGACTTGTCTGTTGCCACAAAGGGGATGGAATTAGGGTTGTCATGGCTATGATATCACAGAGAAGTTTTAATTGGTTCTGCCTCTGCTGTGATGTCACAGAGAGTAGAATAAGGGGTCTGTCACTGCTGTGGTGTTACATCGAAGCCGAAATGAAGGTTGTCACAGCTGTGATGTCACAGATAGAGGAAATCTGAGTCTGTCACTGCTGTGGTGTCACAGAGAGGAGAAAACTGGAGTGATCACTGTTGTGCAGTGCCAGAGAAAGGTACACAGGTGCTATGACTTATCGGTTGGCACAAAGGGGATGGAATTGGGCTTGTTAGGTCTGTGGTATCACACAGAGTCTTCAATTGGTTCTGTCTCTGATGTGATGTCCCAGAGAGGGGAATAATGGGCCTGTCATCGCTGTGGTGTAAGAGAGAGGAGTAAATTGGGCCTGTCACTGCTCTGATGTCACAGATAGAGGAGAACTGAATCAGTCACGGCTGTGATGCCACAGAGAGGGAAAAACTGAGGCTGCCACAGCTTTGGTGTCATGAACAGACATAAATTGGGCCTGTCACTGCTCTGATGTCACAGATAGAGGAAAACTGAATCAGTCACGGCTGTGATGCCACAGAGAGGGAAAAACTGAGGCTGCCTCAGCTCTGGTGTCACAGAGAGGCATAGATTGGGCCTTTCACTGCTGTGATGTCACAGAGAAGGAAAACTGGATCACTCATGGGTGTGATGTGACAGAGGGGGGAATACTGAGGCTGCCTCAGCTCTGGTGTCACAGAGAGGCATAGATTGGGCCTTTCACTGCTGTGATGTCACAGAGAGAAGAAAACTGAAGCTGTCACTGCTGTGGCCTATCAGAGGGGATGAATTCAGACTTGTCTATGATGTCATATCACCGAGAGGAGAAAACTGCCACTGTCACCGCTGAGTGTTCCAGATAGGTGTAAGTCGGGCTTGCTCCATCTGGGGTGTCACCGAAAGGGTGAAATTTCATCTGTCAGTGCTGTGATGTCATCAGGGGTGGAAAATGGGTCTTTCACTGCTGTGGTTTCACAGGCAGGCATAGATTGGGGTTCCCACTTCTGTGATGTCACAGAGAGGGATAAACTGGGGCTATCACAGCTGTGGAGTCTCAGAGAAAGGAACACAGGTGTTATGACTTGTCTGTTGCCACAAAGGGGATGGAATTAGGGTTGTCATGGCTATGATATCACAGAGAAGTTTTAATTGGTTCTGCCTCTGCTGTGATGTCACAGAGAGGGAAAAACTGAGGCTGCCACAGCTCTGGTGTCACAGAGAGGCATAGATTGGGCCTTTCACTGCTGTGATGTCACAGAGAAGGAAAACTGGATCACTCATGGGTGTGATGTGACAGAGGGGGGAATACTGAGGCTGCCTCAGCTCTGGTGTCACAGAGAGGCATAGATTGGGCCTTTCACTGCTGTGATGTCACAGAGAGAAGAAAACTGAAGCTGTCACTGCTGTGGCCTATCAGAGGGGATGAATTCAGACTTGTCTATGATGTCATATCACCGAGAGGAGAAAACTGCCACTGTCACCGCTGAGTGTTCCAGATAGGTGTAAGTCGGGCTTGCTCCATCTGGGGTGTCACCGAAAGGGTGAAATTTCATCTGTCAGTGCTGTGATGTCATCAGGGGTGGAAAATGGGTCTTTCACTGCTGTGGTTTCACAGGCAGGCATAGATTGGGGTTCCCACTTCTGTGATGTCACAGAGAGGGATAAACTGGGGCTATCACAGCTGTGGAGTCTCAGAGAAAGGAACACAGGTGTTATGACTTGTCTGTTGCCACAAAGGGGATGGAATTAGGGTTGTCATGGCTATGATATCACAGAGAAGTTTTAATTGGTTCTGCCTCTGCTGTGATGTCACAGAGAGGGAAAAACTGAGGCTGCCTCAGCTCTGGTGTCACAGAGAGGCATAGATTGGGCCTTTCACTGCTGTGGTGTCACAGAGAGGAGAAAACTGGAGTGATCACTGTTGTGCAGTGCCAGAGAAAGGTACACAGGTGCTATGACTTATCGGTTGGCACAAAGGGGATGGAATTGGGCTTGTTAGGTCTGTGGTATCACACAGAGTCTTCAATTGGTTCTGTCTCTGATGTGATGTCCCAGAGAGGGGAATAATGGGTCTATCATCGCTGTGGTGTAAGAGAGAGGAGTAAATTGGGCCTGTCACTGCTCTGATGTCACAGATAGAGGAGAACTGAATCAGTCACGGCTGTGATGCCACAGAGAGGGAAAAACTGAGGCTGCCACAGCTTTGGTGTCATGAACAGACATAAATTGGGCCTGTCACTGCTCTGATGTCACAGATAGAGGAAAACTGAATCAGTCACGGCTGTGATGCCACAGAGAGGGAAAAACTGAGGCTGCCACAGCTTTGGTGTCATGAACAGACATAAATTGGGCCTGTCACTGCTCTGATGTCACAGAGAAGGAAAACTGGGTCACTCATGGGTGTGATGTGACAGAGGGGGGAATACTGAGGCTGCCTCAGCTCTGGTGTCACAGAGAGGCATAGATTGGGCCTTTCACTGCTGTGATGTCACAGAGAGAAGAAAACTGAAGCTGTCACTGCTGTGGCCTATCAGAGGGGATGAATTCAGACTTGTCTATGATGTCATATCACCGAGAGGAGAAAACTGCCACTGTCACCGCTGAGTGTTCCAGATAGGTGTAAGTCGGGCTTGCTCCATCTGGGGTGTCACCGAAAGGGTGAAATTTCATCTGTTAGTGCTGTGATGTCATCAGGGGTGGAAAATGGGTCTTTCACTGCTGTGGTGTCACAGGCAGGCATAGATTGGGGTTCCCACTTCTGTGATGTCACAGAGGGGGATAAACTGGATCTATCACAGCTGTGGAGTCTCAGAGAAAGGAACACAGGTGTTATGACTTGTCTGTTGCCACAAAGGGGATGGAATTAAGGTTGTCATGGCTATGATATCACAGAGAAGTTTTAATTGGTTCTGCCTCTGCTGTGATGTCACAGAGAGTAGAATAAGGGCTCTGTCACTGCTGTGGTGTTACATCGAAGCCGAAATGAAGGTTGTCACAGCTGTGATGTCACCGAGAGAGGAAATCTGAGTCTGTCACTGCTGTGGTGTCACAGAGAGGGGAAAACTGGAGTGATCACTGTTGTGCAGTGCAAGAGAAAGTTACACAGGTGCTATGACTTATCGGTTGGCACAAAGGGGATGGAATTGGGCTTGTTAGGTCTGTGGTATCACACAG
Source organism: Periparus ater (assembly GCA_032357785.1). Lineage (NCBI taxonomy): Eukaryota > Metazoa > Chordata > Aves > Passeriformes > Paridae > Periparus > Periparus ater. Next base: position 3,679,882 of record CM063628.1, read on the forward strand.
AGTCTTCAATTGGTTCTGTCTCTGATGTGATGTCCCAGAGAGGGGAATAATGGGTCTATCATCGCTGTGGTGTAAGAGAGAGGAGTAAATTGGGCCTGTCACTGCTCTGATGTCACAGATAGAGGAAAACTGAATCAGTCACGGCTGTGATGCCACAGAGAGGGAAAAACTGAGGCTGCCACAGCTTTGGTGTCATGAACAGACATAAATTGGGCCTGTCACTGCTCTGATGTCACAGATAGAGGAAAACTGAATCAGTCACGGCTGTGATGCCACAGAGAGGGAAAAACTGAGGCTGCCACAGCTTTGGTGTCATGAACAGACATAAATTGGGCCTGTCACTGCTGTGATGTCACAGAGAAGGAAAACTGGGTCACTCATGGGTGTGATGTGACAGAGGGGGGAATACTGAGGCTGCCTCAGCTCTGGTGTCACAGAGAGGCATAGATTGGGCCTTTCACTGCTGTGATGTCACAGAGAGAAGAAAACTGAAGCTGTCACTGCTGTGGCCTATCAGAGGGGATGAATTCAGACTTGTCTATGATGTCATATCACCGAGAGGAGAAAACTGCCACTGTCACCGCTGAGTGTTCCAGATAGGTGTAAGTCGGGCTTGCTCCATCTGGGGTGTCACCGAAAGGGTGAAATTTCATCTGTTAGTGCTGTGATGTCATCAGGGGTGGAAAATGGGTCTTTCACTGCTGTGGTGTCACAGGCAGGCATAGATTGGGGTTCCCACTTCTGTGATGTCACAGAGGGGGATAAACTGGATCTATCACAGCTGTGGAGTCTCAGAGAAAGGAACACAGGTGTTATGACTTGTCTGTTGCCACAAAGGGGATGGAATTAGGGTTGTCATGGCTATGATATCACAGAGAAGTTTTAATTGGTTCTGCCTCTGCTGTGATGTCACAGAGAGTAGAATAAGGGGTCTGTCACTGCTGTGGTGTTACATCGAAGCCGAAATGAAGGTTGTCACAGCTGTGATGTCACAGATAGAGGAAATCTGAGTCTGTCACTGCTGTGGTGTCACAGAGAGGGGAAAACTGGAGTGATCACTGTTGTGCAGTGCCAGAGAAAGGTACACAGGTGCTATGACTTATCGGTTGGCACAAAGGGGATGGAATTGGGCTTGTTAGGTCTGTGGTATCACACAGAGTTTTCAATTGGTTCTGTCTCTGATGTGATGTCCCAGAGAGGGGAATAATGGGTCTGTCATCGCTGTGGTGTAAGAGAGAGGAGTAAATTGGGCCTGTCACTGCTCTGATGTCACACATAGAGGAGAACTGAATCAGTCACGGCTGTGATGCCACAGAGAGGGAAAAACTGAGGCTGCCAGAGCTTTGGTGTCACAGAGAGGCATAGATTGGGCCTTTCACTGCTGTGATGTCACAGAGAAGGAAAACTGGGTCACTCATGGGTGTGATGTGACAGAGGGGGGAATACTGAGGCTGCCTCAGCTCTGGTGTCACAGAGAGGCATAGATTGGGCCTTTCACTGCTGTGATGTCACAGAGAGAAGAAAACTGAAGCTGTCACTGCTGTGGCCTATCAGAGGGGATGAATTCAGACTTGTCTATGATGTCATATCACCGAGAGGAGAAAACTGCCACTGTCACCGCTGAGTGTTCCAGATAGGTGTAAGTCGGGCTTTCTCCATCTGGGGTGTCACCGAAAGGTTGAAATTTCATCTGTTAGTGCTGTGATGTCATCAGGGGTGGAAAATGGGTCTTTCACTGCTGTGGTTTCACAGGCAGGCATAGATTGGGGTTCCCACTTCTGTGATGTCACAGAGAGGGATAAACTGGGGCTATCACAGCTGTGGAGTCTCAGAGAAAGGAACACAGGTGTTATGACTTGTCTGTTGCCACAAAGGGGATGGAATTAGGGTTGTCATGGCTATGATATCACAGAGAAGTTTTAATTGGTTCTGCCTCTGCTGTGATGTCACAGAGAGGGAAAAACTGAGGCTGCCTCAGCTCTGGTGTCACAGAGAGGCATAGATTGGGCCTTTCACTGCTGTGGTGTCACAGAGAGGAGAAAACTGGAGTGATCACTGTTGTGCAGTGCCAGAGAAAGGTACACAGGTGCTATGACTTATCGGTTGGCACAAAGGGGATGGAATTGGGCTTGTTAGGTCTGTGGTATCACACAGAGTCTTCAATTGGTTCTGTCTCTGATGTGATGTCCCAGAGAGGGGAATAATGGGTCTGTCATCGCTGTGGTGTAAGAGAGAGGAGTAAATTGGGCCTGTCACTGCTCTGATGTCACAGATAGAGGAGAACTGAATCAGTCACGGCTGTGATGCCACAGAGAGGGAAAAACTGAGGCTGCCACAGCTTTGGTGTCACAGACAGACATAAATTGGGCCTGTCACTGCTCTGATGTCACAGATAGAGGAGAACTGAATCAGTCACGGCTGTGATGCCACAGAGAGGGAAAAACTGAGGCTGCCACAGCTTTGGTGTCATGAACAGACATAAATTGGGCCTGTCACTGCTCTGATGTCACAGATAGAGGAAAACTGAATCAGTCACGGCTGTGATGCCACAGAGAGGGAAAAACTGAGGCTGCCACAGCTTTGGTGTCATGAACAGACATAAATTGGGCCTGTCACTGCTGTGATGTCACAGAGAAGGAAAACTGGGTCACTCATGGGTGTGATGTGACAGAGGGGGGAATACTGAGGCTGCCTCAGCTCTGGTGTCACAGAGAGGCATAGATTGGGCCTTTCACTGCTGTGATGTCACAGAGAGAAGAAAACTGAAGCTGTCACTGCTGTGGCCTATCAGAGGGGATGAATTCAGACTTGTCTATGATGTCATATCACCGAGAGGAGAAAACTGCCACTGTCACCGCTGAGTGTTCCAGATAGGTGTAAGTCGGGCTTGCTCCATCTGGGGTGTCACCGAAAGGGTGAAATTTCATCTGTTAGTGCTGTGATGTCATCAGGGGTGGAAAATGGGTCTTTCACTGCTGTGGTGTCACAGGCAGGCATAGATTGGGGTTCCCACTTCTGTGATGTCACAGAGGGGGATAAACTGGATCTATCACAGCTGTGGAGTCTCAGAGAAAGGAACACAGGTGTTATGACTTGTCTGTTGCCACAAAGGGGATGGAATTAGGGTTGTCATGGCTATGATATCACAGAGAAGTTTTAATTGGTTCTGCCTCTGCTGTGATGTCACAGAGAGTAGAATAAGGGGTCTGTCACTGCTGTGGTGTTACATCGAAGCCGAAATGAAGGTTGTCACAGCTGTGATGTCACAGATAGAGGAAATCTGAGTCTGTCACTGCTGTGGTGTCACAGAGAGGGGAAAACTGGAGTGATCACTGTTGTGCAGTGCCAGAGAAAGGTACACAGGTGCTATGACTTATCGGTTGGCACAAAGGGGATGGAATTGGGCTTGTTAGGTCTGTGGTATCACACAGAGCCTTCAATTGGTTCTGTCTCTGATGTGATGTCCCAGAGAGGGGAATAATGGGTCTGTCATCGCTGTGGGGTAAGAGAGAGGAGTAAATTGGGCCTGTCACTGCTCTGATGTCACACATAGAGGAGAACTGAATCAGTCACGGCTGTGATGCCACAGAGAGGGAAAAACTGAGGCTGCCAGAGCTTTGGTGTCACAGAGAGGCATAGATTGGGCCTTTCACTGCTGTGATGTCACAGAGAAGGAAAACTGGGTCACTCATGGGTGTGATGTGACAGAGGGGGGAATACTGAGGCTGCCTCAGCTCTGGTGTCACAGAGAGGCATAGATTGGGCCTTTCACTGCTGTGATGTCACAGAGAGAAGAAAACTGAAGCTGTCACTGCTGTGGCCTATCAGAGGGGATGAATTCAGACTTGTCTATGATGTCATATCACCGAGAGGAGAAAACTGCCACTGTCACCGCTGAGTGTTCCAGATAGGTGTAAGTCGGGCTTTCTCCATCTGGGGTGTCACCGAAAGGTTGAAATTTCATCTGTTAGTGCTGTGATGTCATCAGGGGTGGAAAATGGGTCTTTCACTGCTGTGGTGTCACAGGCAGGCATAGATTGGGGTTCCCACTTCTGTGATGTCACAGAGGGGGATAAACTGGGTCTATCACAGCTGTGGAGTCTCAGAGAAAGGAACACAGGTGTTATGACTTGTCTGTTGCCACAAAGGGGATGGAATTAGGGTTGTCATGGCTATGATATCACAGAGAAGTTTTAATTGGTTCTGCCTCTGCTGTGATGTCACAGAGAGTAGAATAAGGGGTCTGTCACTGCTGTGGTGTTACATCGAAGCCGAAATGAAGGTTGTCACAGCTGTGATGTCACAGATAGAGGAAATCTGAGTCTGTCACTGCTGTGGTGTCACAGAGAGGGGAAAACTGGAGTGATCACTGTTGTGCAGTGCCAGAGAAAGGTACACAGGTGCTATGACTTATCGGTTGGCACAAAGGGGATGGAATTGGGCTTGTTAGGTCTGTGGTATCACACAGAGTCTTCAGTTGGTTCTGTCTCTGATGTGATGTCCCAGAGAGGGGAATAATGGGTCTGTCATCGCTGTGGTGTAAGAGAGAGGAGTAAATTGGGCCTGTCACTGCTCTGATGTCACAGATAGAGGAGAACTGAATCAGTCACGGCTGTGATGCCACAGAGAGGGAAAAACTGAGGCTGCCACAGCTTTGGTGTCATGAACAGACATAAATTGGGCCTGTCACTGCTCTGATGTCACAGATAGAGGAAAACTGAATCAGTCACGGCTGTGATGCCACAGAGAGGGAAAAACTGAGGCTGCCTCAGCTCTGGTGTCACAGAGAGGCATAGATTGGGCCTTTCACTGCTGTGATGTCACAGAGAAGGAAAACTGGGTCACTCATGGGTGTGATGTGACAGAGGGGGGAGTACTGAGGCTGCCTCAGCTCTGGTGTCACAGAGAGGCATAGATTGGGCCTTTCACTGCTGTGATGTCACAGAGAGAAGAAAACTGAAGCTGTCACTGCTGTGGCCTATCAGAGGGGATGAATTCAGACTTGTCTATGATGTCATATCACCGAGAGGAGAAAACTGCCACTGTCACCGCTGAGTGTTCCAGATAGGTGTAAGTCGGGCTTGCTCCATCTGGGGTGTCACCGAAAGGGTGAAATTTCATCTGTTAGTGCTGTGATGTCATCAGGGGTGGAAAATGGGTCTTTCACTGCTGTGGTGTCACAGGCAGGCATAGATTGGGGTTCCCACTTCTGTGATGTCACAGAGGGGGATAAACTGGATCTATCACAGCTGTGGAGTCTCAGAGCAAGGAACACAGGTGTTATGACTTGTCTGTTGCCACAAAGGGGATGGAATTAAGGTTGTCATGGCTATGATATCACAGAGAAGTTTTAATTGGTTCTGCCTCTGCTGTGATGTCACAGAGAGTAGAATAAGGGGTCTGTCACTGCTGTGGTGTTACATCGAAGCCGAAATGAAGGTTGTCACAGCTGTGATGTCACAGATAGAGGAAATCTGAGTCTGTCACTGCTGTGGTGTCACAGAGAGGGGAAAACTGGAGTGATCACTGTTGTGCAGTGCAAGAGAAAGTTACACAGGTGCTATGACTTATCGGTTGGCACAAAGGGGATGGAATTGGGCTTGTTAGGTCTGTGGTATCACACAGAGTCTTCAATTGGTTCTGTCTCTGATGTGATGTCCCAGAGAGGGGAATAATGGGTCTGTCATCGCTGTGGTGTAAGAGAGAGGAGTAAATTGGGCCTGTCACTGCTCTGATGTCACAGATAGAGGAGAACTGAATCAGTCACGGCTGTGATGCCACAGAGAGGGAAAAACTGAGGCTGCCACAGCTTTGGTGTCATGAACAGACATAAATTGGGCCTGTCACTGCTCTGATGTCACAGATAGAGGAAAACTGAATCAGTCACGGCTGTGATGCCACAGAGAGGGAAAAACTGAGGCTGCCACAGCTTTGGTGTCATGAACAGACATAAATTGGGCCTGTCACTGCTCTGATGTCACAGATAGAGGAAAACTGAATCAGTCACGGCTGTGATGCCACAGAGAGGGAAAAACTGAGGCTGCCACAGCTTTGGTGTCATGAACAGACATAAATTGGGCCTGTCACTGCTCTGATGTCACAAAGAAGAAAACCTGGGTCACTCATGGGTGTGATGTGACAGAGGGGGGAGTACTGAGGCTGCCTCAGCTCTGGTGTCACAGAGAGGCATAGATTGGGCCTTTCACTGCTGTGATGTCACAGAGAGAAGAAAACTGAAGCTGTCACTGCTGTGGCCTATCAGAGGGGATGAATTCAGACTTGTCTATGATGTCATATCACCGAGAGGAGAAAACTGCCACTGTCACCGCTGAGTGTTCCAGATAGGTGTAAGTCGGGCTTGCTCCATCTGGGGTGTCACCGAAAGGGTGAAATTTCATCTGTCAGTGCTGTGATGTCATCAGGGGTGGAAAATGGGTCTTTCACTGCTGTGGTTTCACAGGCAGGCATAGATTGGGGTTCCCACTTCTGTGATGTCACAGAGAGGGATAAACTGGGGCTATCACAGCTGTGGAGTCTCAGAGAAAGGAACACAGGTGTTATGACTTGTCTGTTGCCACAAAGGGGATGGAATTAGGGTTGTCATGGCTATGATATCACAGAGAAGTTTTAATTGGTTCTGCCTCTGCTGTGATGTCACAGAGAGGGAAAAACTGAGGCTGCCTCAGCTCTGGTGTCACAGAGAGGCATAGATTGGGCCTTTCACTGCTGTGGTGTCACAGAGAGGAGAAAACTGGAGTGATCACTGTTGTGCAGTGCCAGAGAAAGGTACACAGGTGCTATGACTTATCGGTTGGCACAAAGGGGATGGAATTGGGCTTGTTAGGTCTGTGGTATCACACAGAGTCTTCAATTGGTTCTGTCTCTGATGTGATGTCCCAGAGAGGGGAATAATGGGTCTGTCATCGCTGTGGTGTAAGAGAGAGGAGTAAATTGGGCCTGTCACTGCTCTGATGTCACAGATAGAGGAGAACTGAATCAGTCACGGCTGTGATGCCACAGAGAGGGAAAAACTGAGGCTGCCACAGCTTTGGTGTCATGAACAGACATAAATTGGGCCTGTCACTGCTCTGATGTCACAGATAGAGGAAAACTGAATCAGTCACGGCTGTGATGCCACAGAGAGGGAAAAACTGAGGCTGCCACAGCTTTGGTGTCATGAACAGACATAAATTGGGCCTGTCACTGCTCTGATGTCACAGATAGAGGAAAACTGAATCAGTCACGGCTGTGATGCCACAGAGAGGGAAAAACTGAGGCTGCCTCAGCTCTGGTGTCACAGAGAGGCATAGATTGGGCCTTTCACTGCTGTGATGTCACAGAGAAGGAAAACTGGGTCACTCATGGGTGTGATGTGACAGAGGGGGGAGTACTGAGGCTGCCTCAGCTCTGGTGTCACAGAGAGGCATAGATTGGGCCTTTCACTGCTGTGATGTCACAGAGAGAAGAAAACTGAAGCTGTCACTGCTGTGGCCTATCAGAGGGGATGAATTCAGACTTGTCTATGATGTCATATCACCGAGAGGAGAAAACTGCCACTGTCACCGCTGAGTGTTCCAGATAGGTGTAAGTCGGGCTTTCTCCATCTGGGGTGTCACCGAAAGGGTGAAATTTCATCTGTTAGTGCTGTGATGTCATCAGGGGTGGAAAATGGGTCTTTCACTGCTGTGGTGTCACAGGCAGGCATAGATTGGGGTTCCCACTTCTGTGATGTCACAGAGGGGGATAAACTGGATCTATCACAGCTGTGGAGTCTCAGAGAAAGGAACACAGGTGTTATGACTTGTCTGTTGCCACAAAGGGGATGGAATTAAGGTTGTCATGGCTATGATATCACAGAGAAGTTTTAATTGGTTCTGCCTCTGCTGTGATGTCACAGAGAGGGAAAAACTGAGGCTGCCTCAGCTCTGGTGTCACAGAGAGGCATAGATTGGGCCTTTCACTGCTGTGGTGTCACAGAGAGGAGAAAACTGGAGTGATCACTGTTGTGCAGTGCCAGAGAAAGGTACACAGGTGCTATGACTTATCGGTTGGCACAAAGGGGATGGAATTGGGCTTGTTAGGTCTGTGGTATCACACAGAGTCTTCAATTGGTTCTGTCTCTGATGTGATGTCCCAGAGAGGGGAATAATGGGTCTGTCATCGCTGTGGTGTAAGAGAGAGGAGTAAATTGGGCCTGTCACTGCTCTGATGTCACAGATAGAGGAGAACTGAATCAGTCACGGCTGTGATGCCACAGAGAGGGAAAAACTGAGGCTGCCACAGCTTTGGTGTCATGAACAGACATAAATTGGGCCTGTCACTGCTCTGATGTCACAGATAGAGGAAAACTGAATCAGTCACGGCTGTGATGCCACAGAGAGGGAAAAACTGAGGCTGCCACAGCTTTGGTGTCATGAACAGACATAAATTGGGCCTGTCACTGCTCTGATGTCACAGATAGAGGAAAACTGAATCAGTCACGGCTGTGATGCCACAGAGAGGGAAAAACTGAGGCTGCCTCAGCTCTGGTGTCACAGAGAGGCATAGATTGGGCCTTTCACTGCTGTGATGTCACAGAGAAGGAAAACTGGGTCACTCATGGGTGTGATGTGACAGAGGGGGGAGTACTGAGGCTGCCTCAGCTCTGGTGTCACAGAGAGGCATAGATTGGGCCTTTCACTGCTGTGATGTCACAGAGAGAAGAAAACTGAAGCTGTCACTGCTGTGGCCTATCAGAGGGGATGAATTCAGACTGGTCTATGATGTCATATCACCGAGAGGAGAAAACTGGCACTGTCACCGCAGAGTGTTCCAGATAGGTGTAAGTCGGGCTTTCTCCATCTGGGGTGTCACCGAAAGGGTGAAATTTCATCTGTTAGTGCTGTGATGTCATCAGGGGTGGAAAATGGGTCTTTCACTGCTGTGGTGTCACAGGCAGGCATAGATTGGGGTTCCCACTTCTGTGATGTCACAGAGGGGGATAAACTGGATCTATCACAGCTGTGGAGTCTCAGAGAAAGGAACACAGGTGTTATGACTTGTCTGTTGCCACAAAGGGGATGGAATTAAGGTTGTCATGGCTATGATATCACAGAGAAGTTTTAATTGGTTCTGCCTCTGCTGTGATGTCACAGAGAGTAGAATAAGGGCTCTGTCACTGCTGTGGTGTTACATCGAAGCCGAAATGAAGGTTGTCACAGCTGTGATGTCACAGATAGAGGAAATCTGAGTCTGTCACTGCTGTGGTGTCACAGAGAGGGGAAAACTGGAGTGATCACTGTTGTGCAGTGCAAGAGAAAGTTACACAGGTGCTATGACTTATCGGTTGGCACAAAGGGGATGGAATTGGGCTTGTTAGGTCTGTGGTATCACACAGAGTCTTCAATTGGTTCTGTCTCTGATGTGATGTCCCAGAGAGGGGAATAATGGGTCTATCATCGCTGTGGTGTAAGAGAGAGGAGTAAATTGGGCCTGTCACTGCTCTGATGTCACAGATAGAGGAAAACTGAATCAGTCACGGCTGTGATGCCACAGAGAGGGAAAAACTGAGGCTGCCACAGCTTTGGTGTCATGAACAGACATAAATTGGGCCTGTCACTGCTCTGATGTCACAGATAGAGGAAAACTGAATCAGTCACGGCTGTGATGCCACAGAGAGGGAAAAACTGAGGCTGCCACAGCTTTGGTGTCATGAACAGACATAAATTGGGCCTGTCACTGCTGTGATGTCACAGAGAAGGAAAACTGGGTCACTCATGGGTGTGATGTGACAGAGGGGGGAATACTGAGGCTGCCTCAGCTCTGGTGTCACAGAGAGGCATAGATTGGGCCTTTCACTGCTGTGATGTCACAGAGAGAAGAAAACTGAAGCTGTCACTGCTGTGGCCTATCAGAGGGGATGAATTCAGACTTGTCTATGATGTCATATCACCGAGAGGAGAAAACTGCCACTGTCACCGCTGAGTGTTCCAGATAGGTGTAAGTCGGGCTTGCTCCATCTGGGGTGTCACCGAAAGGGTGAAATTTCATCTGTTAGTGCTGTGATGTCATCAGGGGTGGAAAATGGGTCTTTCACTGCTGTGGTTTCACAGGCAGGCATAGATTGGGGTTCCCACTTCTGTGATGTCACAGAGAGGGATAAACTGGGGCTATCACAGCTGTGGAGTCTCAGAGAAAGGAACACAGGTGTTATGACTTGTCTGTTGCCACAAAGGGGATGGAATTAGGGTTGTCATGGCTATGATATCACAGAGAAGTTTTAATTGGTTCTGCCTCTGCTGTGATGTCACAGAGAGGGAAAAACTGAGGCTGCCTCAGCTCTGGTGTCACAGAGAGGCATAGATTGGGCCTTTCACTGCTGTGGTGTCACAGAGAGGAGAAAACTGGAGTGATCACTGTTGTGCAGTGCCAGAGAAAGGTACACAGGTGCTATGACTTATCGGTTGGCACAAAGGGGATGGAATTGGGCTTGTTAGGTCTGTGGTATCACACAGAGTCTTCAATTGGTTCTGTCTCTGATGTGATGTCCCAGAGAGGGGAATAATGGGTCTGTCATCGCTGTGGTGTAAGAGAGAGGAGTAAATTGGGCCTGTCACTGCTCTGATGTCACAGATAGAGGAGAACTGAATCAGTCACGGCTGTGATGCCACAGAGAGGGAAAAACTGAGGCTGCCACAGCTTTGGTGTCATGAACAGACATAGATTGGGCCTGTCACTGCTCTGATGTCACAGATAGAGGAAAACTGAATCAGTCACGGCTGTGATGCCACAGAGAGGGAAAAACTGAGGCTGCCACAGCTTTGGTGTCATGAACAGACATAAATTGGGCCTGTCACTGCTCTGATGTCACAGATAGAGGAAAACTGAATCAGTCACGGCTGTGATGCCACAGAGAGGGAAAAACTGAGGCTGCCACAGCTTTGGTGTCATGAACAGACATAAATTGGGCCTGTCACTGCTCTGATGTCACAAAGAAGAAAACCTGGGTCACTCATGGGTGTGATGTGACAGAGGGGGGAGTACTGAGGCTGCCTCAGCTCTGGTGTCACAGAGAGGCATAGATTGGGCCTTTCACTGCTGTGATGTCACAGAGAGAAGAAAACTGAAGCTGTCACTGCTGTGGCCTATCAGAGGGGATGAATTCAGACTTGTCTATGATGTCATATCACCGAGAGGAGAAAACTGCCACTGTCACCGCTGAGTGTTCCAGATAGGTGTAAGTCGGGCTTGCTCCATCTGGGGTGTCACCGAAAGGGTGAAATTTCATCTGTCAGTGCTGTGATGTCATCAGGGGTGGAAAATGGGTCTTTCACTGCTGTGGTTTCACAGGCAGGCATAGATTGGGGTTCCCACTTCTGTGATGTCACAGAGAGGGATAAACTGGGGCTATCACAGCTGTGGAGTCTCAGAGAAAGGAACACAGGTGTTATGACTTGTCTGTTGCCACAAAGGGGATGGAATTAGGGTTGTCATGGCTATGATATCACAGAGAAGTTTTAATTGGTTCTGCCTCTGCTGTGATGTCACAGAGAGGGAAAAACTGAGGCTGCCTCAGCTCTGGTGTCACAGAGAGGCATAGATTGGGCCTTTCACTGCTGTGGTGTCACAGAGAGGAGAAAACTGGAGTGATCACTGTTGTGCAGTGCCAGAGAAAGGTACACAGGTGCTATGACTTATCGGTTGGCACAAAGGGGATGGAATTGGGCTTGTTAGGTCTGTGGTATCACACAGAGTCTTCAATTGGTTCTGTCTCTGATGTGATGTCCCAGAGAGGGGAATAATGGGTCTGTCATCGCTGTGGTGTAAGAGAGAGGAGTAAATTGGGCCTGTCACTGCTCTGATGTCACAGATAGAGGAGAACTGAATCAGTCACGGCTGTGATGCCACAGAGAGGGAAAAACTGAGGCTGCCACAGCTTTGGTGTCATGAACAGACATAAATTGGGCCTGTCACTGCTCTGATGTCACAGATAGAGGAGAACTGAATCAGTCACGGCTGTGATGCCACAGAGAGGGAAAAACTGAGGCTGCCACAGCTTTGGTGTCATGAACAGACATAAATTGGGCCTGTCACTGCTCTGATGTCACAGATAGAGGAAAACTGAATCAGTCACGGCTGTGATGCCACAGAGAGGGAAAAACTGAGGCTGCCTCAGCTCTGGTGTCACAGAGAGGCATAGATTGGGCCTTTCACTGCTGTGATGTCACAGAGAAGGAAAACTGGGTCACTCATGGGTGTGATGTGACAGAGGGGGGAGTACTGAGGCTGCCTCAGCTCTGGTGTCACAGAGAGGCATAGATTGGGCCTTTCACTGCTGTGATGTCACAGAGAGAAGAAAACTGAAGCTGTCACTGCTGTGGCCTATCAGAGGGGATGAATTCAGACTTGTCTATGATGTCATATCACCGAGAGGAGAAAACTGGCACTGTCACCGCTGAGTGTTCCAGATAGGTGTAAGTCGGGCTTTCTCCATCTGGGGTGTCACCGAAAGGGTGAAATTTCATCTGTTAGTGCTGTGATGTCATCAGGGGTGGAAAATGGGTCTTTCACTGCTGTGGTGTCACAGGCAGGCATAGATTGGGGTTCCCACTTCTGTGATGTCACAGAGGGGGATAAACTGGATCTATCACAGCTGTGGAGTCTCAGAGAAAGGAACACAGGTGTTATGACTTGTCTGTTGCCACAAAGGGGATGGAATTAAGGTTGTCATGGCTATGATATCACAGAGAAGTTTTAATTGGTTCTGCCTCTGCTGTGATGTCACAGAGAGGGAAAAACTGAGGCTGCCTCAGCTCTGGTGTCACAGAGAGGCATAGATTGGGCCTTTCACTGCTGTGGTGTCACAGAGAGGAGAAAACTGGAGTGATCACTGTTGTGCAGTGCCAGAGAAAGGTACACAGGTGCTATGACTTATCGGTTGGCACAAAGGGGATGGAATTGGGCTTGTTAGGTCTGTGGTATCACACAGAGTCTTCAATTGGTTCTGTCTCTGATGTGATGTCCCAGAGAGGGGAATAATGGGTCTGTCATCGCTGTGGTGTAAGAGAGAGGAGTAAATTGGGCCTGTCACTGCTCTGATGTCACAGATAGAGGAGAACTGAATCAGTCACGGCTGTGATGCCACAGAGAGGGAAAAACTGAGGCTGCCACAGCTTTGGTGTCATGAACAGACATAGATTGGGCCTGTCACTGCTCTGATGTCACAGATAGAGGAAAACTGAATCAGTCACGGCTGTGATGCCACAGAGAGGGAAAAACTGAGGCTGCCACAGCTTTGGTGTCATGAACAGACATAAATTGGGCCTGTCACTGCTCTGATGTCACAGATAGAGGAAAACTGAATCAGTCACGGCTGTGATGCCACAGAGAGGGAAAAACTGAGGCTGCCACAGCTTTGGTGTCATGAACAGACATAAATTGGGCCTGTCACTGCTCTGATGTCACAAAGAAGAAAACCTGGGTCACTCATGGGTGTGATGTGACAGAGGGGGGAGTACTGAGGCTGCCTCAGCTCTGGTGTCACAGAGAGGCATAGATTGGGCCTTTCACTGCTGTGATGTCACAGAGAGAAGAAAACTGAAGCTGTCACTGCTGTGGCCTATCAGAGGGGATGAATTCAGACTTGTCTATGATGTCATATCACCGAGAGGAGAAAACTGCCACTGTCACCGCTGAGTGTTCCAGATAGGTGTAAGTCGGGCTTGCTCCATCTGGGGTGTCACCGAAAGGGTGAAATTTCATCTGTCAGTGCTGTGATGTCATCAGGGGTGGAAAATGGGTCTTTCACTGCTGTGGTTTCACAGGCAGGCATAGATTGGGGTTCCCACTTCTGTGATGTCACAGAGAGGGATAAACTGGGGCTATCACAGCTGTGGAGTCTCAGAGAAAGGAACACAGGTGTTATGACTTGTCTGTTGCCACAAAGGGGATGGAATTAGGGTTGTCATGGCTATGATATCACAGAGAAGTTTTAATTGGTTCTGCCTCTGCTGTGATGTCACAGAGAGGGAAAAACTGAGGCTGCCTCAGCTCTGGTGTCACAGAGAGGCATAGATTGGGCCTTTCACTGCTGTGGTGTCACAGAGAGGAGAAAACTGGAGTGATCACTGTTGTGCAGTGCCAGAGAAAGGTACACAGGTGCTATGACTTATCGGTTGGCACAAAGGGGATGGAATTGGGCTTGTTAGGTCTGTGGTATCACACAGAGTCTTCAATTGGTTCTGTCTCTGATGTGATGTCCCAGAGAGGGGAATAATGGGTCTGTCATCGCTGTGGTGTAAGAGAGAGGAGTAAATTGGGCCTGTCACTGCTCTGATGTCACAGATAGAGGAGAACTGAATCAGTCACGGCTGTGATGCCACAGAGAGGGAAAAACTGAGGCTGCCACAGCTTTGGTGTCATGAACAGACATAAATTGGGCCTGTCACTGCTCTGATGTCACAGATAGAGGAGAACTGAATCAGTCACGGCTGTGATGCCACAGAGAGGGAAAAACTGAGGCTGCCACAGCTTTGGTGTCATGAACAGACATAAATTGGGCCTGTCACTGCTCTGATGTCACAGATAGAGGAAAACTGAATCAGTCACGGCTGTGATGCCACAGAGAGGGAAAAACTGAGGCTGCCTCAGCTCTGGTGTCACAGAGAGGCATAGATTGGGCCTTTCACTGCTGTGATGTCACAGAGAAGGAAAACTGGGTCACTCATGGGTGTGATGTGACAGAGGGGGGAGTACTGAGGCTGCCTCAGCTCTGGTGTCACAGAGAGGCATAGATTGGGCCTTTCACTGCTGTGATGTCACAGAGAGAAGAAAACTGAAGCTGTCACTGCTGTGGCCTATCAGAGGGGATGAATTCAGACTTGTCTATGATGTCATATCACCGAGAGGAGAAAACTGGCACTGTCACCGCTGAGTGTTCCAGATAGGTGTAAGTCGGGCTTTCTCCATCTGGGGTGTCACCGAAAGGGTGAAATTTCATCTGTTAGTGCTGTGATGTCATCAGGGGTGGAAAATGGGTCTTTCACTGCTGTGGTGTCACAGGCAGGCATAGATTGGGGTTCCCACTTCTGTGATGTCACAGAGGGGGATAAACTGGATCTATCACAGCTGTGGAGTCTCAGAGAAAGGAACACAGGTGTTATGACTTGTCTGTTGCCACAAAGGGGATGGAATTAAGGTTGTCATGGCTATGATATCACAGAGAAGTTTTAATTGGTTCTGCCTCTGCTGTGATGTCACAGAGAGGGAAAAACTGAGGCTGCCTCAGCTCTGGTGTCACAGAGAGGCATAGATTGGGCCTTTCACTGCTGTGGTGTCACAGAGAGGAGAAAACTGGAGTGATCACTGTTGTGCAGTGCCAGAGAAAGGTACACAGGTGCTATGACTTATCGGTTGGCACAAAGGGGATGGAATTGGGCTTGTTAGGTCTGTGGTATCACACAGAGTCTTCAATTGGTTCTGTCTCTGATGTGATGTCCCAGAGAGGGGAATAATGGGTCTGTCATCGCTGTGGTGTAAGAGAGAGGAGTAAATTGGGCCTGTCACTGCTCTGATGTCACACATAGAGGAAAACTGAATCAGTCACGGCTGTGATGCCACAGAGAGGGAAAAACTGAGGCTGCCACAGCTTTGGTGTCATGAACAGACATAAATTGGGCCTGTCACTGCTCTGATGTCACAGATAGAGGAAAACTGAATCAGTCACGGCTGTGATGCCACAGAGAGGGAAAAACTGAGGCTGCCACAGCTTTGGTGTCATGAACAGACATAAATTGGGCCTGTCACTGCTCTGATGTCACAGATAGAGGAAAACTGAATCAGTCACGGCTGTGATGCCACAGAGAGGGAAAAACTGAGGCTGCCTCAGCTCTGGTGTCACAGAGAGGCATAGATTGGGCCTTTCACTGCTGTGATGTCACAGAGAAGGAAAACTGGGTCACTCATGGGTGTGATGTGACAGAGGGGGGAATACTGAGGCTGCCTCAGCTCTGGTGTCACAGAGAGGCATAGATTGGGCCTTTCACTGCTGTGATGTCACAGAGAGAAGAAAACTGAAGCTGTCACTGCTGTGGCCTATCAGAGGGGATGAATTCAGACTTGTCTATGATGTCATATCACCGAGAGGAGAAAACTGCCACTGTCACCGCTGAGTGTTCCAGATAGGTGTAAGTCGGGCTTGCTCCATCTGGGGTGTCACCGAAAGGGTGAAATTTCATCTGTTAGTGCTGTGATGTCATCAGGGGTGGAAAATGGGTCTTTCACTGCTGTGGTGTCACAGGCAGGCATAGATTGGGGTTCCCACTTCTGTGATGTCACAGAGGGGGATAAACTGGGTCTATCACAGCTGTGGAGTCTCAGAGAAAGGAACACAGGTGTTATGACTTGTCTGTTGCCACAAAGGGGATGGAATTAGGGTTGTCATGGCTATGATATCACAGAGAAGTTTTAATTGGTTCTGCCTCTGCTGTGATGTCACAGAGAGTAGAATAAGGGGTCTGTCACTGCTGTGGTGTTACATCGAAGCCGAAATGAAGGTTGTCACAGCTGTGATGTCACAGATAGAGGAAATCTGAGTCTGTCACTGCTGTGGTGTCACAGAGAGGGGAAAACTGGAGTGATCACTGTTGTGCAGTGCCAGAGAAAGGTACACAGGTGCTATGACTTATCGGTTGGCACAAAGGGGATGGAATTGGGCTTGTTAGGTCTGTGGTATCACACAGAGTCTTCAATTGGTTCTGTCTCTGATGTGATGTCCCAGAGAGGGGAATAATGGGTCTGTCATCGCTGTGGTGTAAGAGAGAGGAGTAAATTGGGCCTGTCACTGCTCTGATGTCACAGATAGAGGAGAACTGAATCAGTCACGGCTGTGATGCCACAGAGAGGGAAAAACTGAGGCTGCCAGAGCTTTGGTGTCACAGAGAGGCATAGATTGGGCCTTTCACTGCTGTGATGTCACAGAGAAGGAAAACTGGGTCACTCATGGGTGTGATGTGACAGAGGGGGGAATACTGAGGCTGCCTCAGCTCTGGTGTCACAGAGAGGCATAGATTGGGCCTTTCACTGCTGTGATGTCACAGAGAGAAGAAAACTGAAGCTGTCACTGCTGTGGCCTATCAGAGGGGATGAATTCAGACTTGTCTATGATGTCATATCACCGAGAGGAGAAAACTGGCACTGTCACCGCAGAGTGTTCCAGATAGGTGTAAGTCGGGCTTTCTCCATCTGGGGTGTCACCGAAAGGGTGAAATTTCATCTGTTAGTGCTGTGATGTCATCAGGGGTGGAAAATGGGTCTTTCACTGCTGTGGTGTCACAGGCAGGCATAGATTGGGGTTCCCACTTCTGTGATGTCACAGAGGGGGATAAACTGGATCTATCACAGCTGTGGAGTCTCAGAGAAAGGAACACAGGTGTTATGACTTGTCTGTTGCCACAAAGGGGATGGAATTAAGGTTGTCATGGCTATGATATCACAGAGAAGTTTTAATTGGTTCTGCCTCTGCTGTGATGTCACAGAGAGTAGAATAAGGGGTCTGTCACTGCTGTGGTGTTACATCGAAGCCGAAATGAAGGTTGTCACAGCTGTGATGTCACAGATAGAGGAAATCTGAGTCTGTCACTGCTGTGGTGTCACAGAGAGGGGAAAACTGGAGTGATCACTGTTGTGCAGTGCAAGAGAAAGTTACACAGGTGCTATGACTTATCGGTTGGCACAAAGGGGATGGAATTGGGCTTGTTAGGTCTGTGGTATCACACAGAGTCTTCAATTGGTTCTGTCTCTGATGTGATGTCCCAGAGAGGGGAATAATGGGTCTGTCATCGCTGTGGTGTAAGAGAAAGGAGTAAATTGGGCCTGTCACTGCTCTGATGTCACAGATAGAGGAAAACTGAATCAGTCACGGCTGTGATGCCACAGAGAGGGAAAAACTGAGGCTGCCTCAGCTCTGGTGTCACAGAGAGGCATAGATTGGGCCTTTCACTGCTGTGATGTCACAGAGAAGGAAAACTGGGTCACTCATGGGTGTGATGTGACAGAGGGGGGAGTACTGAGGCTGCCTCAGCTCTGGTGTCACAGAGAGGCATAGATTGGGCCTTTCACTGCTGTGATGTCACAGAGAGAAGAAAACTGAAGCTGTCACTGCTGTGGCCTATCAGAGGGGATGAATTCAGACTTGTCTATGATGTCATATCACCGAGAGGAGAAAACTGGCACTGTCACCGCAGAGTGTTCCAGATAGGTGTAAGTCGGGCTTGCTCCATCTGGGGTGTCACCGAAAGGGTGAAATTTCATCTGTTAGTGCTGTGATGTCATCAGGGGTGGAAAATGGGTCTTTCACTGCTGTGGTGTCACAGGCAGGCATAGATTGGGGTTCCCACTTCTGTGATGTCACAGAGGGGGATAAACTGGATCTATCACAGCTGTGGAGTCTCAGAGAAAGGAACACAGGTGTTATGACTTGTCTGTTGCCACAAAGGGGATGGAATTAAGGTTGTCATGGCTATGATATCACAGAGAAGTTTTAATTGGTTCTGCCTCTGCTGTGATGTCACAGAGAGTAGAATAAGGGCTCTGTCACTGCTGTGGTGTTACATCGAAGCCGAAATGAAGGTTGTCACAGCTGTGATGTCACAGATAGAGGAAATCTGAGTCTGTCACTGCTGTGGTGTCACAGAGAGGGGAAAACTGGAGTGATCACTGTTGTGCAGTGCAAGAGAAAGTTACACAGGTGCTATGACTTATCGGTTGGCACAAAGGGGATGGAATTGGGCTTGTTAGGTCTGTGGTATCACACAGAGTCTTCAATTGGTTCTGTCTCTGATGTGATGTCCCAGAGAGGGGAATAATGGGTCTGTCATCGCTGTGGTGTAAGAGAGAGGAGTAAATTGGGCCTGTCACTGCTCTGATGTCACAGATAGAGGAGAACTGAATCAGTCACGGCTGTGATGCCACAGAGAGGGAAAAACTGAGGCTGCCACAGCTTTGGTGTCATGAACAGACATAAATTGGGCCTGTCACTGCTCTGATGTCACAGATAGAGGAAAACTGAATCAGTCACGGCTGTGATGCCACAGAGAGGGAAAAACTGAGGCTGCCACAGCTTTGGTGTCATGAACAGACATAAATTGGGCCTGTCACTGCTCTGATGTCACAAAGAAGGAAAACTGGGTCACTCATGGGTGTGATGTGACAGAGGGGGGAGTACTGAGGCTGCCTCAGCTCTGGTGTCACAGAGAGGCATAGATTGGGCCTTTCACTGCTGTGATGTCACAGAGAAGGAAAACTGGGTCACTCATGGGTGTGATGTGACAGAGGGGGGAATACTGAGGCTGCCTCAGCTCTGGTGTCACAGAGAGGCATAGATTGGGCCTTTCACTGCTGTGATGTCACAGAGAGAAGAAAACTGAAGCTGTCACTGCTGTGGCCTATCAGAGGGGATGAATTCAGACTTGTCTATGATGTCATATCACCGAGAGGAGAAAACTGGCACTGTCACCGCAGAGTGTTCCAGATAGGTGTAAGTCGGGCTTGCTCCATCTGGGGTGTCACCGAAAGGGTGAAATTTCATCTGTTAGTGCTGTGATGTCATCAGGGGTGGAAAATGGGTCTTTCACTGCTGTGGTGTCACAGGCAGGCATAGATTGGGGTTCCCACTTCTGTGATGTCACAGAGGGGGATAAACTGGGTCTATCACAGCTGTGGAGTCTCAGAGAAAGGAACACAGGTGTTATGACTTGTCTGTTGCCACAAAGGGGATGGAATTAGGGTTGTCATGGCTATGATATCACAGAGAAGTTTTAATTGGTTCTGCCTCTGCTGTGATGTCACAGAGAGTAGAATAAGGGGTCTGTCACTGCTGTGGTGTTACATCGAAGCCGAAATGAAGGTTGTCACAGCTGTGATGTCACAGATAGAGGAAATCTGAGTCTGTCACTGCTGTGGTGTCACAGAGAGGGGAAAACTGGAGTGATCACTGTTGTGCAGTGCCAGAGAAAGGTACACAGGTGCTATGACTTATCGGTTGGCACAAAGGGGATGGAATTGGGCTTGTTAGGTCTGTGGTATCACACAGAGTCTTCAATTGGTTCTGTCTCTGATGTGATGTCCCAGAGAGGGGAATAATGGGTCTGTCATCGCTGTGGTGTAAGAGAGAGGAGTAAATTGGGCCTGTCACTGCTCTGATGTCACACATAGAGGAGAACTGAATCAGTCACGGCTGTGATGCCACAGAGAGGGAAAAACTGAGGCTGCCAGAGCTTTGGTGTCACAGAGAGGCATAGATTGGGCCTTTCACTGCTGTGATGTCACAGAGAAGGAAAACTGGGTCACTCATGGGTGTGATGTGACAGAGGGGGGAATACTGAGGCTGCCTCAGCTCTGGTGTCACAGAGAGGCATAGATTGGGCCTTTCACTGCTGTGATGTCACAGAGAGAAGAAAACTGAAGCTGTCACTGCTGTGGCCTATCAGAGGGGATGAATTCAGACTTGTCTATGATGTCATATCACCGAGAGGAGAAAACTGCCACTGTCACCGCTGAGTGTTCCAGATAGGTGTAAGTCGGGCTTGCTCCATCTGGGGTGTCACCGAAAGGGTGAAATTTCATCTGTTAGTGCTGTGATGTCATCAGGGGTGGAAAATGGGTCTTTCACTGCTGTGGTGTCACAGGCAGGCATAGATTGGGGTTCCCACTTCTGTGATGTCACAGAGGGGGATAAACTGGGTCTATCACAGCTGTGGAGTCTCAGAGAAAGGAACACAGGTGTTATGACTTGTCTGTTGCCACAAAGGGGATGGAATTAGGGTTGTCATGGCTATGATATCACAGAGAAGTTTTAATTGGTTCTGCCTCTGCTGTGATGTCACAGAGAGTAGAATAAGGGGTCTGTCACTGCTGTGGTGTTACATCGAAGCCGAAATGAAGGTTGTCACAGCTGTGATGTCACAGATAGAGGAAATCTGAGTCTGTCACTGCTGTGGTGTCACAGAGAGGGGAAAACTGGAGTGATCACTGTTGTGCAGTGCCAGAGAAAGGTACACAGGTGCTATGACTTATCGGTTGGCACAAAGGGGATGGAATTGGGCTTGTTAGGTCTGTGGTATCACACAGAGTCTTCAGTTGGTTCTGTCTCTGATGTGATGTCCCAGAGAGGGGAATAATGGGTCTGTCATCGCTGTGGTGTAAGAGAGAGGAGTAAATTGGGCCTGTCACTGCTCTGATGTCACAGATAGAGGAGAACTGAATCAGTCACGGCTGTGATGCCACAGAGAGGGAAAAACTGAGGCTGCCACAGCTTTGGTGTCATGAACAGACATAAATTGGGCCTGTCACTGCTCTGATGTCACAGATAGAGGAAAACTGAATCAGTCACGGCTGTGATGCCACAGAGAGGGAAAAACTGAGGCTGCCTCAGCTCTGGTGTCACAGAGAGGCATAGATTGGGCCTTTCACTGCTGTGATGTCACAGAGAAGGAAAACTGGGTCACTCATGGGTGTGATGTGACAGAGGGGGGAGTACTGAGGCTGCCTCAGCTCTGGTGTCACAGAGAGGCATAGATTGGGCCTTTCACTGCTGTGATGTCACAGAGAGAAGAAAACTGAAGCTGTCACTGCTGTGGCCTATCAGAGGGGATGAATTCAGACTTGTCTATGATGTCATATCACCGAGAGGAGAAAACTGCCACTGTCACCGCTGAGTGTTCCAGATAGGTGTAAGTCGGGCTTTCTCCATCTGGGGTGTCACCGAAAGGGTGAAATTTCATCTGTTAGTGCTGTGATGTCATCAGGGGTGGAAAATGGGTCTTTCACTGCTGTGGTGTCACAGGCAGGCATAGATTGGGGTTCCCACTTCTGTGATGTCACAGAGGGGGATAAACTGGATCTATCACAGCTGTGGAGTCTCAGAGAAAGGAACACAGGTGTTATGACTTGTCTGTTGCCACAAAGGGGATGGAATTAAGGTTGTCATGGCTATGATATCACAGAGAAGTTTTAATTGGTTCTGCCTCTGCTGTGATGTCACAGAGAGTAGAATAAGGGCTCTGTCACTGCTGTGGTGTTACATCGAAGCCGAAATGAAGGTTGTCACAGCTGTGATGTCACAGATAGAGGAAATCTGAGTCTGTCACTGCTGTGGTGTCACAGAGAGGGGAAAACTGGAGTGATCACTGTTGTGCAGTGCAAGAGAAAGTTACACAGGTGCTATGACTTATCGGTTGGCACAAAGGGGATGGAATTGGGCTTGTTAGGTCTGTGGTATCACACAGAGTCTTCAATTGGTTCTGTCTCTGATGTGATGTCCCAGAGAGGGGAATAATGGGTCTGTCATCGCTGTGGTGTAAGAGAGAGGAGTAAATTGGGCCTGTCACTGCTCTGATGTCACAGATAGAGGAGAACTGAATCAGTCACGGCTGTGATGCCACAGAGAGGGAAAAACTGAGGCTGCCACAGCTTTGGTGTCATGAACAGACATAAATTGGGCCTGTCACTGCTCTGATGTCACAAAGAAGGAAAACTGGGTCACTCATGGGTGTGATGTGACAGAGGGGGGAGTACTGAGGCTGCCTCAGCTCTGGTGTCACAGAGAGGCATAGATTGGGCCTTTCACTGCTGTGATGTCACAGAGAAGGAAAACTGGGTCACTCATGGGTGTGATGTGACAGAGGGGGGAATACTGAGGCTGCCTCAGCTCTGGTGTCACAGAGAGGCATAGATTGGGCCTTTCACTGCTGTGATGTCACAGAGAGAAGAAAACTGAAGCTGTCACTGCTGTGGCCTATCAGAGGGGATGAATTCAGACTTGTCTATGATGTCATATCACCGAGAGGAGAAAACTGGCACTGTCACCGCAGAGTGTTCCAGATAGGTGTAAGTCGGGCTTGCTCCATCTGGGGTGTCACCGAAAGGGTGAAATTTCATCTGTTAGTGCTGTGATGTCATCAGGGGTGGAAAATGGGTCTTTCACTGCTGTGGTGTCACAGGCAGGCATAGATTGGGGTTCCCACTTCTGTGATGTCACAGAGGGGGATAAACTGGATCTATCACAGCTGTGGAGTCTCAGAGAAAGGAACACAGGTGTTATGACTTGTCTGTTGCCACAAAGGGGATGGAATTAGGGTTGTCATGGCTATGATATCACAGAGAAGTTTTAATTGGTTCTGCCTCTGCTGTGATGTCACAGAGAGTAGAATAAGGGGTCTGTCACTGCTGTGGTGTTACATCGAAGCCGAAATGAAGGTTGTCACAGCTGTGATGTCACAGATAGAGGAAATCTGAGTCTGTCACTGCTGTGGTGTCACAGAGAGGGGAAAACTGGAGTGATCACTGTTGTGCAGTGCCAGAGAAAGGTACACAGGTGCTATGACTTATCGGTTGGCACAAAGGGGATGGAATTGGGCTTGTTAGGTCTGTGGTATCACACAGAGTCTTCAATTGGTTCTGTCTCTGATGTGATGTCCCAGAGAGGGGAATAATGGGTCTGTCATCGCTGTGGTGTAAGAGAGAGGAGTAAATTGGGCCTGTCACTGCTCTGATGTCACAGATAGAGGAGAACTGAATCAGTCACGGCTGTGATGCCACAGAGAGGGAAAAACTGAGGCTGCCACAGCTTTGGTGTCATGAACAGACATAAATTGGGCCTGTCACTGCTCTGATGTCACAAAGAAGGAAAACTGGGTCACTCATGGGTGTGATGTGACAGAGGGGGGAGTACTGAGGCTGCCTCAGCTCTGGTGTCACAGAGAGGCATAGATTGGGCCTTTCACTGCTGTGATGTCACAGAGAAGGAAAACTGGGTCACTCATGGGTGTGATGTGACAGAGGGGGGAATACTGAGGCTGCCTCAGCTCTGGTGTCACAGAGAGGCATAGATTGGGCCTTTCACTGCTGTGATGTCACAGAGAGAAGAAAACTGAAGCTGTCACTGCTGTGGCCTATCAGAGGGGATGAATTCAGACTTGTCTATGATGTCATATCACCGAGAGGAGAAAACTGGCACTGTCACCGCAGAGTGTTCCAGATAGGTGTAAGTCGGGCTTGCTCCATCTGGGGTGTCACCGAAAGGGTGAAATTTCATCTGTTAGTGCTGTGATGTCATCAGGGGTGGAAAATGGGTCTTTCACTGCTGTGGTGTCACAGGCAGGCATAGATTGGGGTTCCCACTTCTGTGATGTCACAGAGGGGGATAAACTGGATCTATCACAGCTGTGGAGTCTCAGAGAAAGGAACACAGGTGTTATGACTTGTCTGTTGCCACAAAGGGGATGGAATTAGGGTTGTCATGGCTATGATATCACAGAGAAGTTTTAATTGGTTCTGCCTCTGCTGTGATGTCACAGAGAGTAGAATAAGGGGTCTGTCACTGCTGTGGTGTTACATCGAAGCCGAAATGAAGGTTGTCACAGCTGTGATGTCACAGATAGAGGAAATCTGAGTCTGTCACTGCTGTGGTGTCACAGAGAGGGGAAAACTGGAGTGATCACTGTTGTGCAGTGCCAGAGAAAGGTACACAGGTGCTATGACTTATTGGTTGGCACAAAGGGGATGGAATTGGGCTTGTTAGGTCTGTGGTATCACACAGAGTCTTCAATTGGTTCTGTCTCTGATGTGATGTCCCAGAGAGGGGAATAATGGGTCTGTCATCGCTGTGGTGTAAGAGAGAGGAGTAAATTGGGCCTGTCACTGCTCTGATGTCACAGATAGAGGAGAACTGAATCAGTCACGGCTGTGATGCCACAGAGAGGGAAAAACTGAGGCTGCCACAGCTTTGGTGTCATGAACAGACATAAATTGGGCCTGTCACTGCTCTGATGTCACAGATAGAGGAAAACTGAATCAGTCACGGCTGTGATGCCACAGAGAGGGAAAAACTGAGGCTGCCTCAGCTCTGGTGTCACAGAGAGGCATAGATTGGGCCTTTCACTGCTGTGATGTCACAGAGAAGGAAAACTGGGTCACTCATGGGTGTGATGTGACAGAGGGGGGAATACTGAGGCTGCCTCAGCTCTGGTGTCACAGAGAGGCATAGATTGGGCCTTTCACTGCTGTGATGTCACAGAGAGAAGAAAACTGAAGCTGTCACTGCTGTGGCCTATCAGAGGGGATGAATTCAGACTTGTCTATGATGTCATATCACCGAGAGGAGAAAACTGCCACTGTCACCGCTGAGTGTTCCAGATAGGTGTAAGTCGGGCTTGCTCCATCTGGGGTGTCACCGAAAGGGTGAAATTTCATCTGTTAGTGCTGTGATGTCATCAGGGGTGGAAAATGGGTCTTTCACTGCTGTGGTGTCACAGGCAGGCATAGATTGGGGTTCCCACTTCTGTGATGTCACAGAGGGGGATAAACTGGATCTATCACAGCTGTGGAGTCTCAGAGAAAGGAACACAGGTGTTATGACTTGTCTGTTGCCACAAAGGGGATGGAATTAGGGTTGTCATGGCTATGATATCACAGAGAAGTTTTAATTGGTTCTGCCTCTGCTGTGATGTCACAGAGAGTAGAATAAGGGGTCTGTCACTGCTGTGGTGTTACATCGAAGCCGAAATGAAGGTTGTCACAGCTGTGATGTCACAGATAGAGGAAATCTGAGTCTGTCACTGCTGTGGTGTCACAGAGAGGGGAAAACTGGAGTGATCACTGTTGTGCAGTGCCAGAGAAAGGTACACAGGTGCTATGACTTATCGGTTGGCACAAAGGGGATGGAATTGGGCTTGTTAGGTCTGTGGTATCACACAGAGTCTTCAATTGGTTCTGTCTCTGATGTGATGTCCCAGAGAGGGGAATAATGGGTCTGTCATCGCTGTGGTGTAAGAGAGAGGAGTAAATTGGGCCTGTCACTGCTCTGATGTCACAGATAGAGGAGAACTGAATCAGTCACGGCTGTGATGCCACAGAGAGGGAAAAACTGAGGCTGCCACAGCTTTGGTGTCATGAACAGACATAAATTGGGCCTGTCACTGCTCTGATGTCACAGATAGAGGAAAACTGAATCAGTCACGGCTGTGATGCCACAGAGAGGGAAAAACTGAGGCTGCCTCAGCTCTGGTGTCACAGAGAGGCATAGATTGGGCCTTTCACTGCTGTGATGTCACAGAGAAGGAAAACTGGGTCACTCATGGGTGTGATGTGACAGAGGGGGGAGTACTGAGGCTGCCTCAGCTCTGGTGTCACAGAGAGGCATAGATTGGGCCTTTCACTGCTGTGATGTCACAGAGAGAAGAAAACTGAAGCTGTCACTGCTGTGGCCTATCAGAGGGGATGAATTCAGACTTGTCTATGATGTCATATCACCGAGAGGAGAAAACTGGCACTGTCACCGCAGAGTGTTCCAGATAGGTGTAAGTCGGGCTTTCTCCATCTGGGGTGTCACCGAAAGGGTGAAATTTCATCTGTTAGTGCTGTGATGTCATCAGGGGTGGAAAATGGGTCTTTCACTGCTGTGGTGTCACAGGCAGGCATAGATTGGGGTTCCCACTTCTGTGATGTCACAGAGGGGGATAAACTGGGTCTATCACAGCTGTGGAGTCTCAGAGAAAGGAACACAGGTGTTATGACTTGTCTGTTGCCACAAAGGGGATGGAATTAAGGTTGTCATGGCTATGATATCACAGAGAAGTTTTAATTGGTTCTGCCTCTGCTGTGATGTCACAGAGAGTAGAATAAGGGCTCTGTCACTGCTGTGGTGTTACATCGAAGCCGAAATGAAGGTTGTCACAGCTGTGATGTCACAGATAGAGGAAATCTGAGTCTGTCACTGCTGTGGTGTCACAGAGAGGGGAAAACTGGAGTGATCACTGTTGTGCAGTGCAAGAGAAAGTTACACAGGTGCTATGACTTATCGGTTGGCACAAAGGGGATGGAATTGGGCTTGTTAGGTCTGTGGTATCACACAGAGTCTTCAATTGGTTCTGTCTCTGATGTGATGTCCCAGAGAGGGGAATAACGGGTCTATCATTGCTGTGGTGTAAGAGAGAGGAGTAAATTGGGCCTGTCACTGCTCTGATGTCACAGATAGAGGAAAACTGAATCAGTCACGGCTGTGATGCCACAGAGAGGGAAAAACTGAGGCTGCCACAGCTTTGGTGTCATGAACAGACATAAATTGGGCCTGTCACTGCTCTGATGTCACAAAGAAGGAAAACTGGGTCACTCATGGGTGTGATGTGACAGAGGGGGGAGTACTGAGGCTGCCTCAGCTCTGGTGTCACAGAGAGGCATAGATTGGGCCTTTCACTGCTGTGATGTCACAGAGAGAAGAAAACTGAAGCTGTCACTGCTGTGGCCTATCAGAGGGGATGAATTCAGACTTGTCTATGATGTCATATCACCGAGAGGAGAAAACTGGCACTGTCACCGCAGAGTGTTCCAGATAGGTGTAAGTCGGGCTTGCTCCATCTGGGGTGTCACCGAAAGGGTGAAATTTCATCTGTTAGTGCTGTGATGTCATCAGGGGTGGAAAATGGGTCTTTCACTGCTGTGGTGTCACAGGCAGGCATAGATTGGGGTTCCCACTTCTGTGATGTCACAGAGGGGGATAAACTGGATCTATCACAGCTGTGGAGTCTCAGAGAAAGGAACACAGGTGTTATGACTTGTCTGTTGCCACAAAGGGGATGGAATTAGGGTTGTCATGGCTATGATATCACAGAGAAGTTTTAATTGGTTCTGCCTCTGCTGTGATGTCACAGAGAGTAGAATAAGGGGTCTGTCACTGCTGTGGTGTTACATCGAAGCCGAAATGAAGGTTGTCACAGCTGTGATGTCACAGATAGAGGAAATCTGAGTCTGTCACTGCTGTGGTGTCACAGAGAGGGGAAAACTGGAGTGATCACTGTTGTGCAGTGCCAGAGAAAGGTACACAGGTGCTATGACTTATCGGTTGGCACAAAGGGGATGGAATTGGGCTTGTTAGGTCTGTGGTATCACACAGAGTCTTCAATTGGTTCTGTCTCTGATGTGATGTCCCAGAGAGGGGAATAATGGGTCTGTCATCGCTGTGGTGTAAGAGAGAGGAGTAAATTGGGCCTGTCACTGCTCTGATGTCACAGATAGAGGAGAACTGAATCAGTCACGGCTGTGATGCCACAGAGAGGGAAAAACTGAGGCTGCCACAGCTTTGGTGTCATGAACAGACATAAATTGGGCCTGTCACTGCTCTGATGTCACAGATAGAGGAAAACTGAATCAGTCACGGCTGTGATGCCACAGAGAGGGAAAAACTGAGGCTGCCTCAGCTCTGGTGTCACAGAGAGGCATAGATTGGGCCTTTCACTGCTGTGATGTCACAGAGAAGGAAAACTGGGTCACTCATGGGTGTGATGTGACAGAGGGGGGAGTACTGAGGCTGCCTCAGCTCTGGTGTCACAGAGAGGCATAGATTGGGCCTTTCACTGCTGTGATGTCACAGAGAGAAGAAAACTGAAGCTGTCACTGCTGTGGCCTATCAGAGGGGATGAATTCAGACTTGTCTATGATGTCATATCACCGAGAGGAGAAAACTGCCACTGTCACCGCTGAGTGTTCCAGATAGGTGTAAGTCGGGCTTGCTCCATCTGGGGTGTCACCGAAAGGGTGAAATTTCATCTGTTAGTGCTGTGATGTCATCTCAGGGGTGGAAAATGGGTCTTTCACTGCTGTGGTGTCACAGGCAGGCATAGATTGGGGTTCCCACTTCTGTGATGTCACAGAGGGGGATAAACTGGATCTATCACAGCTGTGGAGTCTCAGAGAAAGGAACACAGGTGTTATGACTTGTCTGTTGCCACAAAGGGGATGGAATTAAGGTTGTCATGGCTATGATATCACAGAGAAGTTTTAATTGGTTCTGCCTCTGCTGTGATGTCACAGAGAGTAGAATAAGGGCTCTGTCACTGCTGTGGTGTTACATCGAAGCCGAAATGAAGGTTGTCACAGCTGTGATGTCACAGATAGAGGAAATCTGAGTCTGTCACTGCTGTGGTGTCACAGAGAGGGGAAAACTGGAGTGATCACTGTTGTGCAGTGCAAGAGAAAGTTACACAGGTGCTATGACTTATCGGTTGGCACAAAGGGGATGGAATTGGGCTTGTTAGGTCTGTGGTATCACACAGAGTCTTCAATTGGTTCTGTCTCTGATGTGATGTCCCAGAGAGGGGAATAATGGGTCTGTCATCGCTGTGGTGTAAGAGAGAGGAGTAAATTGGGCCTGTCACTGCTCTGATGTCACAGATAGAGGAGAACTGAATCAGTCACGGCTGTGATGCCACAGAGAGGGAAAAACTGAGGCTGCCACAGCTTTGGTGTCATGAACAGACATAAATTGGGCCTGTCACTGCTCTGATGTCACAGATAGAGGAAAACTGAATCAGTCACGGCTGTGATGCCACAGAGAGGGAAAAACTGAGGCTGCCTCAGCTCTGGTGTCACAGAGAGGCATAGATTGGGCCTTTCACTGCTGTGATGTCACAGAGAAGGAAAACTGGGTCACTCATGGGTGTGATGTGACAGAGGGGGGAGTACTGAGGCTGCCTCAGCTCTGGTGTCACAGAGAGGCATAGATTGGGCCTTTCACTGCTGTGATGTCACAGAGAGAAGAAAACTGAAGCTGTCACTGCTGTGGCCTATCAGAGGGGATGAATTCAGACTTGTCTATGATGTCATATCACCGAGAGGAGAAAACTGCCACTGTCACCGCTGAGTGTTCCAGATAGGTGTAAGTCGGGCTTGCTCCATCTGGGGTGTCACCGAAAGGGTGAAATTTCATCTGTTAGTGCTGTGATGTCATCAGGGGTGGAAAATGGGTCTTTCACTGCTGTGGTGTCACAGGCAGGCATAGATTGGGGTTCCCACTTCTGTGATGTCACAGAGGGGGATAAACTGGATCTATCACAGCTGTGGAGTCTCAGAGAAAGGAACACAGGTGTTATGACTTGTCTGTTGCCACAAAGGGGATGGAATTAAGGTTGTCATGGCTATGATATCACAGAGAAGTTTTAATTGGTTCTGCCTCTGCTGTGATGTCACAGAGAGTAGAATAAGGGCTCTGTCACTGCTGTGGTGTTACATCGAAGCCGAAATGAAGGTTGTCACAGCTGTGATGTCACAGATAGAGGAAATCTGAGTCTGTCACTGCTGTGGTGTCACAGAGAGGGGAAAACTGGAGTGATCACTGTTGTGCAGTGCAAGAGAAAGTTACACAGGTGCTATGACTTATCGGTTGGCACAAAGGGGATGGAATTGGGCTTGTTAGGTCTGTGGTATCACACAGAGTCTTCAATTGGTTCTGTCTCTGATGTGATGTCCCAGAGAGGGGAATAATGGGTCTGTCATCGCTGTGGTGTAAGAGAGAGGAGTAAATTGGGCCTGTCACTGCTCTGATGTCACAGATAGAGGAGAACTGAATCAGTCACGGCTGTGATGCCACAGAGAGGGAAAAACTGAGGCTGCCACAGCTTTGGTGTCATGAACAGACATAAATTGGGCCTGTCACTGCTCTGATGTCACAGATAGAGGAAAACTGAATCAGTCACGGCTGTGATGCCACAGAGAGGGAAAAACTGAGGCTGCCTCAGCTCTGGTGTCACAGAGAGGCATAGATTGGGCCTTTCACTGCTGTGATGTCACAGAGAAGGAAAACTGGGTCACTCATGGGTGTGATGTGACAGAGGGGGGAGTACTGAGGCTGCCTCAGCTCTGGTGTCACAGAGAGGCATAGATTGGGCCTTTCACTGCTGTGATGTCACAGAGAGAAGAAAACTGAAGCTGTCACTGCTGTGGCCTATCAGAGGGGATGAATTCAGACTTGTCTATGATGTCATATCACCGAGAGGAGAAAACTGGCACTGTCACCGCAGAGTGTTCCAGATAGGTGTAAGTCGGGCTTGCTCCATCTGGGGTGTCACCGAAAGGGTGAAATTTCATCTGTTAGTGCTGTGATGTCATCAGGGGTGGAAAATGGTCTTTCACTGCTGTGGTGTCACAGGCAGGCATAGATTGGGGTTCCCACTTCTGTGATGTCACAGAGGGGGATAAACTGGATCTATCACAGCTGTGGAGTCTCAGAGAAAGGAACACAGGTGTTATGACTTGTCTGTTGCCACAAAGGGGATGGAATTAGGGTTGTCATGGCTATGATATCACAGAGAAGTTTTAATTGGTTCTGCCTCTGCTGTGATGTCACAGAGAGTAGAATAAGGGGTCTGTCACTGCTGTGGTGTTACATCGAAGCCGAAATGAAGGTTGTCACAGCTGTGATGTCACAGATAGAGGAAATCTGAGTCTGTCACTGCTGTGGTGTCACAGAGAGGGGAAAACTGGAGTGATCACTGTTGTGCAGTGCCAGAGAAAGGTACACAGGTGCTATGACTTATCGGTTGGCACAAAGGGGATGGAATTGGGCTTGTTAGGTCTGTGGTATCACACAGAGTCTTCAATTGGTTCTGTCTCTGATGTGATGTCCCAGAGAGGGGAATAATGGGTCTGTCATCGCCTGTGGTGTAAGAGAGAGGAGTAAATTGGGCCTGTCACTGCTCTGATGTCACAGATAGAGGAGAACTGAATCAGTCACGGCTGTGATGCCACAGAGAGGGAAAAACTGAGGCTGCCACAGCTTTGGTGTCATGAACAGACATAAATTGGGCCTGTCACTGCTCTGATGTCACAGATAGAGGAAAACTGAATCAGTCACGGCTGTGATGCCACAGAGAGGGAAAAACTGAGGCTGCCTCAGCTCTGGTGTCACAGAGAGGCATAGATTGGGCCTTTCACTGCTGTGATGTCACAGAGAAGGAAAACTGGGTCACTCATGGGTGTGATGTGACAGAGGGGGGGAGTACTGAGGCTGCCTCAGCTCTGGTGTCACAGAGAGGCATAGATTGGGCCTTTCACTGCTGTGATGTCACAGAGAGAAGAAAACTGAAGCTGTCACTGCTGTGGCCTATCAGAGGGGATGAATTCAGACTTGTCTATGATGTCATATCACCGAGAGGAGAAAACTGCCACTGTCACCGCAGAGTGTTCCAGATAGGTGTAAGTCGGGCTTGCTCCATCTGGGGTGTCACCGAAAGGGTGAAATTTCATCTGTTAGTGCTGTGATGTCATCAGGGGTGGAAAATGGGTCTTTCACTGCTGTGGTGTCACAGGCAGGCATAGATTGGGGTTCCCACTTCTGTGATGTCACAGAGGGGGATAAACTGGATCTATCACAGCTGTGGAGTCTCAGAGAAAGGAACACAGGTGTTATGACTTGTCTGTTGCCACAAAGGGGATGGAATTAAGGTTGTCATGGCTATGATATCACAGAGAAGTTTTAATTGGTTCTGCCTCTGCTGTGATGTCACAGAGAGTAGAATAAGGGCTCTGTCACTGCTGTGGTGTTACATCGAAGCCGAAATGAAGGTTGTC
The DNA here is from genome assembly GCA_032357785.1 of Periparus ater. Classification (NCBI taxonomy): domain Eukaryota; kingdom Metazoa; phylum Chordata; class Aves; order Passeriformes; family Paridae; genus Periparus; species Periparus ater. The sequence goes on from CM063628.1 coordinate 3,712,258, forward strand.
ACAGCTGTGATGTCACAGATAGAGGAAATCTGAGTCTGTCACTGCTGTGGTGTCACAGAGAGGGGAAAACTGGAGTGATCACTGTTGTGCAGTGCAAGAGAAAGTTACACAGGTGCTATGACTTATCGGTTGGCACAAAGGGGATGGAATTGGGCTTGTTAGGTCTGTGGTATCACACAGAGTCTTCAATTGGTTCTGTCTCTGATGTGATGTCCCAGAGAGGGGAATAATGGGTCTGTCATCGCTGTGGTGTAAGAGAGAGGAGTAAATTGGGCCTGTCACTGCTCTGATGTCACAGATAGAGGAGAACTGAATCAGTCACGGCTGTGATGCCACAGAGAGGGAAAAACTGAGGCTGCCACAGCTTTGGTGTCATGAACAGACATAAATTGGGCCTGTCACTGCTCTGATGTCACAGATAGAGGAAAACTGAATCAGTCACGGCTGTGATGCCACAGAGAGGGAAAAACTGAGGCTGCCTCAGCTCTGGTGTCACAGAGAGGCATAGATTGGGCCTTTCACTGCTGTGATGTCACAGAGAAGGAAAACTGGGTCACTCATGGGTGTGATGTGACAGAGGGGGGAGTACTGAGGCTGCCTCAGCTCTGGTGTCACAGAGAGGCATAGATTGGGCCTTTCACTGCTGTGATGTCACAGAGAGAAGAAAACTGAAGCTGTC
>CM063628.1:3713436-3723436 GCA_032357785.1 Periparus ater
ACCCTAACCCTAACCCTAACCCTAACCCTAACCCTAACCCTAACCCTAACCCTAACCCTAACCCTAACCCTAACCCTAACCCTAACCCTAACCCTAACCCTAACCCTAACCCTAACCCTAACCCTAACCCTAACCCTAACCCTAACCCTAACCCTAACCCTAACCCTAACCCTAACCCTAACCCTAACCCTAACCCTAACCCTAACCCTAACCCTAACCCTAACCCTAACCCTAACCCTAACCCTAACCCTAACCCTAACCCTAACCCTAACCCTAACCCTAACCCTAACCCTAACCCTAACCCTAACCCTAACCCTAACCCTAACCCTAACCCTAACCCTAACCCTAACCCTAACCCTAACCCTAACCCTAACCCTAACCCTAACCCTAACCCTAACCCTAACCCTAACCCTAACCCTAACCCTAACCCTAACCCTAACCCTAACCCTAACCCTAACCCTAACCCTAACCCTAACCCTAACCCTAACCCTAACCCTAACCCTAACCCTAACCCTAACCCTAACCCTAACCCTAACCCTAACCCTAACCCTAACCCTAACCCTAACCCTAACCCTAACCCTAACCCTAACCCTAACCCTAACCCTAACCCTAACCCTAACCCTAACCCTAACCCTAACCCTAACCCTAACCCTAACCCTAACCCTAACCCTAACCCTAACCCTAACCCTAACCCTAACCCTAACCCTAACCCTAACCCTAACCCTAACCCTAACCCTAACCCTAACCCTAACCCTAACCCTAACCCTAACCCTAACCCTAACCCTAACCCTAACCCTAACCCTAACCCTAACCCTAACCCTAACCCTAACCCTAACCCTAACCCTAACCCTAACCCTAACCCTAACCCTAACCCTAACCCTAACCCTAACCCTAACCCTAACCCTAACCCTAACCCTAACCCTAACCCTAACCCTAACCCTAACCCTAACCCTAACCCTAACCCTAACCCTAACCCTAACCCTAACCCTAACCCTAACCCTAACCCTAACCCTAACCCTAACCCTAACCCTAACCCTAACCCTAACCCTAACCCTAACCCTAACCCTAACCCTAACCCTAACCCTAACCCTAACCCTAACCCTAACCCTAACCCTAACCCTAACCCTAACCCTAACCCTAACCCTAACCCTAACCCTAACCCTAACCCTAACCCTAACCCTAACCCTAACCCTAACCCTAACCCTAACCCTAACCCTAACCCTAACCCTAACCCTAACCCTAACCCTAACCCTAACCCTAACCCTAACCCTAACCCTAACCCTAACCCTAACCCTAACCCTAACCCTAACCCTAACCCTAACCCTAACCCTAACCCTAACCCTAACCCTAACCCTAACCCTAACCCTAACCCTAACCCTAACCCTAACCCTAACCCTAACCCTAACCCTAACCCTAACCCTAACCCTAACCCTAACCCTAACCCTAACCCTAACCCTAACCCTAACCCTAACCCTAACCCTAACCCTAACCCTAACCCTAACCCTAACCCTAACCCTAACCCTAACCCTAACCCTAACCCTAACCCTAACCCTAACCCTAACCCTAACCCTAACCCTAACCCTAACCCTAACCCTAACCCTAACCCTAACCCTAACCCTAACCCTAACCCTAACCCTAACCCTAACCCTAACCCTAACCCTAACCCTAACCCTAACCCTAACCCTAACCCTAACCCTAACCCTAACCCTAACCCTAACCCTAACCCTAACCCTAACCCTAACCCTAACCCTAACCCTAACCCTAACCCTAACCCTAACCCTAACCCTAACCCTAACCCTAACCCTAACCCTAACCCTAACCCTAACCCTAACCCTAACCCTAACCCTAACCCTAACCCTAACCCTAACCCTAACCCTAACCCTAACCCTAACCCTAACCCTAACCCTAACCCTAACCCTAACCCTAACCCTAACCCTAACCCTAACCCTAACCCTAACCCTAACCCTAACCCTAACCCTAACCCTAACCCTAACCCTAACCCTAACCCTAACCCTAACCCTAACCCTAACCCTAACCCTAACCCTAACCCTAACCCTAACCCTAACCCTAACCCTAACCCTAACCCTAACCCTAACCCTAACCCTAACCCTAACCCTAACCCTAACCCTAACCCTAACCCTAACCCTAACCCTAACCCTAACCCTAACCCTAACCCTAACCCTAACCCTAACCCTAACCCTAACCCTAACCCTAACCCTAACCCTAACCCTAACCCTAACCCTAACCCTAACCCTAACCCTAACCCTAACCCTAACCCTAACCCTAACCCTAACCCTAACCCTAACCCTAACCCTAACCCTAACCCTAACCCTAACCCTAACCCTAACCCTAACCCTAACCCTAACCCTAACCCTAACCCTAACCCTAACCCTAACCCTAACCCTAACCCTAACCCTAACCCTAACCCTAACCCTAACCCTAACCCTAACCCTAACCCTAACCCTAACCCTAACCCTAACCCTAACCCTAACCCTAACCCTAACCCTAACCCTAACCCTAACCCTAACCCTAACCCTAACCCTAACCCTAACCCTAACCCTAACCCTAACCCTAACCCTAACCCTAACCCTAACCCTAACCCTAACCCTAACCCTAACCCTAACCCTAACCCTAACCCTAACCCTAACCCTAACCCTAACCCTAACCCTAACCCTAACCCTAACCCTAACCCTAACCCTAACCCTAACCCTAACCCTAACCCTAACCCTAACCCTAACCCTAACCCTAACCCTAACCCTAACCCTAACCCTAACCCTAACCCTAACCCTAACCCTAACCCTAACCCTAACCCTAACCCTAACCCTAACCCTAACCCTAACCCTAACCCTAACCCTAACCCTAACCCTAACCCTAACCCTAACCCTAACCCTAACCCTAACCCTAACCCTAACCCTAACCCTAACCCTAACCCTAACCCTAACCCTAACCCTAACCCTAACCCTAACCCTAACCCTAACCCTAACCCTAACCCTAACCCTAACCCTAACCCTAACCCTAACCCTAACCCTAACCCTAACCCTAACCCTAACCCTAACCCTAACCCTAACCCTAACCCTAACCCTAACCCTAACCCTAACCCTAACCCTAACCCTAACCCTAACCCTAACCCTAACCCTAACCCTAACCCTAACCCTAACCCTAACCCTAACCCTAACCCTAACCCTAACCCTAACCCTAACCCTAACCCTAACCCTAACCCTAACCCTAACCCTAACCCTAACCCTAACCCTAACCCTAACCCTAACCCTAACCCTAACCCTAACCCTAACCCTAACCCTAACCCTAACCCTAACCCTAACCCTAACCCTAACCCTAACCCTAACCCTAACCCTAACCCTAACCCTAACCCTAACCCTAACCCTAACCCTAACCCTAACCCTAACCCTAACCCTAACCCTAACCCTAACCCTAACCCTAACCCTAACCCTAACCCTAACCCTAACCCTAACCCTAACCCTAACCCTAACCCTAACCCTAACCCTAACCCTAACCCTAACCCTAACCCTAACCCTAACCCTAACCCTAACCCTAACCCTAACCCTAACCCTAACCCTAACCCTAACCCTAACCCTAACCCTAACCCTAACCCTAACCCTAACCCTAACCCTAACCCTAACCCTAACCCTAACCCTAACCCTAACCCTAACCCTAACCCTAACCCTAACCCTAACCCTAACCCTAACCCTAACCCTAACCCTAACCCTAACCCTAACCCTAACCCTAACCCTAACCCTAACCCTAACCCTAACCCTAACCCTAACCCTAACCCTAACCCTAACCCTAACCCTAACCCTAACCCTAACCCTAACCCTAACCCTAACCCTAACCCTAACCCTAACCCTAACCCTAACCCTAACCCTAACCCTAACCCTAACCCTAACCCTAACCCTAACCCTAACCCTAACCCTAACCCTAACCCTAACCCTAACCCTAACCCTAACCCTAACCCTAACCCTAACCCTAACCCTAACCCTAACCCTAACCCTAACCCTAACCCTAACCCTAACCCTAACCCTAACCCTAACCCTAACCCTAACCCTAACCCTAACCCTAACCCTAACCCTAACCCTAACCCTAACCCTAACCCTAACCCTAACCCTAACCCTAACCCTAACCCTAACCCTAACCCTAACCCTAACCCTAACCCTAACCCTAACCCTAACCCTAACCCTAACCCTAACCCTAACCCTAACCCTAACCCTAACCCTAACCCTAACCCTAACCCTAACCCTAACCCTAACCCTAACCCTAACCCTAACCCTAACCCTAACCCTAACCCTAACCCTAACCCTAACCCTAACCCTAACCCTAACCCTAACCCTAACCCTAACCCTAACCCTAACCCTAACCCTAACCCTAACCCTAACCCTAACCCTAACCCTAACCCTAACCCTAACCCTAACCCTAACCCTAACCCTAACCCTAACCCTAACCCTAACCCTAACCCTAACCCTAACCCTAACCCTAACCCTAACCCTAACCCTAACCCTAACCCTAACCCTAACCCTAACCCTAACCCTAACCCTAACCCTAACCCTAACCCTAACCCTAACCCTAACCCTAACCCTAACCCTAACCCTAACCCTAACCCTAACCCTAACCCTAACCCTAACCCTAACCCTAACCCTAACCCTAACCCTAACCCTAACCCTAACCCTAACCCTAACCCTAACCCTAACCCTAACCCTAACCCTAACCCTAACCCTAACCCTAACCCTAACCCTAACCCTAACCCTAACCCTAACCCTAACCCTAACCCTAACCCTAACCCTAACCCTAACCCTAACCCTAACCCTAACCCTAACCCTAACCCTAACCCTAACCCTAACCCTAACCCTAACCCTAACCCTAACCCTAACCCTAACCCTAACCCTAACCCTAACCCTAACCCTAACCCTAACCCTAACCCTAACCCTAACCCTAACCCTAACCCTAACCCTAACCCTAACCCTAACCCTAACCCTAACCCTAACCCTAACCCTAACCCTAACCCTAACCCTAACCCTAACCCTAACCCTAACCCTAACCCTAACCCTAACCCTAACCCTAACCCTAACCCTAACCCTAACCCTAACCCTAACCCTAACCCTAACCCTAACCCTAACCCTAACCCTAACCCTAACCCTAACCCTAACCCTAACCCTAACCCTAACCCTAACCCTAACCCTAACCCTAACCCTAACCCTAACCCTAACCCTAACCCTAACCCTAACCCTAACCCTAACCCTAACCCTAACCCTAACCCTAACCCTAACCCTAACCCTAACCCTAACCCTAACCCTAACCCTAACCCTAACCCTAACCCTAACCCTAACCCTAACCCTAACCCTAACCCTAACCCTAACCCTAACCCTAACCCTAACCCTAACCCTAACCCTAACCCTAACCCTAACCCTAACCCTAACCCTAACCCTAACCCTAACCCTAACCCTAACCCTAACCCTAACCCTAACCCTAACCCTAACCCTAACCCTAACCCTAACCCTAACCCTAACCCTAACCCTAACCCTAACCCTAACCCTAACCCTAACCCTAACCCTAACCCTAACCCTAACCCTAACCCTAACCCTAACCCTAACCCTAACCCTAACCCTAACCCTAACCCTAACCCTAACCCTAACCCTAACCCTAACCCTAACCCTAACCCTAACCCTAACCCTAACCCTAACCCTAACCCTAACCCTAACCCTAACCCTAACCCTAACCCTAACCCTAACCCTAACCCTAACCCTAACCCTAACCCTAACCCTAACCCTAACCCTAACCCTAACCCTAACCCTAACCCTAACCCTAACCCTAACCCTAACCCTAACCCTAACCCTAACCCTAACCCTAACCCTAACCCTAACCCTAACCCTAACCCTAACCCTAACCCTAACCCTAACCCTAACCCTAACCCTAACCCTAACCCTAACCCTAACCCTAACCCTAACCCTAACCCTAACCCTAACCCTAACCCTAACCCTAACCCTAACCCTAACCCTAACCCTAACCCTAACCCTAACCCTAACCCTAACCCTAACCCTAACCCTAACCCTAACCCTAACCCTAACCCTAACCCTAACCCTAACCCTAACCCTAACCCTAACCCTAACCCTAACCCTAACCCTAACCCTAACCCTAACCCTAACCCTAACCCTAACCCTAACCCTAACCCTAACCCTAACCCTAACCCTAACCCTAACCCTAACCCTAACCCTAACCCTAACCCTAACCCTAACCCTAACCCTAACCCTAACCCTAACCCTAACCCTAACCCTAACCCTAACCCTAACCCTAACCCTAACCCTAACCCTAACCCTAACCCTAACCCTAACCCTAACCCTAACCCTAACCCTAACCCTAACCCTAACCCTAACCCTAACCCTAACCCTAACCCTAACCCTAACCCTAACCCTAACCCTAACCCTAACCCTAACCCTAACCCTAACCCTAACCCTAACCCTAACCCTAACCCTAACCCTAACCCTAACCCTAACCCTAACCCTAACCCTAACCCTAACCCTAACCCTAACCCTAACCCTAACCCTAACCCTAACCCTAACCCTAACCCTAACCCTAACCCTAACCCTAACCCTAACCCTAACCCTAACCCTAACCCTAACCCTAACCCTAACCCTAACCCTAACCCTAACCCTAACCCTAACCCTAACCCTAACCCTAACCCTAACCCTAACCCTAACCCTAACCCTAACCCTAACCCTAACCCTAACCCTAACCCTAACCCTAACCCTAACCCTAACCCTAACCCTAACCCTAACCCTAACCCTAACCCTAACCCTAACCCTAACCCTAACCCTAACCCTAACCCTAACCCTAACCCTAACCCTAACCCTAACCCTAACCCTAACCCTAACCCTAACCCTAACCCTAACCCTAACCCTAACCCTAACCCTAACCCTAACCCTAACCCTAACCCTAACCCTAACCCTAACCCTAACCCTAACCCTAACCCTAACCCTAACCCTAACCCTAACCCTAACCCTAACCCTAACCCTAACCCTAACCCTAACCCTAACCCTAACCCTAACCCTAACCCTAACCCTAACCCTAACCCTAACCCTAACCCTAACCCTAACCCTAACCCTAACCCTAACCCTAACCCTAACCCTAACCCTAACCCTAACCCTAACCCTAACCCTAACCCTAACCCTAACCCTAACCCTAACCCTAACCCTAACCCTAACCCTAACCCTAACCCTAACCCTAACCCTAACCCTAACCCTAACCCTAACCCTAACCCTAACCCTAACCCTAACCCTAACCCTAACCCTAACCCTAACCCTAACCCTAACCCTAACCCTAACCCTAACCCTAACCCTAACCCTAACCCTAACCCTAACCCTAACCCTAACCCTAACCCTAACCCTAACCCTAACCCTAACCCTAACCCTAACCCTAACCCTAACCCTAACCCTAACCCTAACCCTAACCCTAACCCTAACCCTAACCCTAACCCTAACCCTAACCCTAACCCTAACCCTAACCCTAACCCTAACCCTAACCCTAACCCTAACCCTAACCCTAACCCTAACCCTAACCCTAACCCTAACCCTAACCCTAACCCTAACCCTAACCCTAACCCTAACCCTAACCCTAACCCTAACCCTAACCCTAACCCTAACCCTAACCCTAACCCTAACCCTAACCCTAACCCTAACCCTAACCCTAACCCTAACCCTAACCCTAACCCTAACCCTAACCCTAACCCTAACCCTAACCCTAACCCTAACCCTAACCCTAACCCTAACCCTAACCCTAACCCTAACCCTAACCCTAACCCTAACCCTAACCCTAACCCTAACCCTAACCCTAACCCTAACCCTAACCCTAACCCTAACCCTAACCCTAACCCTAACCCTAACCCTAACCCTAACCCTAACCCTAACCCTAACCCTAACCCTAACCCTAACCCTAACCCTAACCCTAACCCTAACCCTAACCCTAACCCTAACCCTAACCCTAACCCTAACCCTAACCCTAACCCTAACCCTAACCCTAACCCTAACCCTAACCCTAACCCTAACCCTAACCCTAACCCTAACCCTAACCCTAACCCTAACCCTAACCCTAACCCTAACCCTAACCCTAACCCTAACCCTAACCCTAACCCTAACCCTAACCCTAACCCTAACCCTAACCCTAACCCTAACCCTAACCCTAACCCTAACCCTAACCCTAACCCTAACCCTAACCCTAACCCTAACCCTAACCCTAACCCTAACCCTAACCCTAACCCTAACCCTAACCCTAACCCTAACCCTAACCCTAACCCTAACCCTAACCCTAACCCTAACCCTAGACCCTAACCCTAACCCTAACCCTAACCCTAACCCTAACCCTAACCCTAACCCTAACCCTAACCCTAACCCTAACCCTAACCCTAACCCTAACCCTAACCCTAACCCTAACCCTAACCCTAACCCTAACCCTAACCCTAACCCTAACCCTAACCCTAACCCTAACCCTAACCCTAACCCTAACCCTAACCCTAACCCTAACCCTAACCCTAACCCTAACCCTAACCCTAACCCTAACCCTAACCCTAACCCTAACCCTAACCCTAACCCTAACCCTAACCCTAACCCTAACCCTAACCCTAACCCTAACCCTAACCCTAACCCTAACCCTAACCCTAACCCTAACCCTAACCCTAACCCTAACCCTAACCCTAACCCTAACCCTAACCCTAACCCTAACCCTAACCCTAACCCTAACCCTAACCCTAACCCTAACCCTAACCCTAACCCTAACCCTAACCCTAACCCTAACCCTAACCCTAACCCTAACCCTAACCCTAACCCTAACCCTAACCCTAACCCTAACCCTAACCCTAACCCTAACCCTAACCCTAACCCTAACCCTAACCCTAACCCTAACCCTAACCCTAACCCTAACCCTAACCCTAACCCTAACCCTAACCCTAACCCTAACCCTAACCCTAACCCTAACCCTAACCCTAACCCTAACCCTAACCCTAACCCTAACCCTAACCCTAACCCTAACCCTAACCCTAACCCTAACCCTAACCCTAACCCTAACCCTAACCCTAACCCTAACCCTAACCCTAACCCTAACCCTAACCCTAACCCTAACCCTAACCCTAACCCTAACCCTAACCCTAACCCTAACCCTAACCCTAACCCTAACCCTAACCCTAACCCTAACCCTAACCCTAACCCTAACCCTAACCCTAACCCTAACCCTAACCCTAACCCTAACCCTAACCCTAACCCTAACCCTAACCCTAACCCTAACCCTAACCCTAACCCTAACCCTAACCCTAACCCTAACCCTAACCCTAACCCTAACCCTAACCCTAACCCTAACCCTAACCCTAACCCTAACCCTAACCCTAACCCTAACCCTAACCCTAACCCTAACCCTAACCCTAACCCTAACCCTAACCCTAACCCTAACCCTAACCCTAACCCTAACCCTAACCCTAACCCTAACCCTAACCCTAACCCTAACCCTAACCCTAACCCTAACCCTAACCCTAACCCTAACCCTAACCCTAACCCTAACCCTAACCCTAACCCTAACCCTAACCCTAACCCTAACCCTAACCCTAACCCTAACCCTAACCCTAACCCTAACCCTAACCCTAACCCTAACCCTAACCCTAACCCTAACCCTAACCCTAACCCTAACCCTAACCCTAACCCTAACCCTAACCCTAACCCTAACCCTAACCCTAACCCTAACCCTAACCCTAACCCTAACCCTAACCCTAACCCTAACCCTAACCCTAACCCTAACCCTAACCCTAACCCTAACCCTAACCCTAACCCTAACCCTAACCCTAACCCTAACCCTAACCCTAACCCTAACCCTAACCCTAACCCTAACCCTAACCCTAACCCTAACCCTAACCCTAACCCTAACCCTAACCCTAACCCTAACCCTAACCCTAACCCTAACCCTAACCCTAACCCTAACCCTAACCCTAACCCTAACCCTAACCCTAACCCTAACC
>CM063628.1:4328436-4559584 GCA_032357785.1 Periparus ater
TTTCCCCCTCTCAACTTTATCCTTATTTTTAAAGTTTTATTAAAAACACCTCTGCATTTATTTTTTTTTATTTTTTAACCTCTTCACTATTTTTAAAATTAAATTTAGGTGATCCAGACTTAAGATGTGCAGATTAGAGCAGGCAGGGTCTCACACATCCGAGGCACAGCCAGTTACTGGAATTCCTGCTGAGCTGGAGGCTGCAGTTGTCTGCGTGATCCATATTTCAGTATCCGGTTTCTCTGGTGGGTCACCAGGACACAGTTGGGAGTCATTCATCACGTCTTAGGAATGCAGAGAGCAGCTTATCTGTAGCAGAGAAGTGTGGGTGTACATGAAGTCTGATAAACTGCTGCTCAGCCCTTGAGCAAGTCAAATCTGATCCTCCACCTCCCTCTTTCCAACAGTTTTGTTTGTAACGTGATAAAATAATATCATTTGAGTAAGGATCCATTTTTATTTTGAATAAAGCTGTCTCCTGTGTGGCTGCCCCTTGGCAGCAGCTGGCACCACACCACTGCACAGCCACTTCTTTATCCCTGATGACCTGGCACAGAAACACTCTGCAGTTTGGGGTTTTTTACCTTCATTGACTGAAAAAACACCCCTGTTTTACTCCCTTCAGAGCCTGGCTCGTTGTTAGAGCTCTGCCTGCCCAGGAGTCAGCCCAGTGTGACACCAGCTGTACCCTGGAGCTGGATAAACCCAACAGTTTTATGCAGCAAAATAGATTGGTCTGAGATAATGCAAAATGAGCAGATTTAAAAGTGAGCAGGGTTTGGAAATTGGCAATCAGGATTTGCATAATGGAAATACAAGTGTGCCTTCCCCAGGCCTTGCCAGATGTTGTGATGTGCCAGCAATAAGCATTTCCTCAGAACTGTGCTGGATTCAGGCAAGACAAGGGCATTATTGGATGTTTTTTAGCACACAGGACTCAGGTGGGATTGTCTTTGCCATGGAACAATCCTGAACAGGAGCTGATTTCTGCTCTTTGGGCACCCGTTAGTCTGGTTTTTCCTTCTCTGTCGCTCTGCTAACGTGGTCATTAGGAGATCCACAGGGATAATGGATCATGGAGCAGTGGAGCGAGCTCTGCAGTGAATCTCTCTAATTCTGCAGCTTCTGGTGCCCCTCCAAGCTCCTCCTTGCAGAGGTGCTGAGATCTGCACAAACCACCTTCTTTTGAGGTTGTAGTTGGAGCCAGTCTAAATAGGACCCAAAGGGGAAAAAAAACATGAAAAAACAAAATCCCTGATCGATATTTTTAACTTCACTGCTGCTTTTCACAACATCCCACTTCACTTGTAGGGTGAAATTTTCATCTGCCATGTTTCGTCCCTTTTTCAATTTTGCACTTTTCTTAAAAGGTGGAAGTTGCCAGCTTTTAACATAAAACATAAACTGTGAAGCCAGATAAATCTATGAGGAATCCCAGAATTGTTTAGGTTGGAAAAGACCTCCAAGGCCATCGAGTCCAGCCTGTGACTGATCCCCTCCTTGTCCCCAGCCCAGAGCACCGAGTGCCACATCCAGGCCTTCCTGGACACCTCCAGAGATGGGGGCTCCAAACCTCCCTGGACAGCCCCTTCCATTTCCTGACCATCTTTTCCATGGTGAAATTCTTCCTCATGTCCAACCTGAACCTCTGCTGGCACAACTTGAGGCTGTTTTCTCTTGTCCTGTCCCTGTTCCCTGGGAGCAGAGCCCAGCTTGGTACAGAGTGTGCAAAACACTCTGTACTGGTGGGGAGTTGGGACTCCACCTTTATTCCACCTCCCTCCCGTGTTCAGTCTTACAAATGACTTATTTTTACTGCTTGGAGGTATTGAAATAACGACATTAATTGCTTGACTTACTTTGCTGAATGACTTAATCTGATCTTATAAACAATCTGATATTTGTTCACTTGGTTTTACTGTAAACAGGCAACGCCAGCAGATCACATGCAGTGAAAGAGCTAATTTGGGAATTAAAAGATCACTTGCAGGGCTTAGGATTTTTAAAGAAATCTTACCATAACTTTGCTGCTTAGTAATGCAGAGATTCCACGCCTGAACTTAGATTTGACTCGTGTTTTCAGAGTCAAATGAAGGTCTCAGGTTGTGGATAAGGGGGTGTCTTCACCCTGCCAGCCTTGTGTGGGTGCACAGGTGCTGTGTTGGTTTTACCTTCATTTCACGCAAGTTTGGAATTTGACAAAAACAAAGGAGTGAAGGTGGTGAAACAATGCTTGGGAGAGGTGTTAAGGTACTACCCATGAGGTGTATTTGGTATTTGGTAAGTTAACAAAAGCATTTAGTCCACTGCACACAGACTCCTTGCCAAGCCTCTGTGTGCAGCTGCCTTGATGCACATAGGAAAAAAGATCAGAAAATGGTTCCTCAGGCAGCAGAAATTTGTGCTAACAGAGTACATTGGTTGGGAAGGAGAACTAGAATCTGTTTATTCTTATGTTTAGCAGAGACGAGCGAAGAGGATCCTACGAGTACGCCCCTGACCGTACTTACTACGAGACCGTGCGGACCCCGGGGACGTACCCTGAAGATCCTCGGAGGGAGTACCCGGCTCGGGGCAGAGAGTTCTACGCCGAGTGGGATCCCTACCAAGGAGACTACTACGACCCACGATACTACGACGACCCTCGCGAGTACCGGGATTACCGGGGAGATCCGTACGAGCAGGACATCAGGGAGTACAGCTACAGGCAACGGGAGAGGGAGAGGGAGAGAGAACGGTTTGAATCCGATCGGGACAGAGACCACGAACGGAGACCGATCGAGCGGAGCCAGAGCCCGACGCATTCCCGGCGCCCGCAGAGCCCCGGAGCGTCCCCCTCGCAGTCGGAGCGGCTGCAGAGCGACTCGGAGAGGAGGATTTACAGCAGGTCCTCGGATCGCAGTGGCAGCTGCAGCTCGCTGTCCCCTCCACGATACGACAAGCTCGACAAAGCCCGCGTGGAACGATACGCAAAAAACGAGAAAGTGGAGAAGGAGCGCGTCTTCGAGCAGGAGAGGGTGGACAAGGAGAAGCGCTTGGTGAGGAAGGAAAAGATGGAAAAAATAGAAAAGGAGAAAACGGATAAGCAGAAACGAAAAGCAAAAATCCACTCGCCCAGCTCTCAGTCCTCGGAAACGGATCAGGAGAATGAGAGAGAGCCCAGCCCAGAAAAACTGAAGGGCAACAGTAAACAAAGCAAAGAGAGGGGTGACAAAGAAGGGACAGCAAAGAACCGCCTGGAGCTGATGCCCTGTGTTGTGCTGACCCGGGTGAAGGAGAAGGAGGGGAAGGTGATCGACCAGCCTGCCCTGGAGAAACTGCGGGCGAAGCTGGATAACGACACTCTGAAATCCCCACTGCTGGAACAGAAAACCCAGGTGTCCCAGGCTGAGCCAGCCAAGTCTGAGCAGTCTAAAGCAGAACCTGTCAGAACCAAGGTACAGAAGGAGAAAGCCCTTGCCAGTCACATCGAAGTGGTGGATAAGGAGGGAAAAATGAAACCCAAAAAGCACTTGAAGACAGAACAAACTTCATCTGAGGGGGCCAATGCAGTTGATTTGGACAAATTGGAGGCTCGTAAAAGGCGTTTTGCTGATGCGAATCCTAAACCTGACAGGCAAAAACTGGACGTAAAACGGAGCAGCCAAGATGAGGAGGATTCACGCGTGGTTTTGAAAAAGCAGCTTGATGCGACGGCGTCATCTAGAGAAGCACCAGTGTTAAGGGAAGGAGAACTGGAGAGAAAACCCCTGAGGAAGGAGTTGCTTAAAAGGGAATCTAAAAAACTCAAACTGGAAAGACTTATTCCTGTTACTAGTCCCAAAGAAATTCAGGACACTCTTAATGTTGGTGGGATTGGCATGCGTCCCACCCTGGATCTGCAGGCGAGGCTCATGGAGGCACCCGAGGAACCTGTGGAAGTTCAGGAACTCCCTCCTAAAAAGCCCAACCCAGTGAAACCCCAGCATAAACAGGTACCAGTGCTGGAGGAGCAGGGAACGGAGAGAGAGGACACAAAGAAGAACTACTCCAGCCTTCCTGAAGAAACACCAGACCATAAACTCGGCCAAGAGAAACCTCAGTCGGCTGACACGGAGGAGAAGATCAGCATAGACATCGACCACACGCAGAGCTACCGCAAACAAATGGAGCAAAGCCGCAGGTTGAAACAGCAGCTGGAAATGGAGATAGCAAAGTCAGAGAAGTTTGGCAGTCCAAAGAAAGATGTGGATGAATATGAAAAGCGGAGTCTGGTTCACGAGGTGGGAAAGCCTCCACAGGATGTCACCGATGACTCTCCACCAAGTAAAAGGAAAAAGACTGACCAGTTTGACTTTGAAATTAGCACTAAGAGAGAAAGGAACTACAGAAGTTCTCGTCAGGTGAGTGAGGACTCCGAAAGGATGTCCTGTTCCCCAAGCATCAGGCACTTCCCGTTCCATGAGGATGATGACACGCTTGATTCTCCAAGGCTAATGCCATTGAAGGAAACCAAAGAGTCACCTAAAATAGAAGAAAAGGGTCTTTCATACTCCAACATGACTGTGAGGGAGGACTCGCTGAAATTCAATCCTTATGATTCCAGCAGAAGGGAGCAGATGGCAGAAATGGCTAAAATAAAACTCTCTGTGCTGAGTTCTGAGGAAGACTCGAGTAGGTGGGAAACCCAAGCGAAGCAGGAGCCTGGGAGAGTCGATATCAGCTTTCCAAGCAGCATTGTGAAAAGAGACAGTATACGGAAACGGTCTGTCCGAGATCTGGAACCTGGGGAGGTCCCTTCAGATTCAGATGACGATGGTGAAAACAAGCCCCATTCCCCAAAAGCCTCGTCCTTGTTAGAGAGCTCCAGACTCTCTTTTTTATTAAGGGACAGAGAAGAGAAGTTCCGGGAAAGAGAGGAAAGACTCCAGTCCAGTTCCCTAGAAAGAAACAAATTCTACTCTTTTGCATTGGACAAGACAATCACACCTGACACAAAGGCCTTGCTTGAAAGGGCCAAGTCCCTCTCTTCCTCCAGAGAGGAAAACTGGTCCTTTCTAGACTGGGATTCAAGGTTTGCTAGTTTCAGAAACAATAAAGACAAAGAGAAGGTTGACTCGGCTCCAAGACCTATCCCATCCTGGTATATGAAAAAGAAAAAAATCAGAACTGATTCCGAAGGTGGAAAACTGGATGATAAGAAAGAAGATCATAAAGAGGAGGAACAAGAGCGGCAGGAACTGTTCGCTTCCCGGTTTTTGCACAGTTCAATCTTTGAACAGGACTCCAAACGCCTGCAGCATTTAGAGAGGAAGGATGAGGACCTGGACTTCATCTCTGGAAGGTTGTACGGAAGACAGTCCTCCTCTGATGGGACAAACAGCACAGCTGATCTGGTGCAAGAGCCCGTGGTTCTCTTCCACAGTAGGTTTGTTGAGCTGACACGGATGCAGCAGAAAGAGAAGGAGAAAGATCAGAAACCAAAAGAAATGGAGAAACAGGAAGATAAAGAAAACCGGCCAAAAACTCCAGAAATAGTTCCTGATAGTAAAGAAACAGAACAGAAACCTTCCTCAGTTGTTGGTCCTTCTTCAGTCACCGTCCTCCCACAGGAACCAGCTCCCATCGCTCCTGAGAAAATAGTGAGCGAAAAGGTCCTGGTGGAACCAGCTTCTGTCAAAGAAGAGAAACCTGAACCTGCTGCTGCAGCAGAGGAACAAAAACCTTTCCCTGAACTTGCTGCTCCTGTCAAAATGGAACCTTCTGAGCAATCAGAACCTTCACCAGTTGTAGAAGCGAGTAAAGAAATTGTTGCTACAACCCTGGCACCAGAGGAAGATGCTGTGGCCACAGAGCATCCTTCGTACTTGGATACCAAACCTCCTACTCCTGGGGCCTCGTTTTCCGATGCAGACATCAGCGTAGATCCAGAACCTGAGGCTGCCCAGCTGCTTCCACCTCCGCCCAAGCTAGTGCAGAAGTCAGATGAGGCTGCGGAACCTAAAGAGGAAAACCCTTCACCCTCTGCCAACACCGATGCTGGTGTGAGTCAAAAGGTGGAAGTGGCTGCTGAGGTCCTGCCACCTGTTTCCGACAATGATATGGAAGTGGAGCCTCCGGTTGTTGTAAAAGATAAAAAGTCCTACAAAAGTAAACGGTCCAAGACTCCGGTGCAGTCGGCTGCAGCCAGTGTCACGGAAAAGCCCGTCACGAGGAAGAGTGAAAGAATTGACCGTGAAAAACTGAAAAGGTCGAGCTCTCCTCGTGGGGAGACCCAGAAGCTTTCTGAATTGAAAGTGGAGGCAGAAAAGGTTTCAAGGAATGCTGCTAAATCCCCGAGTTCTGCTGCAGAGCCGGAAAACGTGGAGCTGAGCTTGCCGATAGGCCGGACCAGGCGCAGAAACGTGAGGTCGGTCTACGCTACCACAGGGGACAACGAGGGCCCATCTCCGGTGAAGGACTCCATGGAGGTCACCAGATCCACCAGGAAGAGAGTGGAAAAGGAACCACAGGAAACGGTGACAACCGTTCCCACAACCCCGAGGCGGGGGAGACCTCCCAAAACCCGCCGTAAGCCAGAGGAGGACATTTCTCCCATAAAGACCGAACCGGTACAACAGGAGGTGGAGGAGGCTGAAACTAAAGACACTGTGGAGGCTCCTAAACCTGCAGAAGGCTGGAGGTCCCCGAGATCCCAGAAGCTCACACACACTCATTCATCAGCTGCTACCAGCCAGCAGGGGAAGAAAGGGAAGAATGAGCTGAAAGCCGATACCACGGCTGAATCTGAAGATGCTGCTGAAAGAAGTGGTCAGGAATCGAGCATCGGTGACAACAGCAATAAAGCAAAAGCCACTGAGAAAGAGCCGGCTGCAAGCGAGCAGAAACGTGATCGGAAGGAGCTGGATGTGGAGAAGAACCAGCCAGAGATCCCCACGGTTGAGATCATTGAGAAGAAGCCGGTGCCAGAAAAGGTTACGAAATCCAAAAGGGGAAGGTACAAAAATACCAAGACTGTTGTTGATAAGGCATCCGTGTGTCTCAAAAATGTGGAAATACGCCTCAACGTTGATGAAGTCAAGGGTGCCTTGCGGCCTGCTGAAGAGGAGGCAGAGCCAGTGGCAGTGTCACCACCCAAGATGAAAAGCCCTCCAAAAGAGGACATCCTGCCACCCCACTTCTCTAAGAATGAGGTAGAAGATTCGTTCCCAGAAATGGAAAAGGAGGTGATGCGGGAGCCCAGGCAGTCACCTGAGGCTGCCCAGCTGGCAAAGCAGATTGAGCTCGAGCAGGCAGTGGAGAACATTGCAAAACTCACTGAAACTCCTCCGACAATCGCTGCCTACAAAGAGCCAACGGCAGATGTGGCTGAAGTCCGTCAGGAGGAGGAGGCAGATAAACCTGCGCACCAGGCCAGTGAGACAGAGCTGGCAGCAGCCATCGGCTCCATCATCAACGATATTTCTGGGGAGACGGAAAGCTTCCCTGCACCGCCAACATATCCTGCTGAATCTGAGGCTGAGATCCCTGCAGAGCCCTTGGTGTTGCAGTCCCCTCGGGAGGAGATGGAGCCTGAGACGGATCAGGCAGTGAACAATATCCTGGAAACCGAGGCTGCCGTCGAGCCCGTGGTGCAGCCGGTGCCCGGCTCCGTCCCGTCGGCACTGGAGACTGAGAGCAAGGAGTCTGAAGTCAGCTTCAGTGAATCTTCCAACTCTGCACAGGAGGCCGAGACCTTGCAGGAGGCTGAAGTTGCTCGGAAGGAGAAGGGGCGTCAGAAAACCACGCGGCAGAGACGCAAGAAGAGCACGAGCAGGAAGGGCGATGCCACCGAAGTCAACACCTTCGAGCCGGAGAGGGTGCAGAGCAAATCACCCCCTGCCAACGAAGTAAAGACAAAACCTGAGGAAGCCTCAAAGGAGGAGAAGCATATCAAACCCACAGCATCCACGGAGCCAAGCGCTTCCGATGTCACCAAGGCTGTGGCTGCTGACGTCCTGGCTGCACATGAGGCTGTCCCTGAGAGCAGCACCTCTCCAAAGGTGCCTACTCCGACTCCTCTGGACCCGGGGGCCCCGCCGGTGCCCCTTGACGAGGGGAGTCAGAGCGGGTTCAAGATCCGGTCGCCCCTGGAGAACGCTCCCATCACGTCACCGAGTGCCCCCAACGCAGCCCTTCCTGCCATCTCCACAGCAGTGACCAAGCTCCCCACGCCGGTGCCCACCACCATCGTCCCCCTGCACTCCGGTGCTGCCAAGGTGCCCGAGTGGATGGTCAGGCACGAGGAGCCCCGTGCCCGTTCCACGCCCCCGCCCGCTCTCCCGCCGGACACGAAGGCCTCGGATATCGACACCAACTCCAGCACTTTGAGGAAGATACTCATGGAGCCCAAATACGTCTCAGCGACGAGCATAACCTCCACACACGTGACGACAACGCACGCGGAGCCGGTGAGCGCGCCGTGCCTGGAGGAGGCGCCTCTCCACCCTGCCGTGGAGGCCGTCAAGCCGGTTTCTGAGGAGAAGCCAGCAGTTCCTGTCACCAACGCCCTGGACCCACCAGTGGCTGAAGCACCGGTGTTCAGCGAGAAGGAAAAGATCAACACCGTGATTGCTCCCAAAGCCACTTCTGTCATCAGCAGGATGCCCCACAGCGTGGACCTGGAGGAGGCTCCGAGGATCACCTTGGTGAAACAAGCTCCCCAAACCCAGACCTGCCTCGTCAATGCTCCCTCCCCAAAATTTAAGCAGAGGTCAAGTACAAATGATAACAGCAGGTTTCATCCAGGATCGATGTCTATTATTGAGGAGAGGCCTGTGGAGACTGGGTCCAGTCCAGGGCTGCGGGTGAACACCTCGGAAGGTGTGGTGCTCCTGAGTTACTCAGGGCAGAAGACAGAGGGCCCTCAGCGAATCAGTGCCAAGATCAGCCAGATTCCCCCAGCCAGCGCTGTGGACATTGAGTTCCAGCAGTCCGTGTCCAAGTCTCAGATTAAACAGGAGCCTCTCACGCCGTCCCAGCCAGCATCAAAAGGCTCCCAGACCTCGGCGGGCTACGGGGCTGTTTCCACCCATTCTTCCTTGGTACTCGGAACACAGCCCTACAACACCTCGCCCGTCATCTCCTCCGTCAAGCAGGAGCGCGCTGCGCTGGACAAGCCCGACTCGTCCCACCTCGCTGCGCAGACCACGGCGTCGCAGCCCGGCAAGGTCCTCACGCAGACGGTAAACACTCCACCCGTGCTGGTCCACAACCAGATGGTCGTGAACAAAAAACTGTCCGACCCAGCTGCTCTGAAAGTAGAGACAAAGACTCTGCAGCCCTCCAATCTGAGTCCTGGAGTTAGTCCTCACCACCCTTCCCTCTCTGGGAAGATGCACTCGGAGGCAAACCACGTCAGCTCGGGCCCCAGCACCCCGACCGACCGGGCCATCTCCCACCTGGGGGTCACCAAGCAGGAGCCGCACTCGCCGCGCACCAGCGGGCACTCGCCGTCGCCGTTCCCCCGGGCGTGTCACCCCGGCAGTACCTCATCTCCGGCCCTGGCCAGCAGCACCCCGGTCATGCTGGCGCCGGGAATCCCCGTTCCTCAGTACATATCCAGCATGCATCCCGAGCAATCTGTTATCATGCCCCCCCACAGCGTCACGCAGACCGTGTCCCTGGGCCACCTGTCCCAAGGTGAGGTGAGGATGAACACCCCTCCTCTCTCCGGCATTCCCTACGGCATCCGCCCCGAAGCGCTGCACTCCCCCCGCGCTGCTCTGCAACCCCAGATGGAGATCAAACCTCAGCGCTCCAGCACGCCCCAGCCAGCGCCCATCCGAGACATCGTCATGCCCCCGCTGTCCTCCCAGCACCCCCCCGAGGAGGAGCTGCACTTCCACCACACGGCCGTGTGCCGCGGGCCGGCCCCGGTGCAGTCGGACGTGCTGGTGATGCAGCCCGACTACCGCATGCACCCCGGCGGGCTGCGGCTGGAGCAGTACAACGTGCCGCGCGACGTCAGGATGATCATGCACCCGCACATGGCCAGCGTGGGCGAGCACCACTCGGAAACGCGACAATCCCGGACGCCCGAAGGGGCCGTCAAAACCCCCCCGGTCAGTAAGACCCCGCAGCCCGGGAAAGAGACTCCCAAATCCTCGGAGGGGAAGATGGCCCACTCTCCCCACAGCGAGCCCCGGCTGCTCAGCGTGCCCTCGGGCGGCCAGCTGCCCGGGCTGCCCCTGACGCAGCCCGTGGTGGTCCCCCATGGCGTGCAGATCATGCATCCCGCCGGGAGCTCCTTCCACGATTACCGCTCGGTCTACGGCGACATGAGGAATTACCACACGGCGCAGCTCGGGCATCCGCAGTTCCCGGGTGCCTCGCCCATCGGGCTGCCTTCCCGCAGCATGACCCCGTCCCAGGTGAGAGAGGAGATCCTTGGTCTCCCTCCCAGGAATCCGGAGGGGTTTGAGCTGTTTCTTGCGGGGTGATGGGATTCAAATGCTGCTTAGCATCAGAGGAAGCTGAAACAACTCATTCCTTGACCTGCTCTGGGACTCCACCCAGAAGGGTGAGGTTTGCCTGCAGGTCTCTCGGTCTGTACCGAGGTGGTGGGTGGGTCAGGCATCCTTGGATGGATGGTGAGCCTAAGGATGGGCCTGGGGCAGGATTCAGGGAGTGGGGTTTCAGCTCAGGTGGGCTTGGAAGTGGGGGACCGCCCCAGGTGCCACCACAGCAGGGCACGGTGACATGGGTGTGACACGTTGTCTCCACCAGGAACCTGGTGGTGTCCTGGCAGCTTTATAATGGGGTTGAACACACCCTCAGCCTAAAGATCTTGCCTTTTTCCCCCTGCCTGCTTCCCAGGGTCTGCCGGAGGGCGAGCACTCGCACCCCAGCCAGCCAGTGCGCAGCAAGACCCCTCAGATCCCGCAGGATGCCAAGGGCCCGTCGGCAGCGGGGCCGGAGCAGGGGCACCACGCCCCTGTGAACAGGCACACGGCACAGATGGACCCCCACGTCCACCTCCAGCGGGCACAGGGGGACACGAGCCAGACCTCCTACCCCTCGCCCGTCGCCATCTCCATGAAGCAGGAGCTCCCGTCGCCGCACCAGCCCCCGGCGCTTCCCAAACAATCCATCTTTATCCCCACGACCTCGGGGCCGCCCCTCAGCCGCCCGGAGCCCCAGTCCACGCTCAAGCAGGAGCCGTCCCCTCACCCCGTGTCCCAGAGACCCGTGGACATGGTCCAGCTCCTGACGGTGAGTGCTGTGCTCCTGATCCAGGGGGAAATCACCTTGTTCTGTCTCAGCCAGAGCACCAAACCTGACCTTTCTTACACCAAAAACTTAGGATGCAGAAAAGGCATTGTTTGGTTTTTGCATTGTTTTGTTCCTGATGGATTTTAGCCATGTTTACTGTTCCAAGTCAGTTCTGCATTTTCCTGGGAAGTGTTTTCTCGTGGGCAGGGGAGAGTGTTGGTGTATTTAATTAAAATGAAAAATTAAAACTGCTCTCACAAGTGTAGGAAATGAGGAAGAGGAGGGAGGCAGTGAGGAGCTGGTAGCAATAAGGAGCTGGGAGTTGTGTTTAGCACCAAATGTCTCCCGTATAACCTCGAGCAGTTCTCCTGCTGTTATTTCTCAGTTTATCCATTTGTAAAAGGGAAAGCAGCATTCAGGAGCAGCCTTGTGCTGGCTGGGTGGTGGAGGGATTGGGATGAGGGTTCCCACCCAGACAGGGCAGCCAGCTGGAAGGAAAAGGACTGAACTCCAGATTTAGCAGGATGTAACCCAAGGCTGGCCTTTAAACCTTGGATGGGAGCGGTGGCAGCCGAGCAGCTCAGGCAGGATTTCAGGTCCCACTCTCCTTGCTTTGTGTGTAATTCCCATCTCCCTCTCTTCCAGAAATACCCCATTGTCTGGCAGGGTCTCCTGGCTCTCAAGAACGACACGGCGGCCGTGCAGCTGCACTTTGTGTCGGGGAACAACGTGCTGGCTCACCGCTCGCTGCCGGCGCCCGAGGGAGGGCCCCCGCTGCGGATCGCGCAGCGCATGCGGCTCGAGGCCTCCCAGCTGGAGGGGGTGGCCCGGAGGATGATGGTGAGAGCGTTGGGGAATCTGTGCTCAGAGCTGGGCTGGGCCCTGTGGGGTGCACAGGGAGGGATTGCTGCATCCTGGAGCTGGACTTGGTGATCCCTGGGGATTCCTTCCAATCCAGGAGATCCCTACAATTCTGTTTTGGGATTCTGGTATTAACACCGATTCCTTCAGCCCAGAGAGCGAAACACAGGTTGCAGGTGATGAGCAATAGCTCCTGCACTGCATTTCTGGAAAAGGCAGTGAGAGCTGGGAAAGCTTTCAGTCACCCTCAGCCCTGGGACAAACCCGCGCTGGCTTCAGTGTGTCTGAGTAAGGTGGGGAGTTCAGGGGACCATGAAAATCCATTTTTAGTCCTTTCCACTGTGCTCGTGCTCCCAGCACGTGTTGGAATCACAGAATCCCAGACAGGTTTGGGTTGGGGGGGCCTTAAAGCCCATCCCACCCCCTGCCATGGGCAGGGACACCTCCCACTATCCCTGCTTGCTCCAGGCCCTGCCCAGCCTGGCCTTGGACACCTCTGGGAATGGGGCAGCTCTGGGGTAGAAATTGTAACATCGAGGGGTTTAAAGTCAGGATTTTCCCCCCTGGGTAGCGGGTGGATGTCTGGAAAACACCCACTCATGCAGCATTTCCCTGCACACGTCCTTCCCTGCAGGTGGAGAGCGATTACTGCCTGCTGCTGGCTCTGCCCTGCGGCCGCGACCAGGAGGACGTGGTCAGTCAGACGGAGTCGCTCAAGGCCGCCTTCATCAGTTACCTGCAGGCCAAGCAGGCTGCAGGCATCATCAACGTCCCCAACCCCGGCTCCAACCAGGTACAGAGAGCCCCTGTGGTGCCACAGGGTCACCAGAGCCACCCTGACAGCACAGCTCGAGCTCTGCTGGAGCCACCGGGGGTTATTGCTCCAACAGCCCCCACACCTCACCAAACACAGCGGTGAGATCCAGAAATTACTGATGGCATCGATAGAATCATTGATGGAATTGATGAAAGTGACCCCAAAGCCAAAACAAAACCCCAAATGTGTGTTTGGTGTGTTCCCAGTTCCCAGTCTTGGGCTGAAAAGCAACCAAATGCATTTCCCAGCTCTATCTCTGAAGTAGAATCCTTGTTTCTTCCCATGTCCTGATTTTTCCAGAACAGTTGGTGTTTGCTTGCAGAATGCATTTGGTGCCATGCAGGTGTGTTGCTGCACTGAGTGCAATTTAACCTGTGTGTAATTGAATTCTGGGTGTCAGGAGCCCAGAATGAGCGGCCAGCACTCAGAGCAGCCCCTGAAATGATAATTCACGGGAATTTTTCTGCCTTTCCCAGCAAAATCAGCCAGCTCCTACCCCTGTGGTGTGGAGAACTCCCCCCTGGGAAACATGGCTTTGTTTTATACAAGATTTAGGATCCTTTAAGCACCCAGAACATCACTGAAATGTCCCATTTTTAAACACATCTCTGATGGGTGTTTTTCCCCTCCCTGCAGCCTGCCTACGTTCTGCAGATCTTCCCACCCTGCGAGTTCTCGGAAAGCCACCTGTCCCGCCTGGCTCCAGACCTCCTCGCCAGCATCTCCAACATCTCTCCTCACCTGATGATTGTCATCGCGTCGGTATGAGCTGTTTACCACTTACTGACTTTATTATTTTAATCTTAATTTTTTTTTTAATTTTTCCAAGGCCCTGCAGCAAAAAAAAAAACAAGCAACTACAAAAAAAAAAAAAACGACAAAAAAGCCCACAAAAAATTAATTTTAAAATAAAACAAATTCAAAAGAAGGAGAGAAGGTTATGAAACAAGAAAAATGCTGCCAGAAACCAGCCTCCTGCCCAACCGGCCTCGATCAAACCTTGGATGTTTACATGTTGCTTTAGCATATGGACAACTGATGCACTCAGCAGGTGGACTGGGCTCGGGTTCCTGTGCCTCCTTTTTGGGGAAAAAAACACACAAAAAAGAAAAAAAAAAAAAAAAAGAAAAAAACAAGAGAAAAGGATGGCTTATTTTTTTTAACAAAAAGAAAAGGAAAAAAATAAAAAAACCTGAACTGCCTTTGCACTAAATTAGTGACTCGGACTTTGCACAGTTGGAGACGCTGTGACGTTCTGGATGTCTTGACACACATTGACTGCGCCGTGGACGTTCCGCAGGGACTCTGCTGACATTTGTGGGTCAAGGAGCATTTCACAGTCATTTTTTATTTTATTGGTTGTTTTGTTGGGGTTTTTTTTTTGGGTTTTTTTCCCTTCTTTTGGGGTTGTTTATTTTTTTTTTGGGCGGGGGGGGGGGAGGGGGTATTTTTTCCGGATGTGAACCTTCCTCTTCCTCCACCTGCCCCTGCTGCAGCCATCTTCTCGTCATCTGGGATGTACAGTTTACACTGCAAAACAAGAGAGTACAAAACAACAAAACAAAAGGGAGAGCATTTTTCCTTCCTGGTGGGATATGCAGAACTCAGTGGGTGTGTGTATATATAAATATATATATAATATATATAAATATATATAATACTGACTTTAAAAAAAAAAAAAAAATCAAATCCCCACAACATACATTTTTTTTTAATCTGTGCCAAAAATGTGTTTTCAGAGAAAAAAAAAATCTTATTTTCATACTCAGACTTTGTATTGTCACTCATTTGTAAGTGCGCTTCATTTAAACATCCCCTCGTCTCATCAGCTGTGGAAGTGTTATACACTTGTACAAAGACTCTGCCCCGGCCCCCCTCGCCTCCCCTAACACTTAATTAATTTATGGAACTTGGTTTTTTGGGGTTTTTTTGTTTGTTTGTTTGTTTTTTTTTTTTTTTGGTTTTTTGGGGGGGTTTTTTGTTTATTTTTGGTTTATTTTTTTTTTTTCTCAGCGCAGTTTTGTTTTGTGTGTCCATTGGATTACGAACTTTATTAAAAAATACAAAACACGTCGGCGCCCCGACCTCGTCCCTCGGCGTGGGGAGGGGGAGCGGGGAAGGGGAGGTTTGGGGGCTGCCAGGGAGGGGTCCCCCCCTTCTCCTGTAAAAACAACCAGAGAAAAAAGATCATTTCATCCCACTAAACCACATTTCTCTGGGTTTTCCCTCCTGTGTTGTAAAATATTTGTGAAAACCGAAATTGCAGGGTTTGCCCCCGCTTTTAATCTCACCATGCAACAGCTCCTGAAGGAAAATTATCCCTGGATTATTGATACTCATCATCCTTTGAAATACCAGAACCAGACTTGGTGTTTTTCCACCCAAATCCCTGCCAGGTGTGAGTGGGAAGCCCAATCGGGACTAAATGAGTTAAAATCAAGCAGGTGTGGTAATAAAGGAGCTTTGGGGCAGGCTGTGGGATGTGGCCTCCAGCACCTCTGGCTGCGGCAGGGGCAGGAAGGAGCCGGGTTTGGGGTGAAACCAGGCCAGAAAGGAGCCCCAGGGTGGGACCTGGCCAGAGACACCCCCAGAGACCCCCGGCCCCACCAGAGGGGCAGGGGGGTCACACTCACCCCCTGCCCCCAGGGGAGCTGATGGACAGACCCAGCCCAGATGGGGCTCGGACACACGGACACACGGACACACGGACACATGGACACAGGGACACGGACACACGGACACATGGACACACGGACACACAGACACACGGACACACGGACACAGGGACACGGACACACGGACACATGGACACACGGACACACAGACACACGGACACACGGACACACACATGGACACACAGACACACGGACACACGGACACACTGACACACGGACACACGGACACAGGGACACACGGACACACGGACACAGGGAAAGGGTCCGACCCCGCTGGGTTCTGAGTGGGACCTTGGGGGTAAAAAGGGGCATTTTTGGCGGGTTGGACGGCACTGTCTGTGTGTCCGGCCAGGTGTGAACGGTCTGTCTGTCCAGGCAACGTCTGACAGACGGACAGGAGAGGGGAATGTCCAGCTGGACACCTGGACACTATGTCCAACCGGACACACGGACATTGTGTGTCCATCTGGACACCTGGACACTACGTCCAACTGGACACACGGACATTGTGTGTCCAGCCAGACACTCACGGACATTGTGTGTCCATCTGGACACTGGGACACTATGTCCAGCCGGACACACGGACACTGTGCAGCTGGACACTTGGACACTACATCCAGACACATGGACATTGTGTGTCCAGTCAGACACACGGACATTGTGTGTCCAGCTGGACACACGGACACTGTGTGTGCAGGTGGACACTTGGACACTACATCTGGACACATGGACATTGTGTGTCCAGTCAGACACACGGACATTGTGTGTCCAGTCAGACACATGGACATTGTGTGTCCAGTCAGACACACGGACATTGTGTGTCCAGCTGGACACACGGACACTGTGTGTGCAGGTGGACACAGGGACATTGCACATGGACAGAAGAACGGACGGACAGACATCCAAGTGCACAAATGTGTTTCCACCTGGCCACTTGGACATGCCCACACAGACATTTTCCTCCTCCACACATGGACTTGTAAGGCCCCAAAATGCATTTTTTTGCCCCAAGGGTCCCACTTGAAAACCAATTTCCCGCCCCTGCCCTGGCCCACAGCCCTGTGTCCGTCTGTCCGGCCCCATCCCTGTGTCCATCTCCCAGCCAGGCTGTGGGAACTGGGGAAGGGTCCAGCCCGATCCCAACTCCGAATTTATGGACAGTGGGGAATGGGGCGTGGGCGGGGCAGGGGCGGGGCAGGGGTGTGACAGGGGTGTGACAGGGGTGTGACAGGGGTGTGACAGGGGTGTGAAATCGCTGAATTTTGGAGAGGGACATTTCTGAATCTGCGGAGGAGGAAGGTCAGGGGTGGGGCAGGGGGTGTGACAGGGGCGGGGCAGGGG
This sequence comes from Periparus ater, assembly GCA_032357785.1. Lineage (NCBI taxonomy): Eukaryota > Metazoa > Chordata > Aves > Passeriformes > Paridae > Periparus > Periparus ater. Next base: position 4,345,363 of record CM063628.1, read on the forward strand.
GTGTGACAGGGGTGTGAGAGGGGTGTGAAATCGCTGATTTTTGGACGGGGTCATGTCGACAAAAAAATGCATTTTTGGGGCATTTATGCTCCTGTTTGGAGGAGGAGGATTGGGGTGGGGAGGGAAAGGCTGGAGCAGGGTCATGAGTTGGTCGGGGCAGGGGTGTGACAGGGGAGTGACAGGGGAGTGACAGGGGTGTGACAGGGGAGTGAGAGGGGTGTGAAATCGCAGATTTTTGGAGAGGGACATTTCTGAATCTGTGGAGAAGGGTGGGCGAGGGTGGGGCAGGGGTGGGGCAGGGGTGGGGCAGGGGCGGGGCAGGGGTGTGAGAGGGGTGTGAGAGGGGTGTGAAATCGCTGATTTTTGGAGCGGAGCCTTTGGGACAAAAAGTGCATTTTTGGGGCATTTATGCTCCTGTTTGGAGGAGGAGGATCAGGGTGGGGAGGCAAAGACTGGGGCAGGGTCATGAGTTGGATGGGGCAGGGGTGGGGCAGGGGTGGGGCAGGGGCGGGGCAGGGGTGTGAGGGGGGTGTGAGAGGGGTGTGAAATCGCTGATTTTTGGACGGGGGCTTGTAGACAAAAAAGTGCATTTTTGGGGCATTTATGATCCTGTGTGGAGGAAGAAAGTGAAGGAAGGGCGGGGCATGAGTGAGGTGGGCGGGGCCTGAGAGATTGGGGTGGGGCATGAGGTGGGCGGGGCATAAGGGGATGGGCGGGGCGTGTGATGGGCGGGGCATGAGTGAGGTGGGCGGGGCATGAGAGGGGCGGGGCATGAGTGAGGTGGGCGGGGCATAAGGGGGTGGGCGGGGCATGAGGTGGGCGGGGCATGAGGGATGGGCGTGGCATGAGGTGGGCGGGGCATGAGAGGGGCGTGGCATGAGGTGGGCGGGGCATAAGGGGGTGGGCGGGGCATGAAGTGGGCGGGGCATGAGAGGATGGGCAGGCCATGAGTGGGGGTCGGCTGAGGGTGTGAAATCGCTGATTTTTAGAGAGGGACATTTATTAATCTGTGGCGATGGCAGGGCAGGAGCGGGGCAGGGGCAGGGCAGGGGTGGGGCAGGGGCGGGGCAGGGGTGTGACAGGGGTGTGAGAGGGGTGTGAGAGGGGTGTGAAATTGTTGATTTTTGGAGCGGAGCCTTTGGGACAAAAAGTGCATTTTTGGGGCATTTATGCTCATGTGTGAAGGAGGAGGATCAGGGTGGGGAGGCAAAGCCTGGGGCAGGGTCATGAGTTGGGTGGGGCAGGGGTGGGGCAGGGGTGGGGCAGGGGTGGGGCAGGGGTGGGGCAGGGGTGTGAGAGGGATGTGAAATCGCTGATTTTTGGACGGGGGCTTGTGGACAAAAAGTGCATTTTTGGGCCATTTATGCTCCTGTGTGGAGAAGAAGGTGAAGGAAGGGCGGGGCATGAGTGAGGTGGGCGGGGCCTGAGGTGGGCGGGGCCTGAGGTGGGCGGGGCATAAGGGGATGGGTGGGGCATGTGATGGGAGGGGCATGAGGGATGGGCGGGGCATAAGGGGGTGGGCGGGGCATGAGGGATGGGAGGGGCATGAGGTGGGCGGGGCATGAGGGGGTGGGCGGGGCATGAGGTGGGCGGGGCATGAGGGGATGGACAGGCCTTGAGTGGGGTCGGCTGAGGGTGTGAAATCGCTGAATTTTGGAGAGGGACATTTATTAATCTGTGGCGATGGCAGGGCAGGGGTGGGGCAGGGGCGGGGCAGGGGTGGGGCAGGGGTGTGAGAGGGGTGTGAAATTGCTGATTGTTGGAGAGGAGCCTTTGGGACAAAAACTGCATTTTTGGGGCATTTATGCTCATGTGTGGAGGAAGAAGGTGAAGGAAGGGCGGGGCATGAGTGAGGTGGGCGTGGCATAAATGAGGTCGGCGGGGCATGAGGGGCGGGGCATGTGTGAGGTGGGCGGGGCATGCGGGGATGGGCGGGGCATGAGGGGGCGGGGCATGAGGGAATGGGCGGGCCCTGAGTGGGGTCGGGTGAGGGTGTGAAATCGCTGATTTTTAGAGAGGGACATTTATTAATCTGTGGAGGAGGAAGGTCGGGGGTGGGGCAGGGGCGGGGCAGGGGTGTGAGAGGGGTGTGAAATTGCTGATTTTTGGACGGGGCCTTGGGGACAAAAAGTGCATTTTTGGGGCATTTATGCTCCTGTGTGGAGGAGGAAGGTTGAGGGTGGGGCATGAGTGGGGCGGGGCATGGGGAAAGGTGGGCGGGGCATGAGTTGGGGCGTGGCATGAGGGGGCGGGACATGGGGCGGGGCATGAGTGGGATGGGATAAGGGTGTGAAAAAAGTGATTTTTGGAGAGGGACATTTATTAATCTTTGGAGGAGGAAGGTCAGGGCTGGGCCGGTGTGTGTCCATCTGTCTGGCTGCACGTACAGTGTCCGGCGGGACAGGCAGTGCCTGTGTCCCGCTGGACTGACAGCTGTCTGTCCTACTGGACATGCAACAGTCCCTCTGTCCGGCTGTGAATGTCACCAGCCATGGAACTGTCCTTGTGCCCAGCCAGACATGTCCCAGTCTGCCTGTCCCACCCTGTGTCCAGCCCTCCGTCTGTCTGTCCATCTGCCCCACCAGCCATGGCCCTGTCCATGTGTCCGCCTGTCCTGAACCCTCCGATCCCTCCAGGCTGCAGGGCTGAGGACAGACGGACACACAGACGGTGGCACAGGTGGGCACAGGTGTGGACAGACACACGTCCTGGCTGGCTGTGTCCGTGTGTCTGCCCGCCCTGCGAGGCTCTGAGGCTGCAGCACCGCAGGATTCAGCCCCTCCTCACCGCGCTCCAGCCCTGCAGGAGCCCCAAACACCCACGGGGGGAGAAGCCACGGCGAGTTCCCCCCTCCCTGAGCACCGACCCTTACAAAATACTGCATTTTATTCCATCTCTCTCCTGGCAGAAATACACTTTTTACAGGTTTCCCGAGCTGTTAAATAAAGGCTGTGCGGGGCTGGGCTCACTCGGGGGGCGGCGCCTCGGCCGGGGGCGCGGGGGCAGGGGCGGGGGGCGGCTCGGGGCCGTCGCGGGGGCGGAAGAGGAGCTCCCCGCTGGGGATGACCTGCTCTGCCGGCCAGCCCGCCGCGCCGTAGGGCTGGTAGAAGTCGGGCTCCGCCTGGAACATGACGAGCGCCTGGGCCGTGTGGATGCGCACGTGCTGTGCCAGGCTGCTGGCGTCCAGGAACTTCTCCCCGCAGGAATCGCAGGCGTAAAGGATCTGCGTGTTGGGGTCTGCAGCAGGGACAGGGAAAAGCAGGCGGGAATGGAGGAGGCGCCGGGCTGGGGGCACGGGAGGAGGCAGCCCCGGATCCCCGCTCTCACCTGCCTCCTGCACCTGCTTCACCGCCTTGGTGATCTCGGCCTTGAGCGCCTCCGTCTCATCCGCGGTCACCGCGGCCGCCACCGGCACCACTGTGGGGACAACAGCCACAGGACATTGGGGGGACAGCAGCACTGGGGGGATGGGGACATTGGGGGGATGGGGACACTGGGGGGATGGGGACATTGGGAGGGACAGGGACAGTGGGGGGACAGGGACAGTGGGGGGACATCCCATGGATAAGCTTCCCTTTTAGGGTGGCTCCTGGGACCTCTAAGCTGCACCCCCATAAATGAATCTCCCTCTGGGGACAACTCTGGGATGAGCCAGCTGCTCCCTCTGGGTAAGTTCCCATTTCAGGACAACTCCTCCCAGCTACGCCCCTCTGCTAACTCTGCCTTTTGGATGGCTCCCACGCTGCCCCCAGGGATGAACTCCATTTGGGAATGCCGTTACCTGTGAGCTGCGTGACAGCGGTGGCAGCCAGCGCCTCGGTGGCCAATGTCACCATGTCATCGGAGGCCACCGTGACGATGTTGACCTCGTCGCCCTCCTCGGGCTCCAGGATTTTGATGCCGGCCTTGCCCTGGTGCACAGTCTTCACGTGGGAGCGCAGGTTGTCCACGCGGTTGAAGCCGCGCCCGCACTTGTCACACAGGAACGGCTTCTCCCCTGGGCAGGGCACAGAGAAGGGGCCGTGGGTGAGGGGGGACAGCCGGGGGCGGTGAGGGGCTCTGGGGGGTACCCACCCGTGTGGATGATGATGTGCTTGGACAGGTCGCCCACGTTGACGAAGGCTTTGTTGCAGACGGTGCATTTGTGGGGCCGGATGTTGTCGTGGTGACGGATGTGGTTGGCCAGCTGGCTCGACTGGACAAACCTTTGGGAACGGCACCAGGGTCACCACAAGCAGAGGACTCACCCTCCAGAGAGCGGCACCCGGCTGCGGAGGGCGAGTGGAGGTGCCCCCCGGTACTCCAGCGCCACCCGAGCCCCCCTCCCGCTATGCCCAAGGGGAATCCTCACCTCTTCCCGCAGCGCTCGCACACGTAGGGCTTCTCCCCGGTGTGCTGGCGCACGTGGGCGATGAGGGAGCTGGCCTGGGTGAAGGCTTTCCCGCAGATCAAGCACTGGCACGGCTTCTCTCCTGGGGAGACGCAGGAGAAGGTGGGTGGGGAGGCTGAGGGAAGCAGGGCCCCTCGGGAAGCAGGAGCGTGTCCGTACCGGTGTGGATGCGGACGTGGCGCTGGAGCGCGCCCGGGTCGGCGAACTGGCGCTGGCAGTGCACGCACACGTACGGCTTCTCCCCGCTGTGGATCCGCAGGTGCCGCTTCAGGTTACCTGGGAGCAGGGCAGGCTGAAGGACACCGCACCCTCCTGCCCCTTTTCCTCCTTGGCAGAGCCCCAGGAGCGCCCCGGGGAAAGGCTGGTGCTGTTCAGGGAGCAGGGACTGCGCAGGGATCAAGGGAAGTTGGCTGCACCTTGCCCGGGATCAGGCAGTAACGTGGAACTGGAGACAGCCGGGACAAGCACCCAGTGTTTGAGGGGATCAAAAGACTCCACTGGGATCATTCCAACCCTCTGGCTCTGCAGAAGGTTGGGAGAAGATGGGAGGAGACATCCCCATCTCCAGCATTTGGATGAGGAGCTCCACTCCAGGGTGTGACTCCATGGGGAAAACCAGGAATTCACCCAGCACAACTGTGGCACTGTAAAGCCGGGATGAAATCCTTCCTCTGGCTCTGATCCAGCCCCAGAATACTCCCTGCTCCCCCCAGAGCATCTAAGCCCCGTCATTCAGCCCCCCAGCCCCGCTGCCCTGTCTTACCTGACGTGGTGAACTGCTTCCCGCACTCCCGGCACTTCAGGGGCCCATCTGCGATGTGGATCTTCAGGTGAGCCTTCAAATTCCCCACCTGGGGATGAAGAACAGGATGGAGAGAGCCCCAAACCACCCTGTCTTCCTTCAGAGCAACCCAAATCCCCGTGGATCCCTTTTGGAGCGGCCTCTGAGACCTCCAAGCTTCACCCTGTGAACAAACCACCCCTTCCGAGCTCCAAGACACCCAAACTGCATCCCAGGGACAGATCTCCCTTCCAGGAGCACACGGGCCTCAGTTTCCCCGCTCCCCAGCGCACCTGGTTGAACTTCTTGTCGCAGTGGGGACACTTGTGCTCCTTGTCGGTGTCGTGCGTCTCCAGGTGGCGCATCTTGGACGTGGGGTCGGAGAAGGAGCGCCCGCAGTAGTCGCACTGGTAGGGCTTCTCCCCGCTGTGCACCAGCTGGTGCCGCTTCAGGTTGCCCGAGGTGGTGAAGAGCTTGCCGCAGTCCTCGCAGCGGTAGCGGGCCTCGCCCGTGTGCCGCTTCTTGTGCAGGTTCAGCAGGCTGATGAGCCGGTAGCTCTTCCCGCACTCCTCGCAGCCGTAGGGCTTCAGCGGGCTGGGTGAGGAGGGAACGTCACAGCCAGCAGCGGGGTCCTGCTGCCCCGCTCCGAGCACCACCACAGAAACCAGGGAATGGCTTGGGAGGCACCTCCAAGCCCCTCTGCTTCCACCAAACCCCACCTGCCCCGTCCAACCCTCAACACTTGCAGGGATGGGGAGTGCACAAAACACAAAAGGGAAGAACGATTTGGACAATGCTCAGACACAGCATGGGATTCTGATGGTGTCTGTGCAGGGCCAGCAGCTGGACTTGATCCTTGTGGATCCCTTCCAACCCTGGACTATTCTGTGACTATGACAGAGGCAGAAAGACAAATCTCCTCCCGGACACCCCAACACCCCGGCAGATTTCCAGAAGATGGGACCATTCCCAGCAAACCCCACATTTTCCAGGCATCTTTCCCTGGCTCAACCCCTACCTGTGTGTCTTCTCGTGGGCCTTGCAGGCAGCAGGGTCAGAGAAGGCCTTGTTGCACTCCCTGCACGAGAAGGGCTTCTCTCCGGTGTGGATCCGGATGTGCCGCTTGAAGTTCCCGGTGTGGGTGAACTCCTTCCCGCAGTCCTGGGAATGGAGGGGCAGCACTGTCACCCTGCTGTCCCCGAGGCACCCGGTGACACCTGCAGGTGCTGCCCAGGAGCCCAGCTGGCCTCACCTCACACTTGTGTGTGACGGAGCCGTAGGCCTTGGACTCGGTGCGGTCGCTGTAGGTGCCGGAGCGCAGCAGGCGCGGCTCCCCCGAGTTCTCCTGCCCGGAGTCCGTGCTTCCCGACTCGTTATCCTCAGCGTTTTCCCCGTTCTCCAGCTGGGCAGGCTCCTCTTCGGGGATTTTACCCTCATCTTCCTCCTCCACTATCATCTCCCCCTCTTCCTCCCTCCTCTCTGGCTTCATCTCTGCAGGATGGTACAAAATGGGGATGCTCAAATTTGGGGGCAGCAGCAGAGGCACAAAACCCTCCTGCACTTCCTAACCCAAGGAGACTCGGATTAGACACCCCCACTCCCCAGGGAAACCACAGAAACATCTAAGCTGGAAGCTCAACCACCATCACCTTTGCCTGGAATCACTTTGAACTTGCAGGTGATTAGCCCTAAATTCCCAAAGCCTGTGCAGGCAGAGCAGAACTTTCCAGCTCTCCTCACTAAACTGTTCCCAGAGGATCCATGCCTCACAAAAGCTCACCCTCACACAATGAATTCCACAGAAAAGCAGGGCTCAAGCTGTGCCCAGCTCTGTCCCAGCCCTGCTGCCCCACACACCTCCTGTCCTGGCGGTGTCCGTGGCGCCGGGGCTGCCGCTGCCCCCCGTGCTCTCCAAGGGCTGCGGGAGCCCAGGAACGTCGGCTTTGGGACCCTCCTGGACGGCAGCACCTGCGAGCACCGGAGTGTCAGGACAGCTCTGGGGGTGCCAGCAGGACCCAGGGTGTCACCCCTCGGTGCTTTACCTTCCTGGCCAGCCGGCTGCTCCGCAGCCACCTTGGGCTGTGCCGTGGCCTCCGGCTTCTCCTCCTTCCCCTCGGTGCCGGGAGCCGCCGCTTCGGCTTTGTCAGGCTCCCCCTGAGCTTCTGCCACCACCAGAGCCTTGTCATCGGCCTTGTCGGCTCCTGTGAGGGAACAGGCAAAGCCATCCAGCTGCTGCTGCCAGGAGGACTCCCAAATCCCACAGAATTCACAGAAGCAGCCATTTTCCAACTGCTGGTGCTGCCCAAGAGGATCAAACCCCATCCAGGAACTGGGTTTGCAAGGTGGCCAAGGAGCATGAGTGGATACATTTTGGACTGCATGGAGCCTAAGTGGATAAATCTTGCCTTTGCCTGGGTGAGGAGAAGCCAGGAGGGTACGTACCGATCTCGGGGGGCTGCTGGTTCGTCCCAGGGGGATTTTCTGGGGGCACGGAGAGAGATTTGAGCGCGTTGCAAGCGCTGACGATCTCCTGCATCTGCAGGAAACCTGCCACGGCCAGCACATCCTCCACGTTGTCAGGGCTCAGGCTCAGCTTAGCTGTGTACATGAACTCCAGAACCTGGCCCAGGCCTGCAGTGGAGGTGACACAACCAGAAATCAGCCCTCACCCTTCACTCTTCCATTCTGAAACGTTCAAAACAGCTGAGGAGCCTCCCTCGAAGCCTGGGCAGGGAATGATGTTGTTTAAGGAGCTGGGAGGGATCCTGGGTGAAAACTGGAGGCCTACCTGCAGCGTTGCTGATGTCCAGGTGCACCACGTCCTTCTGGTCCACGAAGAGCATGCGGAAGTAGTCGCTGCAGGCGGCCAGCACGGCCTTGTGGGCCTTGAAGTCGATGCCGTCCACCACGAAGGTGCAGTCGCACAGCAGCCCCAGCTGCCGCTGCTGGTTCAGCTGCTCCAGCACCTGCTGGCTGTGCTGGGGGAAATCCATGGCTGTGGGGAGGGAAAAAAAACGGGATTGGGGGTGAGCTGGGTGGTGAAACTGAAAGGGTCGTGGAGGAGAGATCACAAAACACGACCTGACTGCCCTCGTGGTTAAAAAATGGCCCAAAAAGGTGAATTTCAGCTCCTCTCCTAGCTAAATGCAACCCCAAACCCTCTCCTAGGACAGCCACAACACCAACACAGGGCTAGAAGGAGTTGATGGAACAGCCAGGATGGTTTTTAGCCACCCTGACAGTATTCAGAACACAGCTACTGCCCTCAGCTGGTCCAAGCAGCGAGCTGGAGCCTTGTCACCACTGCAGACACAAGTGCCATCGTCCCTCCTCTGTGTCACAGCTCCTGCCAAGGCAACATGGAAGTGTTCATCCAAACCTTCCAGCTCCTGCTCTTTCCAGCCGCTCATGCCACGATACCGAGGAATTTTTACACTTCGTTATGTGTTTGGAGGGGGCTCTCCATGCCTGGAGCACAGCTCTGCCTAAGGAATGCTGCAAATTGTTGGAAATACAGCACAACCCCAGTTTTCCATCAGGTCCTTGTCAGCAAAGTGCCACACTGTGGATTTCCTCCTGAGCTGCATCCGTAGGGTGAATGAAGGGTTTTCACTTGGCTTTGTCTTCCAACAATGATTCCGGTGCTGAAGGGATTGTTTCAAGGGATTGGCAGAAGAGAGGAGAAAGGAAACAGGGAGTATCCAGTTATTGTTCATGCAGGAAGTCTCTAAAGCTCTGGACGCTGGAGCAGGAAGGTCACAGCTGGGGAAACACTCCTGGATTCCATGTTCGGTGTCTCTGAAAGTTTCCAGCCCGTGGAAGTTGTTTTTCCAGGTCACCACCTCTTAAATCAGGCCTTTCCAGACAGGAAAAAGCGAGAGGTTTGGATCCACAACACCAAGCACTTCCAGTTCCTGTTCCTTCCAGTGATGAGTGGGCAGAGGGAGCCTCCTCCTGTCAGCTGTGGGTGCCAGCAACACTCAGGGAAGGATCTTCCTCCCAGGGATTCATTCGGCTGCCACAGGCATTCCTGGTGTGGATGAGAGGCCAGGACCTCTCTGACAGCATCAGATCTTGCACAGAGAGAAATTCCACTCCATTTTCTCATTGCAGCTCTCTGCCCTGACTTTCCCCCAGCTCTCCAAACTCCCCCAGCCTGTCCCAAAATACATCCCTAACAGCCAGGAAAAGCAGTGCTTGGGTCAAAATACTGCACAGCACGGCCCAGTGTGGTTTGTAAAGCTCTGGAGAAAAGGGGGAGCATTTTCCCCACAGGGTAAACAAGGCTGTGTTCCATGCTCAGAGAGCTCTGTGCAGCAGAACCTGAGGAATCTTGACAGTCTGATGCACTAAAAGGGTATTTTGGGGAATTTGTGGGAGGCACTTTGCATCTGAACGATGATTTTTAATGTTCCAGGATTGGACTTGTGTCAGCTTTGCTCCCCAGCTTTGAGCAGGAAGTAAAAATCCAGGAAACTCAACTCCTCCCCAGAAAACCTTCCTATTTTCTGTAGTCTCTTCCCCAATGTCACATTCCGGCCCCCTTGGGAGCGCAGCAGGGAGAGGAGAGGCTTGGATGAGCTCTCCATACCCACACCCAGCAGCCAATGTCACCTTTAGCCACTAAAACCCCTGACTCTGAGGTTTAGCACTCCCAGACACCTGGAGCCAACCCCAAGGCCTGGAGCTCACCCCTGTGCTGTGACGAGCAGAGATCTCCAGAGGATCGAGGGCCACAAGGTTGTGTCTCTCCTCCGGAAATTTCCTCTTTCCAGGTGTTTGGGTCAGTCTCTAAGCAGCCATCCTGGGAAAAATGGGATGAAAAACTCAATTCTAAACCTCCACTCTTGGGTGCTGACAGTGCAAAATCACTGATGCAGGACTGGGCACCCCCTGATTTCCCCTCAGGGGAGACGATTCCCCTCCCGACCTCTCCCTGACGAGGCTGTTGAGTCTCTCCTTATCCAATTAATCATAGAGAAGTTCATTATGAGCCCACCCACGCCCACCACACAGCTGCAGTCCCAGGGAGCTTCCCACGTGAGCTCTGCTAAGTGCTCTTGCTAATTAGCAACATTACTTCTCCCCTTCTCTGCCACACGAACCTATTAAAACCCCCAAAACTCCTTAAATTAGAAAAACCAGTGATTTAAACGTTGTCTTTCAAGGCTGTCAGCACCCAGCCATCCCTCCTGGGAAGATGAAAGGGAAGAGGGGGTTTGTTTCCTACCCACTGTCATCTCTTGCCTCGTGCGTCAGCTCGGGGAACAACGCGGCCCCAACCCTCGCTGCCTCTGCCCACTGGGGTCTGTCCTCATTTCCAGGAACGGATCCTGCAATGTTTTCCATGAAAAAAATGAAGTTTAGAGCTGATCTGAGTGGAGTAGCTCCATATAATAATAATAATAATAATAATAATAATAATAATAATAATAATAATAATAATAATAATAATAATAATATAGACTGTGGAATAGGGAAGGGCTGCAGAGCCTGTGGTGGGATACGGAAGGGGAGCTGTGAGAGGGGAAATGATCACAAAGAGGAAAAAATGTGGTGAAAAGGAAATAAAATGAGAAAGACACGAGGAGAGGGACATCCTGGATGTCCCACAGGGAACAGACATCCTAAAGATGCCTTGGTTATTTGGATTTCAGGTTTATGGATGTGCTGCTGCTGCTCTGGACACCAGGACACCACCTGAACCTGAGATGTGCCCTGAAACCCTTCCTGTGTCTGCAGCGCCCAGGGATGACAAACCCTTGTCTCCTCTGGGAAAAACCCCCTTTGGAATGCTGGCCGAGGGCCGGCATCTCGGGAGAAGCCTCTGACGCAGAAACGGAGCTAAGGAAATAGGGCTGCTCCGGGAAATGTGTCCCCCGTGCCCAGCCGCAGAGGGCAGGGACAGCCAGGAGGGGCTGTCACCTCGCCAAAACGCCGCAACAAGGGAAAACCCCGTTTTCCTTGCGGTTTTCGCCGTCCCTGAGGTGCGGGGATGCGGCTGGCACTGGCTCGGGGCTGTGGCCGCCGTTCCCCGCCATGGGGAGGGTGTTTGGGTGGCCCGAGGGGACGGTGATGTCCCCGGCCGGGGACACGGGCTGGGGCGCGTCCCGGAGCGGACAGGGACACCCGGGAGGGGCGGCAGGAGGAGCCCCCCGCTGCCCTCACGACAGCCACGAGCCCCCTGGGGCCCTCACGACATCCAGAAGCCCCACTCCCCTCACGACAGCCCCTCACGACAGCCCCTCACCCCCCCGTTCCCCTCACGACAACCAGGAGCCCCCCGCCCCGCTCACAGCAGCCAACAAACCCTGACGATACCCCGCAGCCCCTCGTTCCTACCGCGACAAGCCGCCGTTCCCCCCACGACAGCCGGCAGCACCCCGTTTCCTACGGCCCGCCCCTCCGCAGCCTGCCCTCAAAGAACCGGGGGCCGCGCACCGGGGTGACCCCCAAACCGGCTCCGTTACCCCACAGCCAGCGAGCCGGGCCGCAGCCTCCTCCCCTCCCGGAGCCCGTGTCCTACTCGGCCTTCTCCCTTAGCCCCTCCAGCGCTCTCCCGGAGCCCCCGCGCCGCACCTGCCATGCCGGGCCCGGCGGGGCCTCATCCGCAGCCCGCGGCCCTCACCGTGACACCGACCAGACAAAGGGCGCCGCCATCTTGGCACCGGGCGGAAGCGGCGTCGCCCCGTCCCGCCGAGTGGCGGCGTCACTGCGCATGCGCGGCGGGGGCGGTCACCTTCCCGCCCCTTCCCGCCCCTTCCCGCCGCAGAGGCGCCGCCATGACAGTGTGGGGGCGGTGCTGAGGGAGCCGTGAGGGGCCGGGGGAGCCGTGAGCGGGGAAGGTCCCCGTGCCACCGCCGTGTTCCTCGCTAAGCATCAGTCCGCCACATCAGCCTTGTTTAAACATCGAGGTGGCGATTCCATCACTGTCCCAGTGCCTGACCACCCGCTCCATGAAGGAATTTTCCCTATGTCTAATATAAACCTCCCTTGCCACAGCTTGGTGCCGTTCCTCCTTGTCTATCGCTTGTTTCCATCCTTCTGCAGGGAAAAGGTTCCCGTTGTAGGGAAATAATGCAACTTTCCTAACTAACTTTTAATTAGTTGATTTAATTAATTGTAAACAGCACCCACTTTTGGCCAGTGTTAGTTAAGTTTCTACACAGGCTCTTGTTACTCAGATCAAGTCACCAAAACATTAAGTTTGTTAAAACTAACCCTGAGAAGCTTCAATAAAGCCAAAGATTGGATATCTGGGATGTTTAAAGCCTGGAAAGCTGGAGATTCCCTGTCAGAGGAAAAGATGATAACAGGACTGTAGAAATCAGTGATCAACAGAGGATAGAATGCTAAATATTAAAGAGTATTATGTGCCTTAAAACCAGTGAACATTAATTTATTTGCTGAAAATGCATAAATAAGTGAAAAAGGTTTGTATCGGGCCATAAGGATACCCTCGATCCCGATCGTTGACAAAGAGTTTAAATATGTCCCAAAAAAACCGTGCTTTTATTTTTCCCCAGCTTTCCTGCCACAAACGAGCTCCTGTAGGGTGTGTTTGGTGCTGGGCTTAAGGGCCAACTTCCACATCTCCCCTGTCCGAAAGCGATTTGGGCAGAAATAGGAGGAAGAAAATAAGAAAAAACAGTGATGGAATCGCCCTTTCCCCGGCGTTTATTCCCATTTTCTTCCTCCTTTTATCCGCATGTCCCTGGGCGAGGGCCGCTAGATGGCAACCGGCGCCCGGCGCTGCCGGGGCGGCGTTCGCGGCCCAGCGCCGGGGCCTGAGGGCAGCGAACTTCCCGAGCCTTTTCCTGCCCGGAGCGGCTCCACTCACCGCTTTTAACCCTTCCTCCTGCGGGAATAGCGCCCTGAGTGCCCGCAGCCGAGCCTGGGCCGCTGCCAGAGCGCTGATTGCAGTCACGGGTGGCTCGGGCACGGCCACACCAGCCGTGTGTAGCCATAAACAGGCGGCCGGCCCCGCTGTTGTGGGTGCACACACCGAGCCGAGCCCTCAGGGAGGCTCTGCCCTTCCCCGAGGAGAAACCCTCGGCTTTGGGGCCGTCATCCCGGCTTGTGCCATCCCCAGGGCGCTGGTGGGCGAGGGGAGGAGGCTTTGGTGCCCTTCCAGGTGGGTCGGCAGCCGGACAGCTGAGGGGATGGCTCAGAAATAGAGCTTCGGGGAAGAAATGAGTCACCCCGGGCTGGAAATAAACAGGGCAGCGGGCGCCCGAGCGGCTCCTGGTGCGGGATTCTGTCGGGATGGCAGAATATCCCTTTCCAAGACACCCCTGGGGGCTGAACACACACCCCTTCTGGTGGGTACCGCATCAAGGAAATATAAAAAACCCAACAAAACGGAGAAGGCGGCAGTCAGACGTTGCCAATAATTTATCCCAAGCTCTATATACAAAGCCAGGCTCTGGCGGAGGGTTGGGAAGGGAAGCTGGCTCCCGGCAGGATTCTTGGCACCCTGGATCTCACCCCTCAACACACGCCAGCTACAAATTGCCGGAGCTGGGAGTCCCGTCCGGAATTTGTCCGGTGGGTGACGGGACACGGTCACCGCAGGTCTGACCCCACTGCGGAGGGAGCGTTCCCGTTCCCTACCCCATATCCCGCCTCATTCCGAAATCACCCATTTAATTAGCGAGGGAGGGAAATGGGGGGTGCTGGGGAGGGGGGAAAGGAGCCCCCCGAGCCCTCAGATCTTGATCTCAGTCCGGAAGGTTTGCTGGACGTGCTCCGAGTGCTTGGCCGGCCGGCGCTGAGCCCGGATCGTCAGCATCCCGTTATCCCCCAGCGAGGAGGACACGGACGTGGGGTCCACATCTTCGGGCAGCTGGCACTTGTGGGTGAAGGTGTTCATGACGGTGCCATCCGTGGCCAGCTGGGAGAGACAAAGAAATGGGTGAAAAGAGGCGATTTTGGGGTGCGGAATAGGGACTCATTATTCCCTGCGGTCCCCGTTAATTAACGGTGAATTAAACGCCGCTGGGGTTGCGGCCGCAGCTGTTCGGGAATCGGGCGGGAGCTGGGTGGTCCCCGCATCCCCCGGGGAGGATTTTGGGGTCCCCCGCTTTAGGGGTGAGCAGGGAGCACCCACCTTCTCTGCGTGCACCTCGATCTGGTTGTTGGAGGTGGTGACGATGATGTCCTCGGGCGCGAAGTCGCTGACATCCACCGTGAACTGATAGGTGTTCCCCAGGGTCTTCACCACGCCCGTGTTACCGGGGCGAGCTGCCCGACAGCGTTTGGGGAGGTCACAGCCACGGCTTGCTGAGGATCCCCCCCAAATACCCCCTGAGTGCGCCCCAAACTCACCTGGGAACCCCAGGGTCTCCCCGTGGGGCCGGACAAAGCTCCCGAAAAGCTCCATAGTGCCGGAGGGCGAGGATTTCACCTTCACCCACCGCCTGCCACCACCTGCGACCCCCGGGGGCAAGAGCGGGACCCCCTTCCTCCTTCTCCTCCCGGCGAAGGCGACGCCGGATCGGTTATTTCGGGATATTTCGACTTGACGAGCTTTTTAAAGCCTCGTTAAGGCTCCCGGCCGCCTGCCAGACCTCTCGTAAAACCGGCTAAATTTAGGTCTTGCGCCGGAGACGGTGGAAATTTTTCCCCTCTCGGTCCCCCCCCCCGCTCCCCCCAGCTCAACGCCATGGAATGCAATGCCCATTATTAAGGAATAATCACGATAATTAATTAAAATACTTATTAAATCCTCCCCGCCGCGGGATGTACGTTGGGACTGGGGTGGAGGAGGGGGGAGGAAACCCGGCTCGCTCCGGCCCGAGCGGGTCCGTGGGATTCGTCAAGGTCGTTTTTAATGAGCTCGTTTGTGAGCTCAGTCGGGCAGCGGAGCCCAGGCGGGAGCGCGGCTCAGGGGGTGCAGACCCCAAAAACACAAAAACGCGCCTGGGATGGAGCGCCCCGGCCCCGAGGGGCTGCGGGGGGACAAGGGGGAGGAGGAGAGGGTGCTGGTGTCGGAGCACAGCTGGAGACCCTGCCCCACCGCCCGGAGAAGGGTCCGAGGTGAGACCCCCACCCAAAAACGGGGAGTCTGGGGGTGGGGGTTATTTTTTGGGGGGGGTCAGCGCCCTGCTTTCCCCCCTCGCAGGGTGCTTGGAGTGGGTGAAGCGGCAGCTGTTCCGCGTGGGGGAGGATTGGTACTTCCTCTTCATTCTGGGGGTCCTCATGGCCACCATCAGCTTCACCACCGACATCATCGTCGCCAGGCTCCAAGCGGGTAAACGAGGGGAGCCCGGGGGGCTGCACCGGCCTCGGGGGGTTCACCCAGAATATGGAGGGGGGCGTTGGGGGGCTGCACCTCCCCTCCCGACACCTCTGCTCCAGCCCACATGTGGCTGTACCAAGAGATCGGGGACATCGCGGTGCTCAAGTACCTCTCGTGGACCCTGTACCCCACGGCCCTGGCCACCTTCTCCACCGGCTTCTCCCAGAGCATCACCCCGTACTCCGGAGGTGAGCCAGCTGCACCCCAACCTCCTGCCTCCCTAAAACACCCCCTCGCTAAAGCGAGGGACCCCTCAAATTTGGATCCTGCCCCCCTCCACCCCAGGCTCCGGCATCCCGGAGCTGAAGACCATCCTGATGGGCGTGCTGCTGGAGGACTACCTGGCCATCCACAACTTCGGAGCCAAGGTGGTGGGGCTGACCTGCACCCTGTCGTGCGGCAGCACCGTTTTCCTTGGGAAAGTGGTGAGGGATCCCCTTCTGAGCCCCCAAACCCCCGGTGGATTCAGCTGGAGCCGGGCTGGGGGGGATGCTCAGCCCCGTGTCCCCCCCAGGGTCCCTATGTCCACCTCTCCGCCATGGCCGCGGCATATCTGGGGAAGATGAGGACCACGGTCACGAGGGAGTATGAGGTGGGGATGCCACGCCCAAAAAAATGAATGGAGGGATTTGATTTTACCCCCCCAAAAAAGCCGGGGTTAAATCCTCCTCACCCTACAGAACAAGTTCAAGCAGCACGAGATGCTGGTGGCAGCTCAGGCTGTAGGGGTGGCCTCAGTCTTCGGCGCACCCATCAGCGGTGAGGACCCCCCTAATCCCACCCTGGGCCCCCCTAAACCTCGCCCTGATCCCTTTTCCCGTTTTTCCAGGGGTGCTTTTCAGCATCGAGGTGATGTCCCCCCACTTTGCCGTGCGGGATTACTGGCGCGGCTTTTTTGCCGCCACCTGCGGGGCCTTCATGTTTAAACTCCTGGCCGTGTTCAACAGAGATCAAGGCAAGGCAGGGCAGGCAGAACGTGCCCCCTCTTCCCCTTTACCCTTCCCCCCGTGGCATTTTTGGGGTTCTCACCCCCAAACCCACACCCTCATTCCTGTCCCTGCTCCCAGAAACCATCGCTGCTGTTTTCAAGAGCGACCTCAAGATTGATTTTCCCTTTGACCTCCTGGAGACCTTCTTTTTCCTGATTTTGGGGTACGGAGGGTGCGTTTTTGGGGTGCTGTCTGTGCCCTGCCTGTGCCCTACCTGCCCTGTCCTCACAGGACCATCTGTGGGCTCGTGGCCTGTGCTTACCTCTTCTGCCAGCGCTGGTTGATGGTGGCCGTGAGGAGGAACCGGCTGACAGCCAAGCTCTTGGCCACCGAGTCCGTACTGGGCGTCCGTCCATCTGTCTGTCTGCACCCTCTGTGTCCATGCCATGCATGCTCTGTGTGTCCCTGCGTCCTTTCCCTGCAGCCCGGCTGTCTGCGTGTCCCTGTGTCCGTCCCTGTGTCCGTCCCTGGGTCCGTCCCTGGGTCCATCCCTGGGTCCCCTCCCCGTACCCTGCCCATCCACTCTGAGTGTCCGTATGTCCTCCCCATGCCCTCTGGCCATCCGTGCATCCCCTCCATCCACCCCACACATCCCAAGTGTCCTCCTGTCCCCTCCCTGCACCCCAAGTGTCCCCATATCCCCCCCCACACCCTGCTCACCCCACTCCATCCACCCTGGGTGGCCACCCTGTCCCCCCCATTGACCCTGGCTACCCCGATGTCCCCGCTATGCCCCCTAACCCCACCCACCCCGGGTGTCCCTGGGTCCCCCTGTCCGTCTGTCCGTCCGTTCCCACGTGCCCAGCCGCCCGTGTCCCCCCTGCAGCAAACCCCTGTACACGGTGCTGGTGGTGCTGCTCCTCGCCTCCATCACCTTCCCCCCCGGGCTGGGGCAGTTCATGGCCTCCAGGGTGAGTGGGGACACGTGGGGGCTCCCTGGGGACCCCAAAACCTCCCAGCGGGGGCTCAGGGTGTCCGTTTGTCCGTCCGTGCAGCTCACCATGAAGGAATATCTCACCTCCCTCTTCGACAACCGCACCTGGGGCTCGCTGGCCCCCAACGCCTCCGGGGTGGCCGAGCCCTGGGGGCTCTGGCAGGAGTGGGCCCATCCCTCTGCCACCATCTATGGCACCTTGACCTTCTTCCTGCTCATGAAGGTGACCATGTCCCCCCTCCAGTGTCAGGGTGGGCCCCCCAAGGTGGTGACCCCATGGGGTGACCCCCCCGTGTCCGCTGCCCCCCCAGTTCTGGATGCTGACCCTGGCCACCACCCTGCCCCTGCCAGCCGGGTACTTCATGCCCATCTTCATCTACGGTGAGGAGGGGGCTGGGGGGACATGGGAGGGACAGCCAGGGGAGGGGACATGGGGAGGGACAGCCAGGGGAGGGGAGGGGACATGGGAGGGACAGCCAGGGGAGGGGACATGGGGAGGGACAGCCAGGGGAGGGGTGCAGGGGGTTCCTTCAGCCCTCGGAGTGGGGATATCCAGGCCTGGAGGGGGGCACATCCAGCCTGGGGGTACAGGGGTACACCCAGCTCCGGGAGGCTGCAGGAGGGGGGGTTATCTCTACCACCACCATTTCCTGGGGGGTCCCTGGGGTCTCCCCACCTTCCCTCCTCCCCCAATTTTAGGAGCAGCCATTGGGCGCCTGATGGGGGAGGTGGTGGCCCTGCTCTTCCCACGGGGGCTCCATTCAGAGGGACCCCCACGGCCCATTATTCCTGCTGGCTACGCCCTGGCTGGTGAGTCTGGGGGTGTGGGGGACACCCCCACGGGCAGGGGGACACCCACCCTGTCCCCTGACCCCCCTGTGCCCCTGCCAGGCGCAGCCGCGTTCTCGGGCTCGGTGACGCACTCGGTGTCCACGGCCCTGCTGGTGTGTGAGGCCACCGGGCACCTGGGCCACGTCCTGCCCACCGTGCTGGCCGTGATGGTGGCCAACGCCATCACCCAGAAGAACCAGCCGTCCTTCTACGACGCCACCATCATCGTCAAGAAGCTGCCCTACCTGCCCCCCATCCGCAGCCGGCACATCGCGTGAGCCCCCGCCCCAAATCCCACGTCTGGCGGGCGTTCCCCAGGAAACGATGGGAATTTGGGGGTTTTGTGCTCACCAGCTCCTACCGAGTGGCGGTGGAGGAGTTCATGGAGCGCCGGGTGGTGGCCTTGGCCAAGGGGGACGGCTTCCAGGAGGTGCTGGTGGCCTTGGACGCCTCTGCCGATGCAGAGTACCCTGTGGTGGAGAGCACAGGTGGGATGTGGGAGCTGGGGGGGTCACTGTCACCACTCCCTGGCC
This sequence comes from Periparus ater, assembly GCA_032357785.1. Lineage (NCBI taxonomy): Eukaryota > Metazoa > Chordata > Aves > Passeriformes > Paridae > Periparus > Periparus ater. Next base: position 4,364,121 of record CM063628.1, read on the forward strand.
CTGTGGTGGCCCTTCTGTGTCTCCTCATGCTGTCCCCATGGTGTCCCCTCAATGCCCACTGGATATTCCCATGCTCTGTCTATACCACGCTCACGCTGTCCCTATGGGGAGCTCCTGCAGTGTCCCCACCCCACCCTCACGGGGTCCTGTGACACTCCCAGCCTGTCCTGTGTCCTCATGTTGAGCCTTCAGTATTGCCACGGTGCCACCTCAGTGTTCCTGTGCCATCCCCACGGTGTCCCTGCACTGCACCAGAGCTGTCCCCATCCCCTTTGGTGTCCCCATGTTGTCCCCTCGATATTCCCGTTCTGTCCCTATACTGTCCTCACACCCTCACCCTGCTGTCCCCATGGGGAGTCCCCTTGGTGTCCCCACACTGTCCCCTCTTTCCAGGGTCCCCCACTCTGGTGGGCACCATCAGCAGGTCCCAGCTGGTCACCTTCCTCCAGAGCCACAAGCACCCCCAGGCGCCCCAGGGGGAGAAGGTAAATGGGGTGGGGGGTACCCTACCACACCCAAAAAGCCGCTTTTCCACCCCAAAATGAACACATCACCTTCCTCAAGCTGGCTGCCGTGGGGACGCTCGGGGACGACTGCACCATCGAGCCCATCATGCTCCAGTTCTCCCCGTGGACCTCCTTGCATCAGGTTTGGGGGAGGAAAACGTGTCCTGGGAGCCCCCCGGGCCCGTGTCACACTGAGGGGACACAGCAGGGGTGGCTCTGTCCCCACGTGTCCCTGTGTCCCTTTCCCAGGCCTGTCACCTCTTCCAGCTGCTGAAGCTGCAGCGAGTCTTTGTCACCCGCTCTGGGGAGCTGGTGGGGGCCGTGAGCAGGGCAGAGGTGAGAGGGAAGAGAATGGGGCTGGAAAAGGGAACTGGAAAGGGGGGAAAAGGAGAAGGGAAAATTGGGGGAGAGTACCCCTTCCACCTCCCCTGTCCCCTTCCACCTCCCCTGTCCCCTTCCACCTCCCCTGTCCCCTCTGTTCCAGCTGCGGAGAGCGATCGAGGACCTCGCTGACCCCAAGTGACATTTTGGGACCCTGGGGAGCCCCTCCCCAGGGGCACCCCCATGGAAACGGGGGTGTCCTGACCCCCCCAGATGGTGTGGGGTGTGTGGGCTGGGGGTGCCAGTTCTGCAGCAGAGCCTGCTGTGCATTAAATGCCTGTTTGCATTAAATGCATCAACGCTTCCTCCTCCTCCTCCTCCAGCCCCACCGGTTTCTGCTGGGGGGGTCCCCACCCCAAACCCAACAACAACAACGCTTAAAACCGCCCAAATCACCCCAAAAGTGCCCAGGACACACGCTGAGGTGCCCCAGTCCTAAAATTACCAGCACATAATTGTCCTTATTTTAATTACTGTGATTAATAACGGGGTGGGTGTTTAGTGACCCCGGAATCCGGGGGGAGTCGGGAGGCAGAGCCCCCCCACACTCCGGTGACCCCCGGACTGGGGCACAGCGGGTTTGGGCGCTAACGAAGCCCTAATTAAGCCCGGGGGGTTAATTAGGCGCGGCAGGGCAGGTTGGGCAGGGCGTGCATGCCCGGGCCAGGCACAGGACGGGTGAAGCGGGGTCAGCGCCAGGGAGACACCCCAAAAGTGGGGCAGGAGCTGGGCTGGGCTCCGGGGAGGAGCGAGGGGAGCGGCCCCCGGCCCCCCGAAAGCCCCGCTGTCCCCGTGCCTCAGTTTCCCCGTGGGGCGATAAGGGGGGGTCAGGAGCCCCAGCCCGGGGTGTCCCCCCAGTCTGGACTTTGAGCCGCCACCGGAGCCGAGACCAAAAAACTCGTGACACCCACAAACCGAAATGGCCCCAAAATGGGGAGAAACCCCCCCAAAACCGCGGCTGTCGCAGCGCGGTGCCGGTGCCGCCCGTCCCTGATTATGGTTTGGGGCAGAAAAAAAATGTCCAAATCCCCTTTTTCCGCAGTTTTCCTACCCAGTCATTTGCAGGCTCCGGGCAGCCGGCGCGGCCGGGCTTTGGCTTCGGGGAGCGGCCGGGGATGGAGAGGCCAAATTCCTGCTGGGTTTTGCTGGGGAAAGAGGCCCCGGATGGGAAACGCTCCCAGAGCCCTGTGAAAACCCTTCAAATCCCTGATAACCCCCTAAAAAGGTGTCAACCCCTTAAGAAAGCGTCTTTAACTTGTTTAAACCACCTTAAAAAACCCTTTTTAACCCATTCAAAGCCCCATTAAAACCCCTAAACCCCCCCACTTTTAAAACTCCTTAACACCCCTAAAAATCCCTAAATAAACCCCTTAAAAAACATTAAGCTCCCCTAAAAAATAACTTAAAACCCCTTTAAAGTCCCTAACCCCCCCTTACAAACCCTGATAACTCCTTAAAAAAAAAATCTTAAAATGCCTAAAGCCCCCCAAAACTTTAAACCCTCCCTTAACTCCCCCTTAGTGCCCCACAAACCCTTTAAAAACCCTAAAACACCTTAAAAAAACCTCTTAAAAATGCCTTTAAAACCTCTAAAATCCAGGGGAAAACTCCTCTCTCTGCCTCTCAAAGTCCCTCAATCTCTGTGAACCAGTAGGAAAACACAATATTCTAGAAAACCAAAAAGCACATATATTTATTCAAAACCCCACAAAAATCCCCGTAAATCCATAAAAAAAAGGGGGAAAAAAAGCATCCCATTTTTTTTTCTTTTTTAAATTTCCCCCTTTTTTTTCTCTCCCAAACCTGACGCGACCTTTAATTCTTTCCAATAAATATACAAAAATAGAATAAATTAGGTTTAAAAAATACAAGGCAACACTGGCAGATCAGCGTTAAAAAGGGAACAAAACCACCCAAAAAACCCAGTGGGAAAGGAATAAATAGGGAGAAAAAAAAGTAAAAATAAATCAGTTTTGGGACTGAGCCCTTTTTTTCTTGAAATGTGGGGGGGAAAGGAAGAAGAAAAATCCCTCCCCCAGCTCCAAACGAGCTTGAAATTCCATTTTTTTCAGAGGGGAGGGAAGTGGCAGCACCCGTTTCATCCCCAGGCGTGGGGACAGAATCCATAACAGTACAAAAAAACCCTCAATAATTACAGAGACAATAAATAAAACCCCTCGGGGAGGAGGGGGGGTCTTCACGTGGCGTTCTGGGGCTGGGGGTCAGCCCGGGGCCCCCCCGGCCGCTGCCTGCTCCTGCAGCCCCAGCAGGCTGTAGGCGATGCGCTTCTGGTGGCCCGGCAGGCGCACCCCGATCCGCTTGATGTCCCTGGGAAAACGGGAAAGAGGGAGCTGGGATCAACGGGAACGGGGCTGGGAGGGGCTGGAGACACAGCCCGGGATTGGGGGGTCCCAGGAGCAGCGTCCTGGGGGTGGGGAGGGATGGGAGGGTGGACACGGCTCATCCCAGGGGATGGAGGATGGATGGATGATGGATGGATGGAGGATGGATGGATGGATGGATGGATGATGGATGGATGGATCCATGGATGGATGGATGGATGGATGATGGATGGATGATGGATGGATGGATCCATGGATGGATGGATGGATGGATGATGGATGGATGATGGATGGATGGATGATGGATGATGGATGGATGATGGATGGATGATGGATGGATGATGGATGGATGGATGGAGGGATGATGGATGATGGATGGATGATGGATGGATGATGGATGGATGATGGATGGATGGATGGATGGATGATGGATGATGGATGGATCCATGGATGGATGGATGGATGGATGATGGATGGATGATGGATGGATGGATGATGGATGATGGATGGATGATGGATGGATGATGGATGGATGATGGATGATGGATGGATGATGGATGGATGATGGAGGGATGATGGAGGGATGATGGAGGGATGATGGATGGATGGATGGATGATGGATGATGGATGGATGATGGATGGAGGGATGATGGAGGGATGATGGAGGGATGATGGATGGATGGATGGATGATGGATGATGGATGGATGATGGATGGATGATGGATGGAGGGATGATGGAGGGATGATGGAGGGATGATGGATGGATGGATGGATGATGGATGATGGATGGATGATGGATGGATGATGGATGGAGGGATGATGGAGGGATGATGGAGGGATGATGGATGGATGGATGATGGATGATGGATGGATGATGGATGGATGATGGATGGAGGGATGATGGAGGGATGATGGAGGGATGATGGAGGGATTGATGGAGGGATTGATGGATGATGGATGGATAGACATGGCTCATTCTGGGGGATGGACAGACTGACACAGCCCATCCCAAGGGATGGATGGACACAGCTCATCCCAGCTTCTCCAGCCAAGGAACATCTAATTTTATCCCGTCCCTCGGGCCACCAAGGCCACAGAAGTGGTTTCCGTTCCCAGCACATCCCAGTCCCGCGGGAGCTGGAGGGGCCGGGCTGGGAATATCCAGGGGACAGCACAGGGACAGGGACTCACTCGCCGGTCATCTGCAGGACCTTCTCGATGGTGCTGTAGCCCGAGGCCATGAAGGTCTCGGTGTACTGGGGCATCCGGATGGACTCCAGCCACTCCGGGACCGAGCGGAACGGGACGCCCTCGGAGCCGCTGGTGCTGGGCAGCCGGATGGACACGCTGCGGAGACCGACGGAAAAACGGTGTAAAAATAGAAACAGGCAAAAAAAAACAGTGGAAAGCAGAATCTGGGGAAATGATGTGGAAACAGAAGGGTGAAAAGATGATGCAGAAATCAAACTTTGCAAAAAAACGATGCGGGAATGGAGGGATGTAAAAAAATAATGTGCAAATGGAAGGTGCAAAAAATGATGGAGAAGCCAAAAGCAAGGTGAGAGTGCAGAGATGGAAAACCCAACACAAAACCAGCACCACGAGAGTGCAAAAAATGCAAAGATGGGAACAAAACGATGCAAAAAATGATAGAAGATTGCAAAGATGTGCAAGAATCAGAGAATCCCAGACTGGTTTGGTTGGAAGGAACTTTCAAGCCCACCCCCTTCCACCCCTGCCATACCAGGGACACCTCCCACTATCCCTGGGTGCTCCCAGCCCTGTCCAGCCTGGCCCTGGGCACTTCCAGGGATCCAGGGGCAGCCCCAGCTGCTCTGGACAACTTCCCCCCTCCCTGTTCTCGCCCCCCACCCCATCCTGGTGCTCCCCACACCCACCGGGGGTCGAAATCTGCCAGTGCCTTGAGGGACTCGGGGGCCCGGATGAGTTTGTCGAGGATGCTGACGATGTCGGTGAACTTGGGGCGCCGGCTGCGCTCCTGCTGCCAGCACTGCATCATCAGCTGGTAGATGGCCGAGGGACAGTCCAGCGGCGCCGGGAGGCGGAAACCCTCGTTGATGGCCTTCATCACCTGTGAGGATGAGGAGGATCAGGGATGGTCCCCCAGAGAAGGGGTTCATTAACAGAATCCCAGGATGGTTGGGGTTGGAAGGACCTTAAAGCTCGTCTCATTCCAGCCCCTGCCCTGGGCAGGGACCCCTCCCGCTCTCCCAGGTTGATCCCAGCCTGGTCCCAGCCGGCCCTGGCTGTGCACCCACCTCGTGGTTGGAGAGCTCCCAGTAGGGCCGCTCGCCGTAGGACATCACCTCCCACATGACGATGCCGTAGCTCCAGACGTCGCTGGCAGAGGTGAACTTGCGGTAGGAGATGGCTTCGGGTGCCGTCCAACGGATTGGGATCTTCCCGCCCTACAGCAGCACTGGGGTCAACCCTGCGCCCCCAGAAAGCCACCTCACCTTGTTCCACCACCCCAACACCATGATGGACAATCACCCACCGTGTTCAACCCCTCCAACACCATGATGGACAATCACCCACCATGTTCAACCACCCCATCACCATGATGAACAATCACCCACCATCTTCAACCACCCCAACTCCGTGATGGACAATCACCCACCGTGTTCAACCCCCCCAACAGAACCAAGCACCCCCTGCCCTTGGCCAGCCCCTCCCTGGCTCCCTGGCCGCAGTGACACTCACACTGGTGGTGTAGGTGGCCTCGGGGTCATCCTCCAGCACCCTCGAGAGCCCGAAATCAGACACTTTGCACACCAGGTTGCTGTTCACCAGGATGTTCCTGGCGGCCAGGTCGCGATGGACGTAGTTCATGTTTGCCAAGTACTTCATGCCAGCGGCGATGCCCCTCAACATCCCCACCAGCTGGATGACGCCAAATTCACCCTCTTTTTCCTGGGAAAAGGGGAGAATCCAGCCTGGAATCCACCTGTTGTCCCACCTCCCGTGGTGGGTGTTGGAGGTTCCTTCACCCCGTGGTTGTTGCCACCACGTGTCACCTACCCGCAGGAATTTGTCCAGTGCCCCGTTCTCCATGTACTCCGTGATTATCATGAAGGGCTTGTCTGTACAAAAAGACCCCAAAACAGGTAAAAACCCCAAAAAATATCCCTCCAAGCCCCCCCAAAAAGTCACCCCCATAAAATCTCTAAACCTCCCACAAGCCCTCCCAAAATCCTTTAACCCCCAAATGCCCAATGCCCCTCAAAAAAACCCAACCCCCCAAAACAACTCCAACCCCTCAAAAACAACCAGAAACTCCAACCACCCCCAAAACCCCAAACCCTTCCAGTTCTCTCCAAAAACCCCAGACTCCCAAAACAACAAAAAAGTTTAAAACCCCTTATAGACCCCAATAAACCCCAACAGCCAAAACCCTAAATAACTCCCCCAACTCCTCCAAAAATCCCCATAAAACCTCCCAAATAAACCTGAATTCCCTCCCCAAAAAAATCCCCGACCTCACCCCCCAAAAAGACCCAAATCCCCCAAATTCCCCTTTGTGTCATTGCTCAAAACAGCCTGTTTTTAATATCACTTTTTTGAGGTGTTTTGCTGGGAAATCGGGGTGGTTTTTTGGGAGGGGACGGGACAGAGAGGCCACTCACACTTGGAGACGACGCCCTCAAGGCGGATGATGTTGGGGTGGCAGAACTGCCCCATGATGGTGGCCTCGCTCAGGAAGTCCACGCGCTGCTTCTCTGTGTAGCCCACCTTCAACGTCTTGATGGCCACCAGCACCTCCTTCCTGCCGCGCTTCAGGGTGCCCTTGTACACCTCCCCAAATTCACCTGCTCCGAAAAACGCGGGGCGCCCTTAGCCCCCCTGCCCCACCCCGATTTCGGGGCGTCTCTGGGGGGACAAAGCCACCTACCGGCGCCGATCACCTTCTGGCGGATGATGAAGGACGGGGGGATCTCGGTGGTGAACTTGAGCATGGCTTGGTTGGGGTCTTCGTAGGTGTGGGGGTCGACGTAGGTCTTGAGGGGCTTCAGCTGGTCTGTGGGTGTCGAGGAGGGGGTCACCACGCCTGTGACCCCCCGCCCGTCCCCGCTGTCCCCACTGGCCCGTGCCTCACCTGACTTGGAGAAGTAGACGTCCTCGGCGGATTGGCGTGGCCGTGACCTCCTCCTCCTGTGGAAAAGCAAGGTTTTGTCCCAAAAGATCGTCCCTCGCCCACACTCGGTGGTGGGACAATGACATTTTGGGGTTTTTTGGGGGGTCTGGGCGGGGTTTGTCCCCTTACCGCCGGAGGACGTAGAGGAGAGCGGCCAAGAGCAGGACAACAAAGATGATGCCGGCGACGCTGCCGGTGATGACGGCGGCGGATGCCATGGCCTCGGAATCTGCGAGGACATCCAGGTGAGCTCCCTGCAGGAGCCCCCACCCCACACTCCCAACACTCCCCGGCCCCTCCTCACCCTCGGGCAGCGTCTCGAACTCGTGCTGGGGGCTGAAGGCCCCGTGGCCGTCGGCGGTGAGAGCCTGGACACGAACCACGTAGGCGGTGGCTGGGGACAGCTTGGGCAGGGTGACCGAGGTGCCCTCGCAGCGCAGCACCGAGTAGCTGTTCTCGTCCACCTGGGGACACGGCAGGGTGACACCGGCGTGACACACAGGGAGGGGTGGCAAGGGTGGGGCAAAGAGGGAGGTGATGTGGGGGAGGTGACATGGATGGGGCAGGGATGGAGGTGACATGGATAGAGGGATGAGCATGGGAGGGACACGGACGGAGGTGACAGGGATGGAGGGGTGACACGGATGGGGAGGTGACACAAATGGGGCAGGGATGGAGGTGACAGGGATGGGGAGGTGACAGGGATGGGGACAAGGATGGATGTGGCATAGATGGGGGGCTGACATGGATGGAGATTGCATCGATGGAGGTGACAGAGCTGGGGGCAGGGATGGAGGTGACAGATGGAGGTGACACCGATGGAGGGGTGGCTTTGGGGGCGTCAGCCTGGGTCACCTTCTTGCTGTAGGTGACCTCGTACTTCCAGACCCGGCTCTGCTGCCGCAGTGGCACCGTCCAGGACAGGACCAGGCTGGTGGCCGTCCGTCCATCCAGGCTCACTGATGTCACCCGGGGGGGCTCTGCCGTGGGGACACAGAGGGACGTGACTGAGGTGTCCCCAGAGGGTCACCAGCACCAAGGAGGTGTCCCCATGGGAGATGGGAAAATCACAGAGGTGTTCCCGTGGGGGACAGTGACACCGCAGATGTGTCCCCAGCACGGAGGGAAGGTGTGAGAGCTGCAGGTGTCCCCTCACCCGTCTGGTTGACGCTGATGGTGGCACTGGCCACACTGCGCTGGTGGCTGTAGGGGGACACCCCGTTCCGGGCCTCCACGGTGAAGGTGTAGTTGACGTGCGGCTCCAGGTCGGTGACGGTGACCTCCGTTGCCGCGAGCCCCCGGGGGGGCTGTGAGAAGCGGAGCCCCCCGTCGCAGGGCCGGCACTCGCCGCTCTCGGGCCAGCACTGCTCACAGCTGATGCTGTAGGTGACGTCCTCGCGGCCACCGGGGTCAGCGGGGGGGGCCCAGCGCAGCTGCACCGCAGCCCCCAGCCCCAGGGCTGTGACGCTCTGGGGGGGCGAGGGGGGACCTGCGGGGGACACAGGGCAGGGTCAGGGCGGTGCCTGTCACCTCAGTGAGTCCCCCCCAGCCAGAGGTGACTTACGGGTGCAGGGATGCTCCGCGGGGTCCTCGGGGGCCCGGTAAAATCCCTCCTCACACGGGCAGGCGGCGGCGGCGGCCGGGGCGGGCAGGGTGTGGGGGGGACAGGGCTGGCAGCCCCCCGAGGACACCGCGGCCTTGAAGGTGCCGGGGGGACACGCTGGGGGGGACACACAAAGTGACACCGGTGAGATCCCAAATCTGCTGGATCAGCAGGCGGGAGGGGAAGCACCCCCCAAGCACCCGGAGAGGTGGAATTCCCAAATGTCGAATTTTAGGGTATTTAATCTTATTTATTATATTCTGCTTTATTGGGATTCCCCTGGCCCTCCCTTCACCTGTCTGAGCTCTCCCACCCTCACTGAATGTGACTCCCACTGGTGAGGTGGAAGGATGAGGCTCCAGGACTGGGAATTTTAGAGCCAAAACCTCATTTCTCCAACTCCAAACATGGGGATTTTTAGGGCATTTCACCTCATTTTTGCAGTCACTGCCCCGCCCTTCTCCAGCTGAGCCCTTCCACACTCACTGCACTCAAGGCTGAGGATCCAGCATTGGGAATAACGGGGCCAAACCCCCACTCCTCTTCCCTCCCACTCCACCCCGGGCACGCCCCAGGCTGGCCTGTCCTCGGACACCCCTTGCTGCCTCAGTTTACCCCGCTCCATACCTTGGCAGGCGTCTCCCAGGCTCTGGAAGCCGGCGCGGCACAGGCACTCCCCGATGGGCACGAGCCACTCGCCGTCGGCGTTGCAGTGCAGGGCCGGCGCCTGCTCGGCCACCGCCTCGGCCACGCACGAGCCCCGCACCTCGGCCAGCGTCTGCGAGTCGGCGCCGGCCACGGTCTCGGGGAAGCGCGCCATGCCCCGCACCACGGCCGGACACCGCTTGTAGTAGACGCGCACGGAGAGCAGCGCCACGCAGGCGCCCAGGTCCTGGAAGGCCAGGTAGAAACCTTTCCTGTGGAGCGGCCCCACCGAGCGCACCTCCACGTTGAGCTTCACGTTGCGGGCGGTGAAATCCTCCTGCACGGTGATCTCGTCCGGGGCGATGGTGTCGATCTTCCTGAACTGCCGCTTCTGGAAGTTGGTGCCGTAATCCACGTCCGACTCGGCGTAGTAGAGGTTGAAGGTCTCCTTGCAGGAGCCGCCGCCGGCCGTGGGGAAGCTGTTGCAGTCGCGCACGGTGAACTGCAGCTCGATGAAGATGCGCTGGGCCACGCCGCGGTAGATCCAGTTGGTGCGGAGCCAGTTCTCCTGCTCGCCCTCCAGGACGTTGCACACGGAGTACATGTAGATCAGGGAGTCGTTGAGGACGTTCTGCAGCTGGTCCCACTGTCCCCGGAGACAGAAACGCGGCTATGGGGGGGAAACTGAGGCACGGCCCCCTGTCCCCATCCCCACGGAGGTCCCCAACCCCATGGATGTCCCCGTGTCCATCCCCACGGGTGTTCTGGTCCCACGGAGGGCCCCATCCCAACCCCAGGGCAGGTCTCCAACCCCACGGGTGTCCCTGTCCCCATGCCCATGGAGGTCCTCACACCTGTGGCGGGTCCCTGTGGAGGTCCCTCCCTACGGATGCTCCTGTCCCCGTTCCCACAGGTGCCCCCAGGCCCGTCCCCATGGATGTCTCTATTCCCATGGACATCCTCATCCCCACTCCTGTCAAGGTCCCCAAAGATGTCCTTGTCCCCACTGCGCTCCTCCGCGGCTGTCCCCGTTCCCCATCCCGCTGCTGGATCCGTGGGTGCTCACCCCTTTTCCGTAGGGCTGGGTGAGCCAGCCCAGCTCCCCGTGGGCCTTGGCAAAGTCCAGCAGCACCACTGCAGGAGAGGAGAGAGGACAGGGATGTCAGGAGAAGCCACCAGCACCCGTGGTCAGCCCCAGGACCTGCAGGTGCCACCAACACACCCCGGCTCCCCTGGCCCCCGGATCCCTCCAGTGCCGGCAGGTCCCGCTGTCAGAAGCCCCCGGGCCGCCCCCGAGGCGGGGGAGCCGCAGGGCCCGGCGGTTCCTGCCCTGGCACGCCGAGGGCGGTGGCCGGATCCAGCGCCGGGAGAGGAAGAGGAGGAAGAGGAGCCCGGGGAGGGAGCGGGGCCCCCCCGGTGAATCAGCCCCCAGGAATGTGCCCGGACGCCCGGATTCAGCGAGGTGGGTCCGGCGGGACGGGGGCGATTTCGGGGCCGAGGGACCCCCCCAGCTCCCCCGGCTGAGCACGGACGAGCTCGCGGCACCTCCGAGCCCGGGGGGGACCCCAAAGCTGCCCGGGGGGACCCGGGTGGCTGCAGCGTCCCCCCCGCGCCGTGCCCGGGCTCAGGAAGGATGCCGGGGCGGATATCCCGGTTTTCCTGAGGCTGGAAATCCCCCCCGCCAGCCTCCGGAGAGCGGAAAGCGGCGGGAGCCGGGGCCGGAGCGGGCGGGGGTTCCCTGCGGGTGCCCCCGGGGGTGGCTCCGGGGACAATCCCGGGGCTGGAGCTCCCGGGACAGCGCCGGGGCCGCAGCACCGTCCCGGGAGCCACCTGCACCCACCGCCACCACCATCCTCATCCTCATCAAATTCCCCGTCGCCTTCGTCACCCGGCCACGGCCGCCACCACCTCCAGTGCCACCGTGAACGCGGCCACCAAGCCCCAGCGCCACCCCCGCGCTCCGGAGCCGCGTCCCGGTGCCATTCCCGGCTGCATCCATGCCCTGTCCCCTGCCCGACCCCGATCCCAATCCGTGTCTGAAGCGAGCCCCATCCCGTTCCCAAAGTGAACACAAATCCCATCCCCTCCCCATCCCAATCCCACCTCAGCCTTCATGAAATCCCAACCCCAAAATGAATCCCATCCCCATCCTCACCCCAGCCTCGTTCCCTCTCCAGTTTCAGTCTGAACCCCAAGAACAATCCCCAAATGGATCCCATCCCAATCCCAATCCCGCTCCATTCCCTCTTTCACCGCCTCCTCACCTCAGCTCACCCCAATTCCCACAGGATCTCACCGCGGGGAACCAATCCCCCCTAAATCCCCAAATCCCACCACTCTCCCTTTCCCTGCACCACTCTTAAAACCCCAAATCCCAATATTCCCTCCTAGGAAGCAGCACTTTGGGAACACACCCTAAATCCCACAGTGACCCCCTCTGCTGTCCCCACAGCACTTCCAAAAATCCTCACTTTGGGATTTTTTACCCCATTTTTAGCTTTTAGGGAGTATTTCCCATTCCAGCCTCTGATTTATTTGCATTTGGGGCTGAATTCTTCCACTTTACCCTCGAAATTGATGGATTAAAAAACCCGTCAGAGTTTACAGAAACTTAATCTTAAAAAAATTAAATATATACAAAGAAAGTGAATTTTCCCTTTTTCTTTCACCCAACCCTCCCAAACTAAACCCCAGAATCACCGGGGGAAGGGTTGGGAGGTGGAGGCCGAGACGCTGCTTGTTTTTTTCCCAGTAAATTTTTGGGATTTTCCTGACATTGTTTTCCAGCTCTCCGGCCGGATCCTACCCGGCCCTGCACCACCCATGGGAAACGCTCCAGTTTAAGGTGATTTTCCCCTTTTTGGGGGGTTTATTTTTTAATCCCCCCACCCTCAAGCCTCTGCCAGCCTCCTCGGGGGCTTCCGGCAGGATCAGGCCCCGGTGCGTCAGTCGGACGCTCGGCATGGGAAAAGTTGCCCCAAACTCTCAGTTTTCCTCTTATTTTATCTTTTTTTCCTCTCCCCATTTATTTCTTTTCTCTATTTCAGTTCTCCCCGTATTTTAGCCTCCCTCCCCTGGTATTTTTACCCCCCCCCACCTTTTTAACTCACTCCCCTTAAACTTTCACCCCTTAATTTAACTTCTCCCCTTTTAATTTCAACTTCTCCACACTCATTTCAACTTTTCCTCAAATTTTAACCCTTTCCTCAAATTTTAACCCTTTCCCCCCCAAAACCCGCGCTCCAGCACTTGCGAATTCCCCACCGCACCCCAAACCGTGGGTGGGGGGAAAGGTGGAACCCCCATCACCCTTTACCCCCAGAGCGCTCCCCAACCCCCCAGCTGCCCCCAAACCACCCCAATTTACCCCAAAACCGGCCCAGCCTTGGGGGTACCCACAATAAAGGAGTTTTGGGGCGCTCCTTCCCAACCCCCCCCAATTAAAGCGAAGTGTGGGGCTCACCTTCCTCGGCGGCCAGGGGGCTGAGGGCGGTGAGGAGGAGGAGGGTGAGGCTCGGGGGGCTGCCCGCCATGGCGGGGCGGTTTTTGGGGGGTCCCCACGAGCGGCGGCCCCGCGGGGAGTGCGGGGGGTGCGGGGCGCGCGCCCGCTCCTGTTCATTCATGCCTCGCTGACGTCACCGGCCACGCCCGCTCTTAAAGGCGCAGCAGCCGCTCCCAGTACGCACCAGTACGGAACTGGGAGGGCGCACGCCTCCGGGTGGGGTGGAGGGGAGGGGGTGTGGGGGCTCCCCGCAAGGTGGGGCACGGCCCTGGAGGGGGCTCGGGGGTTCCGGAGCACCGCGGGGACCCCCCCGGGCCCGGGCACGAAGGGGTGAAGGCGCCCCCCCTGCCGCCCCCTCCCCTTTCATTCATGAATCGGCGTGGGAAGGGCGGGGGGGCGGCAGCCAATGGCTGCAGGGGGCGGGGCCGCGCGGTTACTACCGGCCACGCCCCCGCCCACCAGTTCCATACTGGGGGGTTTGGGGGGAACTGGTTTGGGGGGGCTGCCCGAGCCCCAAATCCTGAGCACCACCGTCCTCGTGATCCCGCAGCACCCCAAATCCCATCACCCACAGCACCCCAAACCCCACAGAAACCCAAATCCCATCACCCACAGCACCCCAAACCCCACAGCACCCCAAACCCCACAGAAACCCAAACCCCACAGAAACCCAAATCCCACAGCACCCCAAATCCCATCACCCACAGCACCGCAAACCCTGCAGCACCCCAAACCCCACAGAAACCCAAACCCCACAGAAACCCAAACCCCACTGTTGAAAGACCCCCGAGCTGTTCACCAGTCTTCACAGAAGTAATCGTGAACGCCGTTTATTTCTATCTTTAGCACACCTTTTATAGGGTTCTACAGGGTCTGCAGGCAGAGCAAGCTACTATTGGCTAACACACACAGTTTACATTTTTTCTCTTACACACAGGGATATTGTTTTGCTTTCCTCTCTCTTCTGCAGGAAGGTTTCAAGGACTTCAGCCCTTAATATCACGACTTATTTCAAAGGCTGGTTTGTGCATACAGGCCTTTACTAATATATAAAATATAGCAACAGTTCCCCGCCCTAGAACCGAGTCTAGAACCGAGTCTAGAACCGAGTCTAGAACCGAGTCTAGAACCGCTCTAGAACCGAGTCTAGAACCGAGTCTAGAACCGAGTCTAGAACCGAGTCTAGAACCGCTCTAGAACCGAGTCTAGAACCGAGTCTAGAACCGAGTCTAGAACCGAGTCTAGAACCGAGTCTAGAACCGAGTCTAGAACCGTTCCCCACTCTAGAACCGCTCTAGAACCGTTCCCCGCTCCAGAACCGCTCTAGATCCGTTCTTGCACCGCAAAAAGCAATGTGAGCACTGCAAATGCCCATGACAATTAGCCCATATAATGAGCATCTCCAGGTCCTTTTCCTGGGCTGCTTCGCCTCGTTTAACGAGGATGCAGAGAAGCAGTTTATCTGCCGCCGCAAATCCACCATGCTGACGGCAACCCGCAAGGCGGAAGGTCGCGATCCCTCTCACACGCACTTGCCTTTGGGCCCCCCCCAGCAGCCTGAATTTCCACGTCCAACCGCTCCGCGTCTCACCGCGCTCAGGCTGCCGATCCGGTGCCGATCCAAGCCCACGACGTCTAACGCCCAGATCCACTCCGCTGACTCCAAGGCCCCTCTGCCCGCAGGGGTGTCCCTGGTCGGGCGCCAGATGTTGAAAGACCCCCGAGCAATTCACCAGTCTTCACAGAAGTAATTGTGAACGCCGTTTATTTCTATCTTTAGCACACCTTTTATAGGGTTCTACAGGGTCTGCAGGCAGAGCAAGCTACTATTGGCTAACACACACAGTTTACATTTTTTCTCTTACACACAGGGATATTGTTTTGCTTTACTTTCTCTTCTGCATGAAGGTTTCAAGGACTTTAGCCCTTAATATCACGACTTATTTCAAAGGCTGGTTTGTGCATACAGGCCTTTACTAATATATAAAATATAGCAACACCCCACAGCACCACAAACCCTGCAGCACCCCAAATCCCACAGCACCCCAAATCCCATCACCTCTACCACCACAAATCCCCCCCAAAGAAACTCAGACCCCACAGCACTCTAAACCCTGCACCCCCTGCTCCCATAACCCCTCTGCAGCCAAGTCCCCCAACACCCCACAGCACCCAAATCCCCCAAGAGACTCAGCACCCCCATTCCACGATCCCACTGAACCCCAAATCCCCCGGGATCTGCGGCACCCCAAATCCTGATGATCCCATTGCACCCCACACCCCCCAGAACTCCCAAATCTTCCTTACCCCAGCACCTCATTCACCCCAAATCCCCATCCCAATCCCGAATCGAGTCAAAAGGCCACCCAGCATATTTTTTTTTTTTTATGAAAATCACCGATTTTATCAAAAGAACACCTTTATCCCTCCCACCCCGAGAGGGGGTTCAGCTGGGAGTGTCCCCCGTGCTGGCGGGGGTGACACCGGCGGTCACTTGGTCGCGCCGCCAGAGCCCCTCGACCAGGGCGTCCAGCACAGGGGCGACCCGGGCCAGCCCCGCCCGAGCCCCGCCGGCCCCCGGGGACCCCCGGGCCCGCAGCACCCGCAGCCCCCACCTCTCCTCGAAGGCCCGCACGTCCCCCTCCGTCACGGCCGCGTGTGGGGCCAGGTCGAATCTGGGGTGGGGAGGGGACACGGGGTCAAGGGAAACAGCAACACCCCGGAAAATCCCCCCAAAACCACCCGAGATCCGTCGGGAGTTGTGAAGGTGTGGGTGTAATGAGGTGGGAGCGTTCTCTGGCTGCCCAGGCACTGGGTGGTTTGAAATCTGAGGGTGCAAACCTGATTGTGGGGTCAAGGGAGACATCAACACCCCAAAAATCTCCTTGAGGGCGGCAAAGTCCTCTAAAAATAAGTAGGAGCTGTGAACCCATTGGTGTAAGGATTTGTGCACGTTCTCAGCCCGCTGAGATACCAAACGCTGAGAAATCTGGGGGTGCAAACCCGTTTTGGGGCACGGGGAGGAACACAAGATCAAGGAACACCTTATAAAAAACCCCCAAAAGCCCGTGAAGGTCAGCGGGAGTCGGGAATGTGTTGGTGTGATGAGGTGTGCCTGTTCCCTGAGAGCCCTGGGGGTGCAGGGGGGCTCCCCCAGCGGGACCCCCCGAAAGGATACTTGGTGCCCACGACCATCCTGATGATGTCGCGGTCCCCGGGGCCCAGCACGCGGTCCATGAGCGCCGGCAGCTCCTCGAAGGACGCGCGGTCCGTGAAGGAGAACAGGAACAGGGCAGCGTCCGCCTCCTCCTTACAGGCCTGGGGACAGGGACACCCCGTCACTGCGGGCTCCCGGGGGTGCCCCCCATCCCAAAGAGCCTCCCCAGCTCACGGGCAGCAGGTGCTCGAACTTCCTGAGCGCTCCATCCCCGCAGTCCCAGAGGTGCAGCTGGAACAGGACGGGGCGGCCGCTGCCGCGGGGCTTGGCCGGCCAGAACAGCGTGGTGGCCTCGATGCCTGCGGGGACAGCGGGGACAGCGGGGACCGTCACCCACGGGACGGGGACCGTCACCCCCGGGACCCCGCGGGGACAGCGGGGACCGTCACCCCCGGGACGGGGACCGTCACCCCCGGGACCCCCGGGAGCCGGTGTCCCCCCGGGCCCTACCCAGGGTCTCGTGGTGGCCGAGCAGCCCGGGGGTCCCCGCCAGCCAGGCCACCAGCGCTGTTTTGCCGACGCCGCTTCTCCCGGCCAGGAAGAGTTTGTAGGTGACAGTGGGGACAGCCAGGGCGGGCGGCAGCGCAGGGCGCTCCAGCAGACCTGGGGAGGGGGCTCAGGGTGACTCTGGGGGGCTGAGACCCCGGTTTGGGGGGCTCGGGGGGGGCACTCACCGAACACTCTCCGCTGGTTCTTGTGCAGGATGGAGTCCAGGTAGGGGCGGCCGGCGGGGGAGAGAAGCCAGCCCGGCTCCAGCGCCCAGTCCTGCTCTGCCATGGGCCCCAAACCTGGAGCCCCCTTCCCTCATGGGGTCACTGCGTCCCGCAGCTTTGGGGACCCCTTCTGGCCTCACCCCAGGGTCCCTAAATCCTCCATCGGTTCCCTAAAACACCCCACCACGTCCCATGGGGTCACCAAAACCACCCATGGGGTCTCTGACACCCCTCTGTGGGATGCCTGACCCCCTTCCATGGGGTCTGTGTCCCCCCTGTGGAGTTTCTACATCCTCGCATGGGGTCCCTGACCCCTCATGGTGTCCCTGACCCCTCTCTGGGGTCTCTGTGCCTCTCTCTAGGGCTCCACCACCCTGCCATGTGTTCCCTGACCCCACCATGGGGGTGTCTGTGTCCCCCTGCCACCCCTGTACCCCACCACAGGCCCCTTCCCCCTGCACCCCCACAGGGCCCCACCGGGCTCCCGTGGGTTCCCTGCCCCAGTCGGGGGCCCCTGACGCCCCTGAGTGTCCCCGTGTCCCTCACAGCTCCTCTCAGCCCCTCTCAGCCCCTCACAGCTTTCACAGCCCCTCTCAGCTCCTCACAGCCCCTCTCAGCCCCTCTCAGTCCCTCTCAGCCCCTCACAGCCCCTCTCAGCCCCTCACAGCTCTTCACAGCTCCTCACAGCCCCTCTCAGCCCCTCTCAGTCCCCTCTCAGCCCCTCACAGCCCCTCACAGCCCCTCTCAGCCCCTCTCAGCCCCTCACAGCTTTCACAGCCCCTCGCAGCCCCTCTCAGTCCCTCACAGCCCCTCTCAGTCCCTCACAGCCCCTCTCAGTCCCTCACAGCCCCTCTCAGTCCCTCACAGCCCCTCTCAGTCCCTCACAGCCCCTCTCAGCCCCTCTCAGCTCCTCTCAGCCCCTCTCAGCCCCTCTCAGCCCCTCTCAGCCCCTCACACCATCCCCTCTCAGCCCCTCACAGCCCCTCTCAGTCCCTCACAGCCCCTCACATCCCCTCTCAGCCCCTCACAGCCCCTCTCAGTCCCTCTCAGCCCCTCTCAGCCCCTCTCAGTCCCTCACAGCCCCTCTCAGTCCCTCTCAGTCCCTCTCAGCCCCTCTCAGCCCCTCTCAGTCCCTCTCAGTCCCTCTCAGCCCCTCTCAGCCCCTCACAGCCCCTCTCAGCCCCTCTCAGCTCCTCACAGCCCCTCACAGCCCCTCTCAGTCTCTCTCAGTCCCTCACAGCCCCTCTCAGCCCCTCTCAGACCCTCTCAGCCCCTCTCAGCCCCTCTCAGTCCCTCGCAGCCCCTCTCAGCTCTTCACAGCCCCTCTCAGCCCCTCACAGCCCCTCTCAGCCCCTCACAGCCCCTCTCAGCTCCTCACAGCCCCTCTCAGCCCCTCTCAGCCCCTCTCAGCCCCTCTCAGCCCCTCTCAGTCCCTCTCAGCCCCTCTCAGCCCCTCGCAGCCCCTCGCAGCCCCTCACGCCATCCCCTCTCCCTCAGGAATTGTTCCCGCCCCGGCCCTTTAAAAGCGCGGCCCCGCCGCTCACCTGAGGCCGCTTCCGCCTCGCGGTGACGTCACGGTGTGGGCGTGGCTCCGTGGGACCGCGCCCAGCCGCGGCTGCGCATGCGCGGGAGGGTGGGGGGCGCCTGGGGTGACCCCGCTCGTGCGGATTTTGGGGGGTCCCCATCCCAAATTAATGACACCGGGACGATCTGGGGATCCCAACTGCCGGTTTTCCCAGGCCTTGGAGCCCTCATCCCTAATCGCTGACACTGGAATGCTTTGGAGTCCAGCAGCTCCCACACTGGTGGGACTGGAGGTCCCAATTTCCAGCCCCAGCAGGCTCTGGGACCCCCACCCCCAATTCCCATCTCCAGCAGCCTGTGGGACCCCCAGTTCCCAGCGCTGGCAGGATTTGGGGTCCCTGTCCCTAATTCCCAACCCTGGCAGGACCTGGAGTCCTCAATTCCCAACCCTGGCAGGACCTGGCCTCCCTGTCTCCAGTTCCCAGCCCTGGCAGATTTTGGGGTCCTCATCCCAAGCAGGGTTTGGGATCCCTGAATTCCCACCTCAAATAGGCTTTGGGGTCCCTGGGATCCCTGAATTCCCAGCTCAAATAGGCTTTGGGGTCCCTGGGATCCCTGAATTCCCAGCTCAAATAGGCTTTGGGGTCCCTGGGATCCCTGAATTCCCAGCTCAAATAGGCTTTGGGGTCCCTGGTTTCCGCCCCCAACAGGCTTTTGGGTCCCCATCCCCAATTTCTGACTCCGGGAGGCTTCAGTGTCCCAAATTCCCTGTGTCCCCCTTTGTCCCCCTCCACTGCTGCAACATCCCCAGGTGCAGAATTTCCCTTTCTTACACAAAAAGACCCCAAATCCCCCCCTTTCACCCCTAAACCTCTGAGGGGCGCAGCAGAAACTTCCCCTCCACATCATCCCCAACCCACCCGTCCCCAACAGCACCGACCATCCATTTATTTTCCTTTTTATTTGTTAAACCACTAAAAATTTGTCGGGAAGGCGGGGGAGGGACCCCCACGAATCCCCCCAAAATGTACACAAGATTTTAAATATCACCGGAATCGCTTCCCATGGCTGCGCCGGGCCGGGGGACGTTGGGGACACCTGAGTGGCGCTGGGGGGACACACCTCGCTCACAGCACCCGCAGCGGATCCCAGTCGGGGCAGAATCTCCGCACAACGGCACAGAACCGGGGGGATCCCGGGATGGGAGCCCTCCAGGGATGCTCAGCAGGGACAAGGACACCAAGTCCATCCCGGGGTTTGACTCTTTTTGTGTTTTTTTGGGGGGGGATGGATGACAAAAAACATGCAAAGGGCACGTGCCAGTCGATGCCGAAGCCTCGACCGCCTTTCCCACGGCCACGCTCGGAGAGGGAAAATTCCACAGCTCACCCAAGGTGCTCCTGAGGTCTGGGGGGTTTTTTTTGAGGGGGTGGGGGGAAAAAAATGACATTTTTCTTTCCCTTAGGAGAAACGGGATGGTTGTGGGACCAACGGCAGAGGTGGGATTCGATGAGGGGTTTATTTACAGAGGTGGGAACGCCGCGGGTGGATCCCTCCCCGTCCCCACGCGGCTGGGATGGGATTTAAGGCTCCGACCGGCAAAAAGCTCAGTGGGAATGGAGAAGAAAAATTTGGGGAAGAAGGGACCACGTCATGGCGCTGCCGGCTTGGGGAGGGCTCCGCTTGTCGGGTGCTGGAGGTTGTTGACCAAAACCTGGCAGAATCCGCCCCGTTTTCACCCCCTTGGAGGGGACAGGGAGGGATGGGGGCTGTCCCAGAAGGACGCACAGGTTCAATCCCTTCGGATTTGGATTTAATCTTTGCGAGAGGAGGCACGTGCAAAGATGAGGTGAAGTTACTGCATCGAGGCTGCCCTCGGATTTACCGGTATCTGTCCTTTTTCCCTGGAAAACCCACCCTGTTCCCAGGCTCCAAGGGGCTGCTCCGGCCTTGGATGGCTTTGGGCTGCTGGATTAAACGAAGCCTTGAAGTCTAGAAGAGAATTGGGCAGCCCAATATCTCATTTTTGAGGGAATAATGGGAATTTTAGAGTATTTTTGCTGGGCAGAGGGGACCAGGGCTGATCCCCAAGCCTGATCCAGCAGGGCAGGGAGAGGAGGGATGCTAACAATCGAGATTTTTGGCATTTTGACACAACAACAACAAAAAAAATGTCCTTTCCTCCTTCTTTTGGTCCTGCCTGGAGGACAGGGATGAGCGGCAGGTGAGAGGCAAAATAAAAAGGCATCGTGTTTGTGTCGAGCAAAGGTTGGCAGCGCTGGGAGGTTCCCAGTGGGATATTGCTGTTGTTTTCCTGACCAAGTTGAGCACGGAATTAATCAAGCTAACAGCCTCCTGCCTGCTGGAATTTGGGTTATTCCTATAAAAACACTTCTCCTCACAGCCCCACGAGGAGTTGAGGAGAGACCGAGACTCGCCAACGCTCGGAAAGCCAAGCCAGGAGGATCCTGGCTGGAGGAATTCCCTGGCCGCTCACCCCAAATCCTCAGATCCTTCCCCACCTGTAAACACAACTCGCTGGACTGGGGCTGTGCTGGGAACTGCCAGGGCAGTGCTGGAGGGTTCGCTTGGACTTTTATTGTTTTCCTGCTCCCCTAATTCACAGTTTGAACGCCTGTGTGTTGGGAAGGGGCTCGGGGAGGAGGAGGAGCTGCGGGGACGGAGGGGACAGGCGGCGGCGGCGGGCGGGGGCCGCATTATCTCTTTGCTCGCACAAAGTACAAGGCATTTGTTTTGGGGTAATATTTGACGTTTTGTTTCTTGTCCATGAGGCCACCGAATATGATCAGCTCCCCTCGGCCTTGCACCACCGTGTGTAAACTGGTCTCGGGCGGCCCCACCACGGAGCTGCTGTTGAACACTTTCCACTTGACTCGTCCCCGCTCCTTGGTGTCCTTAATGTCCAGCACGTACATCTGCATGGGTTTGCAGTTCATGCTCTGGTACAGCGGCTTGCCCACGTTCAGCGACTGCGGCGGGTGGTGCCCGAGGCGCCGGGCGATGGGGGGCAGCGAGTGCCCCTCGCCCTGAGCGGCGCCCGGCCGCGCCAAGCCCGGCTCGGCGCCCGGGGAGCCCGGGGACAGCGCCAGGGGAGGGCTCAGCGCGGCCGAGGGGGCTTTGGAGGAGAGAGCTTTGACGGCCTCCAGGCTGCGGCGCAGCGCGCCGGGGGACACGGCGCCGGGCAGGGCGGCGTGGGGCGGGGTGTGGACGCCGTTGGTGTGCTCCGGAGGGTTCCGCGCGCCCGCTGTCCTGCCCTCCGCGCCATCCAGCTGGCACAGGAGGGACGTGGGCTTCTGCTCCCAGCCCAGCTCGGCGGCGGCCAGGCGCAGATCCGTCTGCTCCGGCAGCGAGCCCCGGCGCGGCGCCAGGGCCGGCCCCGCCTTGAGGTCGAATCCCTCGGCGGCCGAGGGGGTGCTGGGGGACAGGGCCTGCACGGGGCTGTCCAGCGAGGCCCCGCCGGCCGGCGCCGCTCCCGGTGACACGGTGCCGCCGTTGAGCACCGGGGAGCTGTCCCCTCTGGCCGGGGACAGGCTGCCCTCCCGCGAGCCCGACGGCGTCTGCCTGCGGGGCCGCAGGGTGCCCCAGCGGCCGTTGACGCAGGGAGCCTCGTCCGTGCTCCTGACCGGAGACTGGGAGCGGAATTCCCGCATCTCGGGCACCAGGGCGGGCGGCGTGGCGCTGATGGGAGACGGGCGGGAGTTGAGGCTGGGGCTCAGTGGGGCTCTGCCGCTGGGGGCCTGGCTGAAGACCACGACGCACTGCCCCACCTGCGGGGAAAGCAGGGAGCAGAGGTCAGGAGGACCCTTTGTGCTGGGGAGAAGCGGTTCTGGAGCGTTCTGGGGAGGGAGTAAAGAGGGAGGGATGTGTGGGAGGGAGCAGGGACCGTACCCTGCACGCGGGATGGCACCACAGCTCCGGGGCTCCGTGGTCCTCGTTCTCCACCTTGAGTGGCTGCCACGTCCAGGGGTTGGCCTGCATGTGCAGCAGCCAGGCGTCTTTGAACAGCTGGGGAGGGAAGGGTGACACATTCAGGAGCCTGGGCTGGCATTCAGGAGCCTGGGCTGAGGTTCAGGAGCCTGGGCTGAGGTTCAGGAGCCTGGCCTGAGGTTCAGGAGCCTGGGCTGGGATTCAGGAGCCTGGGCTGAGGTTCAGGAGCCTGGGCTGAGGCTCAGGAGCCTGGGCTGAGGTTCAGGAGCCCGCTCTGCTGACGGGCTCAGCCCATCAGGGCCATGCTGGGAGCGGTGCTCTGCTGCTGCTGCACACAGAGGATGCTGACCCAGAGCAGGAGCTGATCACACCTCACTGTGGACATGGGTAAATCCCTTCATTCCCATCTGCTACCTCAGTACAAAGTCAGGGCTCATCCTGACGAGCCTCAGTGAACCCAGGGAGCTGCTCAGAGAGCGCCTGGGGTGAGTTTTATTAATTAAGGCAGCTCCAGCAACAGCTAAACAGCTTCTCTGGAAAATCTACCGGGTGAGTGCCCACATTTGAGGACACAAAGTGCAGAGTGTCCCCATCCCAAATCCAGTCCCCAGGTGCCAAGGGGGTGTCCCTGCTCCCCCAGGTACTCACTGCATTGGGACCCCCGCAGCCGCCGAGGATTAGAATGGTCTCGCTGTCTATCACAATCTGGAGGGGACAAAGCAGAGTTTCAGCCTGGGAAGGATTTCTGGCCTCCCAGGGCAGACAGAGGCAGGTTCTCGGCTGCACAGGCACTGCTGGGTTCTGTGTGCCCCAGGGTGAGGAGTAGAGCAGGCCTGGGACCGAGCGGGATGCAGGGCTCATCCCACTCCTTGTCCCACAGCAGTTCCTCTCAGAGAGGAGAGCAGCCGCCCCTCCCCGAGCACCAGGGACCCCTCTGCAAAGGGAAGCTGACAGGATTGTCTGGGAGGGCAGCTGCTGGCACCAGCCACACTCCAGCAGTCACTGCCCACCCCAGATGGGGACAGCTGCCTCAGGCCAGGTGACAGCCACAGGGAGCCCGAGGCAATCCCGGGATGGGAAGAGTGGAGCAGCCACAAGGGCCCGGAGCTGAAGCAGCTGTGCTGCCCCTGCACTGACCCGAGGGGACAGGGGTGGGGATGGGGCAGGGGTTTGTTCCTCACGGCTCTGAGGCACTGGGGGAGATGGGGACTGTGCCCACAGGGACAGGGCTGCACAGGGAACTGGGAATGAGCCTGTGGAGAGCTGGCTGGAGCTGGGAGCGAGGCCGAGCCTCGGCTGAGCTCACCTGGGACTGGCCCCCGCGCGGGTGAGGGCTGGGCCCAGAGATGCTGGGCTTGGACCAAGCCCACTGCTCCAGATCCAGCACCCAGACGTCGTTGCTCCTGCAGGGACGAGACAACACGGGCTGAGGATACAACCAGGGATGTGGAACTCGCCTCAGGGCTGGGTTTTATGGCACAATTGGGACTTTTGCAGGCTGGAGCCTTGGGATTTGCTGCAAGAGGCGAAGGGCGTGATAAGGCAGCAGGCAGACCCCAAAATCCTGCAAAAAATTCCTCATGGGCGACCCCGAGCCCATCCCATCCCTGTCCTGGCTCACAGGGGCGCTTGTGTGACCCCCTCAGCTCTCACTCACATCTGCCGCGATCCAAGGGAGCCCCCAAAAACGATCATTTTGTCCTCGATGACACAGGAGGAGTGCCCTGCCATGGGAGGGGGGCCGTGGGTGGTCATGATGCAGTTCCACCTGGGAAGAGAGGCAGGAACACATTCCCCAGTGAAGGAAAATGTTGGATCAAAGGTCCTCAAGAAGATGTCACGGGGGAAAACCACAGGGAAAACCTCCAGATATCCAAATAGCAACAAAACTAATTAGAAATCCCAATGTGCTAAACATTTTTAAGGCATGAGCGAGTCCCGTGGCCGGGTTGGGAACATCTCCCCTTCCAATTAAGTTTGCCTCAAATTCTTTCCAAGAGGTTTAATTACAGAGTTGTAACGACACAGCCCAAAGTGCACTGGATAATTGATACTTTTGAGGATGAAAAGTTCTCAGTGCAAGAGGAGCAGGAACCTTCTCCTCATTCCAGCATTTTTCCTTCTCACACACGGGACGGGTGAGAAAGCTGGGTCTAAAATCAGCCAAATGCTGTTGAAAGGGAAAAGGAAAAATTCCTGCCAGCTCCATGGACATTGCTGGATGCTCCAGCCCTGGAGCTGGGAAGGCAGAGGTTGAAGTGATGGAGAAATCTGATTTATCACATCTCCCCGAGGGAGCTGAGTTTTGGATCACCACTGAAAACAAGACCTCCAGCACTTCACGCTTATCTCAGCAACACCTCAGTGCTCCCAGCCAAAGTGATTAGGCTTTTAAAACACCCAGCTTTCCCACCTGGATGGGGATGCTAAGGCAGCCTGGAATATTTAGCTACAGGTCCAGAAGGATATGGAAGCAGCAGCACCCACGAGGCGCTTGGCAGCACCCCATCCTCAGCTCTGCCTAGCTTGTGTGGCTTTTTTTGTTTCAAGAGACACACCTGGGAAAGCAGGACCACGCACAGCTTCCCAGGCATTCCTCCAGCTGCATTCCAGAGCCATTTTTCCAGGATCAAAGCCTGCTCTTACCAGTTTTTGGAGGGGGAGTAGGTGTGGATCTCATCGAAGAACCTCTCGGGCTGGTGCAGGGGGTAAGGGCTGGGCCGGGTCCAGCCCCCAAAAAGCACCAGCAAGTCCTTGTAGACCACCAGCGTGGCCCCAGCCTTGGGAGAGGGGTAGGAACCTGGCAGGGAGGGAGGAAAAGTTAGGAAAATCGTGTTTGAACACAAGCCCCCAACTCTGCATCGTTTCCTCCTGAAGTGTCACAATGGGGAGACTCCACCTTTCTAAAAAAAAAAAATGAAAATAACAGAAAAAAAGAAAAAAAAAAAGAAAAAAAAGGCAAAATTAGAGCTGGGAGCTTGGGAAGAAAACTCCTGCCAATTTGTGTCATGGTAATTAGTAGGAGCCTGAAAGCACATCTCAAACACAGCAAAACATCTGTCACTCACTCGCAGGAAATTGCCGGTTTTCCAGCAGATCCCTCCAAATTATTGCTTTAGCGCCAAATAAAAGCAATAATTACCTCCAAATACCTCTAACAGCTCTCCCCGAGGAGGGAGGGAGGAAGGACACAATCCCAAGGCAGCCCCTGTGGCTTGTGCAGATGTGTGGGGTGCTCACATTCACCGAACCCCGCGTTTGAGAAGCTCTGGCTGTGAATGAAGCCATCCCTCGAGTCTGCAGGATGCAGTGCTGCTTTAAAAACCATGGCAAACCTTTCTGTGTGGCCTGTCTGAGGTTCCAAGGGCCCTGCAGGGAGCAGGGGGCTCCTGAGCAGGACCTGCACGAGGACAGTGTGACCTCCTGGGCTCGGTGCCGTTGGGATTTGCTGGGCTCACATCATTCCGTGTGTCCTGAGGCTTTTCCTGAGCTCACCTCTCAGCCCACTGCTGCTTCTGCTGGCCAGCACATCCCTCAGCAGCTGGGGCTGCCCCTGGATCCCTGGAAGTGCCCAAGGCCAGGCTGGAATGGGATGAGCTTTGAGGTCCTCCCAACCCAAACCATTCTGGGATTTTATGGTTCTTAACCCACCTGGAGCAGGAGCAGCCTCAGTGCAAGAAACCTGCTGGCAAGAGCAACTGTCAAAGGATTCGAGCCCTTTGAATTTATGTTGGGAAACTGGAAACATCCACTGCAAAATCCCAACCCCTGCCTGCCCCTGGAGCCAGGGGTGCTGCTGTGTGAGGTGTGGAGCAGCTGAAGCCTGCCCAGCCCAGCTGGCTCTGAGCTCCCTGGCTCCCACAGCGGTCAGCAGCGCCCAGCACATTCCCCCAGCGCTGCAGCCGCTCTCCCCAGCCCATCCTGGAATCCTGGAATCCTCATCCCAGCCCCACGGCTCCCTGCCTGCCCCTGGCAGCGGGGCAGCTCAAGGGCACGGCTCACACGTGGCCGTGGTGGCACCTCTGTCCCCTCCCCTGTCCCAGCAGGACTGGAGAGACACAATTTTAGCAGGGAATGACACCCAGAACAGACTATTTTTAAAGGAAAGAGGAGCAGCTATTTTAGGATGTTGCAGCTGAGGGAAGCAATTCCACCACAATGGGTTCCAGGTGCTGCGAGGGGAGAGCCCAGCAAAAAGCAGCCCCTGGGCTGATGCAGAAATGGCCCCAAGTGTCCCTTCCCCAGGGACAAAGTGTCCTCCTGCTGCCCTCAGCCCACGGAGATGAGGGGAAAATGGGATTTTCAGAAGCACTTAATGCAAGGTAAGGCATGGCCAGAGCTGCACCAAGGGCTCCATGAGGATCAGGTGCCAGTGAGGGTCACATTTGGTGAATTCCAGTTCTCCTGGCTCGCTCCACGTGTGCAATTCATTAACCCACACCAGCAGGTTTCCAGCCTAAATAATTCCCTGGCAGTGCACAAAGTTCTCCTCCTAAGCCTGGCACCACAATAAAACATTTTATTTGGTGAATAACATTTTATTTGGTGAATCCCAGCCAGGTGATTCCACCAGGGATGCCACAGGGTGCTGGGGTTACACTGGGTTATTTTTAAACACAAAAGGGGGCAGCTAGAGTCATTCCAAGATGGAAAAACATTGGCACCTTGCTCAGTGGTGAGGAAAGTCACCCTCCCTCCGCTGAAAGCTGAAGGTCAGCCCCAGCTCAGCCACGGAGACAATTCCCAAGTGAGTCAGTGCCGTGCAAACAGCCCAGGGCAGAGGCCAGCCCCGGTTCTTCAGGAAGCTTTGCCTGTTATTGGACATTGTACAGATGTAAATGAGCTGAGTTTCATTCTGCAACGCAGGAAAACTCGGCATTTTACAAATCCAAGGAGTGCTGGCCTCTCCAAGGCTCTTCCCACAGCAGAACCGGGCTGTCTGTGGGTGCTCTCCACAATGAGGTGCCACAGGCACCCCCAGGGTCTTGTGCTGGAGCAGGGACACACGGGAAATGTGAGGAATTCACGCTGTTTAAAGCAAGGGAGAACTGCTGGATCCTCGGGAAGGGCAGGAACATCCCGAGGGAGCTGCTGGAAGGGGGAAGGCAGCTCGGTGACCTCAGGACTCAGGCATGCGGAGGGACCCGGACATCAAAGGGACTCCAGGAGCTGGTCAAAGTCTGAGCCCTCTGGAGATTGTGGGAGGTGGGAGCGGCCCTTCAAAGGCTCCCAGGAGCACAGGGGATCCTCTCTGGGACTGCACATGGATCGGGCTGAGGAGCCATCGGGGCCTGGGGGGAACTGGCTGTGTGCCTGAGCTCCCCACCCCAGTATCACCATCCAGCCAAAATCCAGGTTATCCCTCCATGTCCCAGCCCAAAATCCAGGTTATCCTGCCACAACAACATCCAGCATCCAGGTTATCCTGCCACAACACCATCCAGGTTATCTCTCTGTAATCCAGGTTATCCCTCCATGTCCCAGCCCAAAATCCAGGTTAACCTGCCACAACAACATCCAGCATCCAGGTTATCCCTCCATAACATCATCCAGCATCCAGGTTATCCTGCCACAACACCATCCATCTTATCCCTCTGTAACCCAGCCCAGCATCCAGATTATCCTGCCACAGCACCATCCAGGTTATCCCTCCATATCCCAGCCCAAAAACCAGGTTATATAACGTCATCCAGCATCCAGGTTATCCTGCCACACCACTATCCAGGTTATCCCCCTGTAATCCAGCCCAGCATCCAGGTTATCCTGCCACAAAACCATCCATCTTATCCCCCTGTAATCCAACCCAAAATCCAGGTTATCCCTCCCAGGGATGAAGGTCTGAGCAGGCTGAGGGAGCAGCACAGTTCACTCCTCCTGAGCACAGCAGGCCCCATCCCTGCACAGCTGATGCTGTTCTTTCTTTCTGCGGGGATGAGGAGTTAAAGGCTGGGCTGAGCTGTTTTATTTCCCTGCTGATGGATTTTCCTGGCTCGCAAAGCCAAAAAACCAACTGAAGATCTCCGGCTTCCACAGATGTTTGGAAAAGAAACGCCAGCCTGTGATGATGGCTCCCGACACGAGCTCTGGCTGTTTTATCTGGGTTGGATCTGTCCTTATAAGCAGTTTTGAAAGGCTGGTTATCCAGCCCCTAAAGCCAGCGGGGCCGCACGCGCACAGATTAACGGGAACAAAGGAAAAGCTGGGCTTGAAGGGACACGGAGAGCCAGAGCAGCTCTCACCTCTGCCAGGGGCAGCCCAAAAAGCAGCTGGAGTGGGGAGCAGAAACGCTCACCCCGCGGCCATCGGCGTGCACAGCCCAGCTGGAAGGGCTGGCTCAGGGTTGGGAATATTCTCCAGGAGGGGCTGGGGGGCTGCACTGACCTGGGGAAAAGGGAACACATGGAAAGATTTGTGTCAAGGGGATCTCTGAGGAGCTTTAGTTGTGGAGGAGGATGAGAGCAGCAGCCAGGAGCTGCTTCTGCTGGGTCTGGTGGATCCTGAGGGAGCCAACTGCTGCCATTGCAGGCAGCTGGATTTCCATGGAACACCCGGACAACCAAAGCCAAGTGTCCAACCCCAGAGCTCAGAAATTAAAGGATTTTCCCCATGGATTTCCAGGTGCAAAGGAATTCAAGCTCCCAGGTTCAAGAGCCACTTGCAATCTGCACTCCAGAGCATCCCTGGGCAGGGGCTGTCCTTTCACAAGAACCCTGGAATGGTTTGGGTTGGAAGGGACCTTAAAGCTCATCCCATTCCACCTCCTGCCGTGGGCAGGGACACCTTCCACTACTCCAGGGTGCCCCAAGCCTGGCCTTGGACACCTCTTCCCAAGTTTGGTGCCTGTTTTGCACTCTGAGCGATCCCAAATTGGATCCAACCCTGCCCACCACGAGGTTTGTGTTTCCACGCTCAAGCAGGAGCTGATTTTCAGTCTGGCTCTTAGGCTGGACCTGGATTTTCAAATCCCAGTTCCCAGCCTGGAACCCTCATCCACCCCAGCCTGAACACTTCCCATCCCACACAGCTCCATCCCAAACCTGCGTGACAGTGTGGAATCCCCAAACCTTCCCCCTTCAACTGGGAGCAAAACCAGTGAAGGTAAAACCAGTAAATCCCTGTGCTTCCCAGGCCAGCTGGGGTTTTTCCACAGCAGTTCCATGCAGATCCCTGCCAGGTTTCCCAGAGGGAAGAGGACAAGCTGCTGAGCCCGGAGGCCAGGGGAGCATCCCAGCAATCCCAGCAGCAGCACTGGATTCAGGAGGTGCCAAAGGAGCACTCCCATGGGAAGAGCAGACACCCTGTGGCACACCCACTCATTCCCAAAGTCAAACCCAACACTCTGCTCAGCTGCCTCGGATCCAGCATTCCACATTCACCTGGTTTTAATCCCAAAAAGCCTAAAACAGAGCACTGGGATTAGCAACACGTTCTAGACCAGCTCTCATCAGGCCTGCCTTAACCTTAGAGCCTTTAAAAGCCACAGAAGGATCATTTTCTCTTACCAAACCACAGGCAATTTAGTGTTCCCTTCCAGAAAAACCCCAAATTCCATGCTGGGAAGCAGACAGGAATTCAGCCTTGCAGGAGTTTTAAGGAAAAACAGAACAAGATCTGATTTGTCTCCTCCAGCAGAGAGACAAAACCTCCGCAGGCACAAACAACCGCTCGGGAAGGAAATGGGGGAACATCCCGAGTTTATTTGCAGTTTTTGGGGGGTCACATCAGCAGCCCCCCGGTGCTGACACACCGACAGAATTCCCACCGCGCTCCCAGCGTGGATTTGCAGCCCGCAGTGACTCGGCACTGAGCTACAAGCCCAGTCAAAGCCCGGCGTGGCAGCCAAGCTTTGGTTTCTCGCAATCCCGGGGAGGAGGAGGCAGCAGCCCCGGGGAGGATCAGTCACCTCCACGCTGTTGCAAGGTGCCCCTGTGGGTATTTATTTAACCCCGGCGTTTGCGGGGCGCTGCCGCTGCGATAAAGCCGTGGAGAGGGAGAGGCAGCGCCCTCTGAACCCCGGGGATCTCCTGAGTCAGCCTGTGCTAACGCCTGGCACAAATCTCCTCGTGCAGCAACTGAGCAAACACTGCCCAGACAGCCAGAGCGCCAAGGGATCGGCCTCGTGTCTCCAACAGCCCCGAGCTGGGATCACAGCGATTCCTGCTGCAATTCCTGCTGCAATTCCTGCTGTAATTCCTGCTGTAACTCCTGCTGTAATTCCTGCTGCAATTCCTGCTGTGATTCCTGCTGTGATTCCTACTGCGACTCCTACTGCAATTCCTGCTGTGATTCCTGCTGTGATTCCTGCTGCAATTCCTACTGTAACTCCTGCTGCAATTCCTGCTGTGATTCCTGCTGTGATTCCTACTGTGATTCCTGCTGTGATTCCTGCTGCAATTCCTACTGTAACTCCTGCTGCAATTCCTGCTGTGATTCCTGCTGTGATTCCTACTGTGATTCCTGCTGTGATTCCTGCTGTAATTCCTACTGTAACTCCTGCTGCAATTCCTGCTGTGATTCCTGCTGTAACTCCTGCTGTAATTCCTGCTGTGATTCCTGCTGTGATTCCTGCCACGATTCTTGCTGTGATTCCTGCCACAACTCCTGCCGCAATTCCTGCCCCAATTCTTGCTGTGATTCCTGCCCCAATTCCCGCAGCTCCAGGGGAAGGTGGACAGGAGAGGTTTTACTGGCAATCAGCTGTCCCTTGTCCCTGGGGCGAGCTCACCCTTTGGGAAAGGCCCTGCACGAGGGGCTGCTCCTGCCAAAGCCGCTGTTCCCCCTGGGCAGGATCCCCCCGGCCGCCTCTCCCTGCCTCCACGTGTGTTTATTCCCATCTCCAGTGATTTAACAGCTCCCTAAAGCAGCCCCTGGAGAGCTCAGCGCTCCCACAAAGGGCTGAGCGGCTCCTGCTGCTCGTGTTCCCCGCAGGAGGCAAAGGAAGAGTTGGGAATTGCTGGCTGGGGGAGCCCTGAGGAGGAGGAAGGAACAGGGAGAGCGGGGCTGTGTCCCAGCCCTGCTGAGCTCCGCACTTTCCGCTCCCGGATCGTCCCAAAATGGAGAATCCCAAAATGAGAGGTGTTCCAGGAAAGGGCTGCTGTGTCATTTGGTGAGGTTACAGCTACCAAACCTCAGCCATCCTCTAAAGAGCACCCTGTGGGCACAGCCAGAGAATCCCAGAAGGATTTGGGATGGAAGGGACCTCACAGCTCATCCCATTCCAGCCCCTGCCGTGGGCAGGGACACCTTCCACTGTCCCAGGCTGCTCCAAGCCCTGTCCAGCCTTGGACATTTCCAGGGATGGGGAATCCACAGCATTTCTGGATGTGCAAAAAGCGTGGCAAGAGCCAGGGCTTTGCTGCTCCCAATATTTGCTGCAGGGACAGCAGCTTTTTACTGGAACCTTCCTGCTGAAATTCCCAGCACAGGAAGGGAATTTCAGCCCGGCTCTTTGCACTCCCCTCCCGTGCCGCCTCCCCATTTTCAACCCATCAGTTACTGAACCTCGCTCCCTCCACACCAGGGAAACACTTTTATCCCTCATTCCAGTAATTCCAGCCCTGAACACCAAACTCCCTGAATATTTCACGTCAGGAACCCAAACCCACCTCTGGACTGTGGACAAGCACAAAGGAGTGCCTGAGTGTTAGAGCAGATGCTTTGGGGAAAGGTTAAAATCAGGCCAGGAGCTCGGGGATGCGGAGAGGCTCGGATGGCACACGGTGCTCAGCACGGATTAAAGCGCCCCGGGAACGCTGCCTGCTCAATCCCAAATATTACACACCTAATCCTGGGGGACTGAATCCTCAAGGCAAAGGCTGGGCTGCCTTGGAAGGAGCTCTTGCCGATAGATGTCAGCACAGCCTGCCCGAAATTCCCAGGAGGATCTTTCCTTCCCAGCTGACAGCACAGCCAGGGGATTGGGGGGTTTGGGATTGGGGGGTTTGGGATTGGGGGATTTGGGATTGGGGGGTTTGGGATTGGGGGATTTGGGATTGGGGGGTTTGGGATTGGGGGGTTTGGGATTGGGGGGTTTGAGATTGGGGGGTTTGGGATTGGGGATTTTATCCCACAAAGGACGGGGAGGAAGGCGCTGTCAGACCAGGAAAATGGGATAATTGGGTGTGAAACCAGCAGGGAATTTGTGTCCAGGGAAAGCATCACCCCCGGGTGCCTCCCAGGCCTGGGGAAGGAGGGATGGGCTCGCTCTGGGGTGCAACACATTCATGAGATGTGAGACACCACCAGTGTCAACAACCCCGTGTGTGGCTCTGGGAGCCTTTTTCCTGAAAAGGAAATAAATTGGAGATGATTTGTCCGAGCCACAGCTCGCAAATTCCTCGGCTCCAACCAAACTCAGATGAGCGAGACGTTAAATTCTCCGCAGGGCTGGGAAATCAAACTTGTCAGGAAAAAATAAAAAATAAAAGAAAATCCTGATAGATAAAAAAAAAGAAACAAAACCCTCTTGGAAAATCCAGCCTACCTTCTGCCTAGGTTAAAGGGATGACAGACCTGCACTTTGGGATCTTTAAATGTGAATTGTTTTTCAAGTGTGGGTGTTCCAAGGTGGAGGAGGGAGTAGTGTGTGATCAGGAAGGAATCAGGTGCAGGATAAGGGAACTACGGGCAGGAGGCTCACAGGATTAAAGCTGAGCTTCCAAAGGGGGCAAAAGTCACTCCGACCTCCAGGACTCCAAGAGCCTTTGGAAAGGCTCTTGGAGGGAAAGCCATGGATTTTTGGAGGATAACACGGAATGTTTCAGCTCTGCAGAGGCAGGAATGAGCCCTGCTGCCACCGGACAACATGGGAAAAACCACCCAGATCAGGAAAAGAGCTGGAAAAAGCTTTCCTCTCTCCCAGGCTCACCAAAACCGCTCACAGCACGACACATTTCCATCCACCCCATTGACCTGCTCCACTTTGGAGGCTCAGGCACTCAGTCATGATCAGAGAGGTTATTCCATGCTGGGAATGAGCTCTTGGATCCTCCTGGCTCCTGGGACACCGAGGTGATCCTGAGTTTTTAATAAAGCTGAGCTTTTCCTTCCATCACACGTGGTGTGGGGCACCACAGCGAGGTCAGAGGCACAGGGGACACCGAGGGAGCTTTGGTCAGGGTTTTGGGGGGTTTGGATGCCCAAATCAAGGCATTTGGGAGCCTTCCTGGGAGCCTCCCTGTGCCTGGGAGCTCCACTGTGAAACTCCACTGACTGGAAAATTGTTTTGAAAACTCGCCGCTGTGTTCTAGAAGGGGGAGATGAAAAACAAGGCTGGGCTTTTTAGCTCGGGGCAAGGTTTTTGCACAGCTTTGTCAAGGCCAAACCTCTCTGCTCCACCAGGACCACATCTGACACCAGGAGTCTCTCCCGAGTCTCTCCTGCCTCCTTCGGGCTGCTGCTTTTGTTGACACAACACCATCAAAGGCACCTTTCCCTCAATCCCAAAGGGAAACCTGATCCTCCCACTCCCTGAAGAGCACGAGGAGCTTTTCCTGTGTCCTGCTGGGGCCACCCAGGAGCTTTCAGCAGTGCCAGGCTGGAGCAGCACGGAGGATCAGAGAGGATCGGGGCATCACACGGAGGAGCTCTGCCTCCAAACCTGATCTCCAAACCTGAGGAAGATGAGGAGCTTTTCCCTGTCCCCAGTGTGAGTGTGGGGACAGGAAACACCAGGAGAGAAGTCCTGGGGAGGTGCCCCTGCAGGGCAGCAGCACCAGGAGCCTCCTCCCAGTAAGGGGAAAAGCGGAGCCTCGGGGCTCCTGAGCTCCCCTTGGATCCCAGAGGGATATCCCAGCCTGGCAGGGGGAAAACAACGGGGACAGGGAGAGCCCTTCCAGCCCTCCTGACTGCCCTGGCAGCTGGAGCAAGGTGGGAGCAGCAGGGGGAGGAGGAAGCAGACCCAGGAGGAGGAGGAGGAGGATGTGCAGATCCTACAGGAATGCAGCTGGAATGCCTCTCCCTGCAAAGCCCTGGTGGTTCCAGCACCAATCCTGACTTTATAAACACAACAGGCTCACTTTTAAAGGGAAAAGCTTTTCACCTCTGTGCCATGAGCCCCTGGGACAGCAAAGCTCCTGGCCCTTTTGTCCCTAATTCAAAAAGGCATTTTCTGGTGTGGTTCTGGCCGAGACCAAGCCTGAAGAGAAACAGCCCAGGCAGGGCAGCAGGAGATTCTGGCTGTGACTTATCCCTGCAGGATGCTGTGCACAGGAGGCTCCAAAGTGCCTGGGGCTTCTCTGGGAGCTCCCCTTGCACAGGGATTGGGGTGGGAGCTCACCAGGAGGGTTCCACATGGAAACAGGACAGCAGGGCAGCAGATCCAGGGATGAACCCCTGCTCAGCCAAGTCCAGGCATCAAAAAAGGCCTCACCACAACCCCCTGCAGCTCCTGCTGTATGAAGTGATGGAATCATGGAATTCTGCTGTCCCAGGGTGCTCCAAGCCCTGTCCAGCCTGGCCTTGGGCACTGCCAGTCTGTGCCAGGGCCTCATCCCCCTCACAGGGAACAATTCCTTCCCAATATCCCATCTGACCCTGCCCTCTGGCATTCCAGGCCCTTGTCCAAAGTCCATCCCCAGCGTTCCTGGAGCCCCTCCAGGTACTCAGAGTCCTGGGACTCTGTTTCAAATGGGCTTTGGTTTCTTTCCTGGCTGTTCAGCCCATTTTTGGGGAGCACCAGGGACTGTCGCCACTGGAACCAGCGTGCTCCAGCTGGACTCACGGGAGTGGGGCCTCACCCCGGCCTCCAGCTGGATAAACACATTCCAGCACAAACCACCCCCAGCCCCTCAGCAGGATCCCCTGAGCTCAGATGGGCTCCAATCCCAACGCCTGCCCAGGTGAAGCGTGCAGGTGAGGCCAAGGAAAGCATCCCCAGCATGCAGAGAAGGCTCTGCCCGCCAGGGACCACCGGGACAGCGCCGCAGCGTCCCACACGCGCGGCTGGGAACCATCCTGCTCCTGCTCCAGCACATCCTGCGTGGGATGGGAAGGGCTGGGAGCAGCTCCAATGGCCAGGAGAGCTCGAGGGAGAAGAGCTGGGAGAGGAGGCACTTTCTGAAAATAGAGATCCTGCTGCCCTCCTTTCCAACCCCAAAGCTCTCCAGAAGAGCCAGGCACCGCCGACTCTCCTGTGCTGCTCCAGCCCCATCAGCCACACGTCAGAGCCATTGTTTCAGATCTAAGCAAAAAAATACTTTGAAACCTCAAAAATTAGGGTTTTTTCAAGTAATTATCTCCCTCCTTCGTCTCTGAGACTAAAGAAACGCAGGCCAATTATTTCTTTGAAGGCTAAATATTTACTCCCAGATGAAGCAGCTCGGGCTGGAGGGGAATTATCCAGCTCTGATGTCATCTCATGCCTGGGAGCCAGAAAACCCGGATGAAAACAGGTAGGAACAAACAGCAGCAACAACAACAACAACAAAAGGGCGTTTTCTCCTGGAAAAGCCTCTCAGAAAGTGATGAAGTTGTGTCCAAGACATTGTGCTCCCACTCTCTGCCCAGGGCTCGTTAGAGAAGATGCTTAATGAGGGTGAATGTGGAGTGTGAGGGAACCTTTCTGAGCAAGACCTGGCCTTGGGAAAGGGCCAGGGTCTTATTCCAGAGCTGTGGAGTGAGTGGGGCAGGTGTGGGAACTCCTCCACAGCAATTAGCCTGCACACACAACCAGTGGTGATCAATCAAAATGTCAACTCTTGGTTGTTTTGGTTTTTTTAAAACCTTATTTACACCACAGCATTTCAAAGCTCCCCTCCAGTCACTCCCCTTTCCCAGGCAGCGCTCTGGGTCCGGGGCACCCGAAGGAAGAGCGAATCCCACCGGGGGTGACTCATCCCTTTGGAAAAGCAGGAACGGGAGCGCTCCCTGCTCCCAGCCTCCAGTTCCAGCTGCGATCCCATCTCGCCATGACAACGAGCAGGAACATCTCCCCGGGGGATCTTCCCGTGGGACCTCACCCCACCGCGCATTCCCACAGCAATTCCCGTTCCTGGGGAGGCTCTGGGATGTGGCTCCGTGGGAGCCCGGGGCCGGAGCGGGGCAGCTCTCAGCCCGATCCTCCCTGGCCAGGATCCTGCTCATCCTCCCCTCTCCAGCCCCGAGCACGGGGAGAGCTCCAGCAGGGGAGGATGGATGGTCTGGAGGGGTGGGGTTCGTGTTCCCCCCCTGTTTAAATCCACAACTCCTTAACCCTCCCCTGTGGGACTCACACAGATCACAAGGATTTTTGTGTGACACAAAAATCAGAACAGGAACACCACACTTCCCAAGTGTGGCTGGAGACCCAAGCACCAAGAGTGAGCTGCTCACAGCTGGGAACTGCCAGGTGACACCAGCACCTGCGACCTGTCCCCAGTCCCTCTCCAGCTCTCCTGGAGCCCCTGCAGGCACTGGAAGGAGCTCTGAGGTCACCCTGGATCCTTCTCCTCTCCAGGTGAACACTCCCAGCTTTCCCATCTCCCTCTATATCCATCTCCACCTCTATTTCCTCGTTCCCTGAATTCTGGAGGACTTCAAGCGCCAGACAATGAAATAATTTGAACAATATCTGAGCAGTCCACAATACTTAGAGCACAGGACAGGGAATTCTGTGCTCAGCAAGGAATGCTGGTGGATGCTGAGCTCCTTTTCTCCTTCCCCCTGCCAGAACAGCTGCTTTAACACTGATTTCTCCCCCCTGCCCCAAGAGCTTCTCCCAATTTTTCTGCTTTCCTCAGAGTTACTTTAGCGGAACTGAGAAATTAAAAGGAAAAAACCAAACTGTTGTGGGTGACATTTCCAGCACCAGAAACAGTGTGGGAAATAATCTGTTGTGTTTTCCTGCCTGGCTGAGGGTGCCTGGACAGCAGGAACAAACCTGCTTTCCCACGCTCTCCCACCTGCATGGGCTTGTCTGCTCCACTCCCCAAAATACCTGGAGTGGGAGCCACTGGAATGAGCAGAGAAAATCTCAGCTTTGGGACAATGACTCTCGCCAGGGAATCACAGAATGAGACCTAAAACACACCCAGTGCCACCCTTGCCATGGGCAGGACACCTTCCACATCCCCAGCTCGCTCCAGCCTGGCCTTGGGCACTGCCAGGGATCCAGGGGCAGCCCCAGCTGCTCTGGGCACCTCTGCCAGGGCTGCCCACCCTGCCAGGAACAATTCCTGCCCAAAATCCCATCCATCCCTGGCAGTGGGAGCCATTCCCTGGGTCCTGTCCCTCCATCCCTCTCCAGCTCTCCTGGAGCCCCTTCAGGCACTGGAAGGGGCTCTGAGCTCTCCCTGGAGCCTCCACCTCTCCAGGCTGAACAATCATCACATCTTTCTCAGCCTTCTCCAGGCTGAACAATCCCAACTCAGCCTTTCCCAGACTGAACAATTCTGATTATCTCAGCCTTTCCCAGGCTGAACAATCCTGATTATCTCAGCCTTATCAACATAGGCTCTGGTGGCACAACAGAGACAAGCAGCTCCTGAGGAGACCCCTCAGAGCAGCACTGAGAACACAGATTCTGCCACAAACCCCACATTTCTCTGGGACACAGCTCAATCCCAGTGGGACACAGTTCAATCCCAGTGGGACACAGCTCAATCCCAGTGGGACACAGCCCAATCCCAGTGGGACACAGCCCAAATCCAGTGGGACACAGCCCAATCCCAGTGGGACACAGCCCAATCCCATGGGGACACAGCTCAATCCCAGTGGGACACAGCTCAATCCCAGTGGGACACAGTTCAATCCCAGTGGGACACAGTTCAATCCCAGTGGGACACAGCCCAAATCCAGTGGGACACAGCCCAATCCCATGGGGACACAGCCCAATCCCAGTGGGACACAGCTCAATCCCAGTGGGACACAGCTCAATCCCAGTGGGACAGTGCTCAGCCACACATGGAAACACGGACCCCGAGCCATGGGAAGGAGGGATGAGGTGTGGGGGGAGCTGCCAGGGCTCACCTGAGGCCAGGGGCCGGATCCACTCCTTGCTGTTGAGGTCGAGTCTCCAGAGGTCGTTGAAGGCGGCGTTGCAGCTGCTCTGGGTGCAGCCCCCAAACACGTACATGGACTGGTTGGCATCGTAGTAACACGCACCTGCAGCAGAGCACAGCTCCTGTCACTGCTCTCACACGGTTATTGTCACTGTCCTGTGCCTCACATGGCTCCTGTCACTGCCCTCACACAGTTATTGTCACTGTCCTGTGCCTCACACAGCTCCTGTCACTGCCCTCACACAGTTATTGTCACTGTCCTGTGCCTCACATGGTTATTGTCACTGTCCTGTGCCTCACACAGCTCCTGTCACTTCCCTCACACAGTTATTGTCACTGTCACTGCTCACACAGCTCCTGTCACTGCTCTCACACCGTTATTGTCACTGTCCTGTGCCTCACACAGCTCCTGTCACTGCCCTCACACAGTTATTGTCACTGTCACTGCTCACACAGCTCCTGTCACTGCTCTCACACAGTTATTGTCACTGCTCACAGTTATTGTCACTGTCCTGTGCCTCACACAGCTCCTGTCACTGTTCACACACGTTTATTGTCACTGTCCTGTGCCTCACACTGTCCCTGCTCACAGTTATTGTCCCTGTCACTGCTCACAGTTATTGTCACTGCACACACAGTCACTGTCACTGTCCCTGTCCTGTGCCTCACACTCACATCAGGCTCTTTTCTTTCCTCCCTGCAGAAAAGCAGCCAGGCTGCCCTGGAACCACAGGGTATCCCTGAGCAGGGTGAAGCTCCAGCTTCACTTCCCAAGAGTATTATCCCCTCAGGCAGAGCTCCTCAAAGTGCAGAGAAAACTGCTTTAGAAGCCTGTAATTAATTAGCTTAGCTGTGATTAAGGCACTCAGCTCGCTGACCTTCCCTGAGCCTCTTCACACAGCTCACAGACCCTGTGCACCCAGGGCTGGGGGCTTGCTCTCTTTTCAGGATTTCATTTAAAAATGAATTTTTTTTTTCATTTAAATGAAATGAAAATTTCATTTTCATTTAAAAAGCTTCAGTAAAACACAGGAGCAGCCACGGGCATTCCCTCTGCTCCCTGTGGGAAAGGATGAGGCAGCGAGATGGGGAACAGGGAGGGAACACCACGTTTGACAACCCCTCAAAGATACCCAATTAAGAGATTCTGGCCCCAAAACAAAATCCATGGAGGTGTTTGTAGCATCCAGGTACCTCTGGCAAGACAGAAGTGGAAGATGGAGCAGAGAGAGCTCTGCCTTGGAGAATTCCAGGTTTCCTGTACAATTCCATCTGGAATAACCCCACAGCAAAATCACTGGGACTGTGCTTTCATACTTCGTTTTTAGAGTAATTTTAAGCTGCTGAAGATAAGGAAGGCAGAGCAGCTTGAGGGGAAAAAAAAAAAATAGGGAAAAATAGGAAAAAGCAAGCCCAATGAAAACTGCATTTTATTCCAGCCTGGAGGGATTCCACAGTGGGACTGCTGGGGCTGCTCTGTGCCAGGAGCCGGACTTTGATGATCCTTGTGGATCCAGCTCAGGATATTCTGTGATATGTTTATAAATAGTTTTATATCAGGTCGAGAATAAATCAGGGGGACGTTGTGCACATCCCTGATGGTTTTAGGTTTATTTTTGTTTGGAAACAATGAATGGATTTAGCTGGGATTTTTTTTCATGTCCCAGCAAAATTCAGTGACCCCCAGAGTTTCAGCAGTGCAGAAGTGGCTTATTTTTGGAAATGAATCAATAATTCTGATGTTTGAAGACACTGATGCTCAGAGAGAGCTGGTTCTGACCAGCTCCTGACTCCCCTGTCCTGAGCAATGAATCACCACAGATTTTCACCTGGAGCAGCTGATAACCAAAGCAGAGATGACTGGGAAGGGAAAACCAAAATGGAAAGCACATCCCCTTCACCATAATCGAAGAACATTGCCTTCTGAAAGGTGGAGAACATGAAATAAATCAACCCATCCAGGTTCAAGGGTTGTATTTCCCACTGGAGAGATGGGAAGGAGCCGGCTGGGCTGTAAATCCCATCTCCACATGGTCCTTGGGTTGGAAGGTGACATCCCTTGGGCACTGCCAGGGATCCAGGGGCAGCCACAGCTGCTCTGGGCACTCTCACAGGGAGGAATTCCTTCCCAGGATCCCATCTGAGCTTGTCCTCTGGCACTAGGAGCCATTCCCTGTGTTCTGTCCCTCCATCCCTTGTTCCCAGTCCCTCTCCAGACACTGGAAGGGGCTCTGAGCTCTCCCTGGAGCCTTTTCCTCTCCAGGTGAACGCCCCCAGCTTTCCCATCTCCCTCCATCTCCACCTGTCATTACCTCACTCCCTAAACTGCCACTGTCCTGCCCCTTGCAGTGCAGGGCCTGGGTGCAGCCCAAAATCCAGGGATATTGAACAAGGCTGGGTGCTGGGAGGAGCTGCAGCTCTGCTCCAGGAGCAGCCCATCCTGTAAAACAAACATTCCAGCTCTCACCGCTCCCAGCGGCTTTGTCCAACCCACAAATTGCTCTAATTACTTAGCCCGGTGGTGCCACCAACCCCAGGCTCCCTGGAAACAAAAACAATAAATCAGTGCTTAAAATTAGTCACTCCTCCAGCAGAGGATCGATATCCCTGGCACAATGGTCGGCATTCCTTCGCTGCCTTTCCGTTTCTGCATTCCTCAGCCTCCTGACGTGCTTTTCCGACTGCGGGCAGTGATTTCACCCCGTGACTCATCGCCCTGCTCCGACCTCGCAGGTTCATACATAAAACAACTCGGTGACTCCTGCAAACATCACCCAAAAAAAAAAACCCCAAATATGGAGGATTTCTGCCTCTAAACACTCAGAATTATTGATATTTCCTGCCCTGAAGTTCTGCAGCTTCAGTGAAATGCTCTGGAAAAGTGACAGCTCGCCCAGCGTGTCCTCAGCTGTGTGATCCCTGCCAGGCTCCCACGGCAGCACCTTCCATTCATTATTCCTTATCAAGCACTTCTGCCCTTCCTCCCTTCAGGACTGACAGCACACAGGTTGACCTCCAACTGCTTAAAATTCCCCTCCTTGTCGGTTTGTGCTCCCTGTGAGCACTTCTGGGACAGTTCTAATCATTCTTGGAAGAGAGAGCCAGCCCCAGACAGAGCTTTGATGGCAGCACTGGCTCATGCCTGGGCGATGACGTCTTC
This sequence comes from Periparus ater, assembly GCA_032357785.1. Taxonomy (NCBI): domain Eukaryota; kingdom Metazoa; phylum Chordata; class Aves; order Passeriformes; family Paridae; genus Periparus; species Periparus ater. The sequence continues at coordinate 4,405,795 of CM063628.1, forward strand.
CCACAAAAACTGGCGCATCGCTCATCCCTCAAAAAGGGCTTTGTGAGTCCTCCCCACTGCCCAAACCTCTTGTTCCCTCCACCTCAGCTCCCAGTCATCCCTTGGGATTTTAGGTGAGGGTTCAGAGATTCAGTTTAACTTTCCGGAATTGATGATTTGTAGCTTCGCTCTGGCGCTGGAATCCTGCCCGCAGGCACGGAGCGCTGCTGCAGGGAAAGCAGAGGCTGCAGATCTGGGCAGCTGCTCACAAACCAATCCGTTTAAGTCAGCAAACAAGTTAATCCAGATTAGTTTTGTGCCCACAAAGTGCATTAATAACGCTGCTGTGGCCACTGGGGCCGGGCAGAGCCAGGGCACTGTCACCGAGCGAGGCTAATGTGGATTACACGCTCCGAGGGCAGTGGATTTGGGGAGACAACTCACTCTGGAGCCAGGAAGCTCGTGGCAGGCAGCAGGATAAAGGAAAGAACACACATTGCTCTTTGGGGCAACTCTGAGCCTTTTCCAGGGAATTTCTAGCTGGCCTGAGCTCTCGGCAGTCCCAAAAACTGCTAAAATTGAAGGGAAATACATGCAAATGTGAAGTCATTAATAAGCACTTCACTAAGGCTGCTAAAAATGAGCTGTGAACGGCGGAGCCTTTTCATCCTTCGGGAGGGTGAGGATATCTGGCAGAGCACAATGACTTCACCAGAGCTCCCCACAGCGTCTCCCGGACTTGTCTTGGCAGGAGGCAGCGCAGCAGCGGCTGCCTCATAAATTATTGCTTGGGAAGATGAAAATGTGATGCCTGCTGCTCTTGGAATGGCAGGGCTTGCACTGCCTTTATCTCCCCTTAGAAAAATGCAATTTGCTTCCTGGAAGAGCTGGCCCCCAGAGGGCTCTGACCCCGTGCTGGAGCCACAAGGTGGAATTTTTGTTGTGTTTTGTTTTTGTTGGAGCTGGGGCAGCTCAGTGCTACTGCACTCCAAAGAACAGGGTTTATTCCCATCTTTCCCTCAAAGGCTTCAGGTATCTTCTTCCCTTTCTGTTCTCATTCAGAATCTCAGGAGATTCTCTTCCAGAATTCAGATTCTCTTCCAGAATTCTCTTCCAGAATTCACACAAACACTGAGTGGTGCTGTTGACTGAACTGCTCCCTTTTGTTTGAACAGGGTGGGATTGAAGAGGGTGGGATTGAACAGGGTGGGATTGAAGAGGGTGGGATTGAACAGGGTGGGATTGAAGAGGGTGGGATTGAAGAGGGTGGGACTGAACAGGGTGGGTTGTTTGAACACTGTGGGATTGAACACCATGGATTTGAACACCAGTGGTGACGAGAGGCAGCTCCCAGAGGGACTCCAGGGGGAATTGCAGGGGGATTGCAGGGGATACTCACTGTGTGAGAAGCGCTGGGTGATGGGGGTGCCGGGGTAGGGGTACGTGCGGCTCTCCCACTGGATGTTCCCTTCCTGCACTGCCTTGATGAAGCCGTGGTAGCACTGATGGGCCACACCTGGGGACACAACACCACAAAACAAACCGTGTCTGCACAGCCACAGCAGCTCCAAACCCCCGTGCCTGCCTTAGAAACATGCTGGGAATGCGGGGGATTAGAGAGAATAAAGACAAGGGAACTCTGCAAATGTGGAAATCAGCAGCGTGTGCTGGCCCGGGTCACCACATCCCTGGCAGCTCCAGCTTGGGAAGCAGAGCCTTTGGGAAAGGAAGGAAGCACTGGGATGCTTTGGAGAGCTTGTGTGCAGCCCTGTGTGCTTCACCCTTGTTCCCTCATCACACCCCGAGGGGCAGCTTCCCTTCCCCCAAGGAACCTCAGTGCAATAATCAATTTTTAACAGTGTGAGTGCAGCTACTGCCCTGGGATCTGAAAAAAGTCAGAGAGGAGATATCAGTGATAAAAGTCAGCAGGGATGCTGCCACTAATTCTGTATGAGGGGTCAGAGGCTGCTCCCTGAGGAGACAAAAGGCTCTGGAGAAGGATTCTGCAGCTCAGCAGATGCTTGGTGGCACCTGCACTGAAGATGCCACAACCTGCCAAGAGTTTTTGCCCAAGCCCTGTGCCAGGAACACCCCCAGCAAGAAATCCCACTCCGGAATATAAAGCAGGAAGGGATTTTTAAAATAAAAAAAATAAAGCCTGGGGGCCTCAAGGAGCTGATGCCTGAGAGTCACACGGGAAAGGGAAGGTGAGATCCAGGACTGCACGGCAGATGTATCCTGGCAAACAGGAAAAATGAACCAGGAGAACACGGAGCAATTGTTTACCTCGAGTGACCTCCCTGGGCACAGCTCGCAGGTGGTGGCTCCAGACCCTTTTTTGGCTGGAATTGCCCCAGAAGGGCCCAGCTGCTCTGCACCACTCGTCCCCTGAGAGGTGACACAGCCCACAGCCACGCCGTGCCTCGGGCTGCTCATCCCTCAGCTCCAGGGATGTTTCCCACAGCCCTTTGGGGTGGGTCCCAGAGGTTTGTCCATCCCAGCTGCATCCTTTGCAGCCCACTCTAGGAAACAGCTACACAGCCACCTGGGAAAGGCCCTTCCCCAGGGCTGGGGGCAGCTGCTGCCCCAAAATGATGCACTGGGCTGTGGTCCCTGCTGGGGTGACTGGGGGATTTTAACCCCTAGCCTGTGCAGCTCTGGCAAGGTGGGAAATGCCTGGAATGTGAGCAATGCTTTCAGATGAGGAGAAATCCATAAATGAGCCATCACCAACTTCCAAGGGCGTTCCTCACCTGCTCCTGCTTTCCAGAAGGAACACGTTCCCCTTGTCCCATTTCCTAGAATTTAACAGCTCTCATCTGAAACTCCTGGGTTTTTAAATGAAGCTCGTGATTAAAGTGTGCACCCAACAGAATCGTACCAGAAATCACCCAGTATATTAAAATAAAACAAAGCAGAAGGTTCTGCTTGTATTCTTGTCCAAATTTTCCCTCCTTATTTGCTGTATCATACTTCTCCAGCATGAAAACACCCCCAGGAGGCTCTGGGATGAATGCTGTGTAGAGGCAAAGGAAGGATCTGTGTCTCTGGGCTGCTCTTCCAGGAAGCTGGAACACGCACAGCTCCACTCAGACAGATTTTATATTCCACTTATCTCAGGCAGAGCTGGGGTTGTTTCCAGCTGAAAGCAGCAGCTTTGGGAATGTGAATTACTGAGTTAAAGCCACATCAGCCATGGGACACTGTCAGGGGATCTGGGGAGGAGGCTGCAATCCAAGGTCACCAGTGCAGCACTGGGAGCATCCAAAGGCAGCAAAAGAGCTGCTCTGTTGTGGGGCTTGGACTTTGTTTCAGTTTGGGCTGGAAGTGACCTCAAAGCTCATCCAGCCCCTGCCAAGGCCCTTCCACTACCCCAGCTCACTCAAAGCCCCATCCAGTCTGGCCTTGGACACTTCCAGGATGGGAATTTGTGGCCTCTGTGGGTTTTCTACCCTGAGACAGGCTGAGGGGTCAATTCTGCACAGCTACAGGCCTGCTTTGAGCAAAGCCAGTGACCCCATGGCTGTTAGGATTTCTCTAGGATTTCTCTGCAGCCAGATTTCAGAGTTTGGGGGGAAAACAAGAGGCAAAGGTAAAAGAGCTGGGCTCCAAATCCCACAGTTAAAGCAACGCACTGCCATCACTTGTACCTTTGATCAGTCGATACCACTGTTTGCAGACAAGGGCGGCGGTTTTGTGCTCCTGGTAGGGAGAGAGGAAGGACAGGATGTATTCCAAAACCTCTTCTGGCAGCTCCAGCATCGATCTGGAGCTGGGCCTGGGCTCCTCCACCTCCAGCTCAGTGTGGGGCTCATCCTCCTGCTCCATCGTCCCTTCCACCACGGCGTCCTCTGGGTCCACGGCCATGAAGCCATCGTCATCGCTGTCCGAGGAGCTGGCCATGGCATCCCACGTCACAGCTGGGAAAAGGGACAGTGGGGAGGTCACAGGGAGGGTCACAAACGCACTGAGAGGTGTGTGTCACACCACAGGGCTCCAGCACGGCAATCAGAGCGCAGGATGTAGGTTTTGCAGTAGCTGAGGGTGGTTTAGGAACAGCTTTTTTCACTCCATGTCTCCTCACCCTGCCTCCAGTGGGAAGCAGAGAGACAAAGGCAAAGCCCTGGAGCTGCTGCTCCCTCACTGAGCTCGAGGAGACATCACCCTGCCCTGCCCTGCCCAGCTGGGATGGGGACAGGATCCCTGTGGAATTTCACCTGAGCTGAGACAGGATCACCAGCACATTCACAGCCCCTCCACCCTGTGGAACCTGTTCTGCCAGCGAGGCTCTTTCACCCCAAACAGCTCCTTCTGGGGGAAAATTCCCTGCCTCATTTTCACCCTCCTTTCCCTGATATTTGTGGAATACCTGCACACAGCCCTGGCTGGCAGAAGGTGAGGAAAGCAAATCCCCCTGGGATTTACCGCTGATGGAAGGCTGGGATAGCAGAGGTTGTACCTCCAGCTATTCCCAATATCATCCCAAGTGTAAGGTGATACCTCGATGACAGAAAGGTATGGTGGAATAAATCCACCTTAACGAGGGGCTGTGTCCAGTTTGGGCAGCTGGCACTGTGTGAGGTTAAATCCGTGCCTGCCACTGCAGGACAAACCCCTGGGCTCCCTCTCCTGGGAAGCAGCCAGCCTGTCCTGAGGACAGCAGCAGCACTTTTCCTTCCCAAGGTGCCTGAGTGGAGAGCAAGGCAGGCTGCTGGATCAACAGCCCGAGCCACAGTAACAGCTCCTGGGGATTTCTTGTCCAGAAATTCCCTTTTTATCCTTTCCCAGCACGAGGAAAGGACCCAAAGCAGGGTGAGCTTGAACTGACCAGAATTACTGGAGGCAGATCCACACAGCTCAGGGGATAAACCCAACCTGCAGCAAGCCAGGAAGCAAAGCAGCTCCTCAACAGGGAAGACAAGACACAGCTTTTCCCCAACATCCTCCAACATAAGGACAATATCATTATTTTTTTCAAACACTAACTGTCCCAGAAAATACAGCTGGAAGGAATTTAAGTTATTGATGTTTAACATGGGTTACTCAACAGGATAAATACCCCAATATAGAAATAGCCTGATAAAGAAATACACTGATAAACAAACCCCATTAAACCACATCAGCTCGGGTCATTCAGCTGATTTATAAATGTGGTTTATTTATCAGGAATAACCTGAGCTGTTGTTCCCAATCCAGGGTTTTCCCACGCTGTGGGAATGCCAGGCAGTGGAGACACAGACACATGGAAAGCTGAAAACACAATTCCTGTGAGTTCTGTATTTCCCTTTCCACACCAAAAAAGACAATCCTAAAATACCCCTTCAGAATGCCATGAAAAGAAGCCAAAATCCCCACCATCCACCAACCCCTCCACTTGTTAGGGATGTATTTGGAATTAGGAGAATTTCCATGTTTTTTGGACAGTGTTATTACCCTTAAAAGAGTTGGATTTGTCTCATTCCTGCCCAAAGCTGCCTTGCTAAGCGCTGGCAGCACAAGAGGAGCTGCTGGGGTGCAATAATCGGCTGTTCCCCATTCCCGTGCTCCCGAAATCCCCCGAATTTAGGAAGTTGGGAGGATTTCGGGCTCACACACTCCCTCTGCCGGCCCCTGCCAAGCCCTGGATCCCGATTATCCTCACCTCAGCTTCTCCCTGCTCCATTTGCGAGCCACAAAACCTGGAATAACCCCATGGCAAGCAAATAAAAGGCTGGAAAATTGAGTTTTTAACAAGGAAAAGGGCAGCTGCTCTTCCTGGTGTAACATCTGCTGTAGGAGGATGAACTTTAAACAATAAAAACATTTATCCAAACCTGCTCAGGATGATTTATTGGCAAGAATTCCTGATTGGGAATGCTGAGCAAACACTGGGAGATCCTGGGAATTGCTGTCAGCCTTTCCTTCATCAGGAGAGCACAGGAGCTCCCAGACAAGCTCTTGGAAAACTGGGATGATTGTTTGGACAGCCTGTGAGAATGTCACAGCATTCCCGGAGCTCTACAACACCTGCAACCTCCCAAAGTCACTTTGAAATGAGTTCATGTGCACAAATGAAGGGAATTTCTAACAGAACTGTGAGGAGAACACAGCCACTGACCTAAATCCAGCTCGCTCCTGCTCGTGTGAAAAATCAGCCTGAAAACACAACTCTGTAAATTCTGGATTTCCACCCAGCCCAATGCCCGTGTCCAGATCCAACTGCCCGGGTGGAATAACCAAATGAAAGATGTGGAAATGTCTTTGGAAAGGGTTTGACACCAAAACAAACACCATCCAAAACATATTGGATGCCTCAATTCCCGATTTTCTGACAGGTAAAAAAGAGGGAGAAACGGGATTAAATCCACAGGGAATCCTGGCACAGGGAGGTGTGAGGGGCTGGGAACAGCAGCCACAAACCACCAGGCAAACCCCAACCACAACTGAGCCACAACAGGAAAACACAAGCCAGGGATTCCACTGGAAACAGATTTAATGAGTCTGACCCACCCAAGGGGCTGGAGGGGAGGATTTGCTGCAGTTTCCACTCATTTGAGTGGAATAAATGAGAGCATTTGTTCTTGTTTTGTACAGGATTTTCTTATTCCTCAGCTAAGGGGAAAGGCAAAGCAGGGAGAAGCAGAAGCACTGGATATTGGGGATGAGGAAAGCAGGAGCTCTCCTTCCATCCTTTGTGCTGTGCCTCAAGCCTGGCTCTTTAGGCAGCCTAAAAATCAAACACTGAGAAGGAGACGACAAAAAAGCGCAGTCAAATCCATATTATGTGAATCAGCAAACAAAAATTCAGGGAAATTGTGCAAATTTCAGGTTCATCTCTACCATTCAATGACAAAATGAGCTCCCCAAGGTGTTCCTTTGTTACCATCCTGTCACCCCAACAAGGAGCATTAACCAGCACTGATCTGAGCAGAACAGAACAATTCCCTCATCATCACATCCAGGAACCCTGGGATCCCAGAGCATCCAGGAATCCTGTCCAGAGCAGCCACAGCATGTCCTGTGCCCCTCCTGAGACACAACTCTGCAGAAACCTGAGAGTCTGGGAGGTTTCAGGAATTCCCAGCAGCTCTGGGAAGAGCAGGATGGATCAAAGGCGGCTGCTTGGAGGAACTGAATGCAGGAATTCCACAATGGATGAGCGATGCTGCACCTGGTTCTCTCCTTCCAGGTGTTTTGGGCAGGTGGCAAAAGGCTCCAGCACCAGGGACAAGAAAAGGCAGCGATTCTCAGGGCCAGCCCCTTCCCTGGAAGCTCAGCACAAGGATAACTGCACCCAGAAGGTTCATGAGCCTCTTTTAGAGCACAAATAAATCACACTGCGGGCTCTCCAGAGTGACAAACCCCCAGCTGGAATGGTTAACCCGTGTCCCAGATTCCCTGCGGTGAGCAGTCTGGGGAGGGACAGCTCTCCCTGCAGCCAGCCCAACTTCACACCCAGGTTCTGACATTTCTGAGCTGCTTTTTACCCAGAAAACCCCAAACCACTCCTCAAACCAGAGATGATCTTCTGCCCACTGAAACCTAACGGGAGTCAAAATCATGGGATGGTTTGGGTTAGAAAGGACCTTAAAACTCATCCCATTCCCTGCCATGGACAGGGACACCACCTTGATTTGCTCCAAGCCTCATCCACCCTGGCCTGGAAAGAAAAGCTCCAAATAAATAAAAGCAGCTCTGCCAACTTACCTGAAGCCTCAAATTATGAAAAAACTTGCACAAGCACAAGACAAAATGAGGCAGGGAAATACTTCCAAAGAATTCTGGAAGCCAGGGAGAGATGCAGTGCATTGGAATTGCCAGTTGCTGGTGCCTGAACTACATCCATGTTTCCCTTGGGGGGAAAATGAGGATTCTCAGTCACAGATGTTGCAGTGGGAGTTCAGTAAGCAAATACAAATATTTAAAGATTGCCATAGAAATGGGGGAGAGAACACAGTCCAGAGCAGCTCCTGAAACAGCAAATTCCCAATGGGAAGAGCCCTGATTCCTGCAGGTTGCTCGACATGAGCCGCGATTTTCACGTGGATGTGTCACCCCTGCTCTGCTTTGATCCAGCAAGGCAGGCGAGTTCAAAAGGAATTCTGACCTGGATTTCCCAACTCCATCACAAGCTGTGCTGGCTGCTCCTGGCAGCACAGCCTGGATACTGCTGGGGACAGCCCAGAGAGACGCCAGCGGCACCGCTCGGGGTGGGAAACGCGCTCTGAAAGGAGAAACAGCCCTGGAGAAACAGCCCTAGAGAAAAACCCCTGGAGAAAAACCTATGGAGAAATACCCCTGGAGAAACAACCCTGGAGAAACAGTCCTGGAGAAACAGCTCTGGAGAAACAGCCCTGGAGAAACATCCCTGGGGAAAAAACCCTTGAGAAAAACCCCTGGAGAAAAACCCCTGGAGAAACAGCAGCACTTCCCAGAGGCCTCTTTCCAGCTTTTATCCGGATCTGGGCCAAAGCTGGCTCCAGCTCCAACACCTTTCCTAAGCCCTCACAGCCATCTCCAGGTGATGCTGCCGTTCCCAAGTCAAAGCCCGAAGCTTACCCACCTCCAGCCTTAGGAAAATCCTGAATGGATGTTTTCCAACACAGCCTGCCCTGACGGAACACACAGGGAAAAATCACTTCCCTTGGAGGCGCAGCTCTGTTTACACAGAGAGTGGGAAGCCTTTTCCAGCAGCCCTCGCTCACATCCTGTGGAAGTGGCTGGGCTGGAAGCGGGCTGTGCCCAGAGCCAGCGCCTCCTGGAAGCCCTGGGAACAGAACTCCAGGGATCAGCCATGTGCTGGGAATGCACAACCAGCCCATCCCCAGCTCTCACTCCAAACCTGCCGCCGCTGGCACATTTGCCTTACGTTTCCTGGGATTAAGGATGGGATGAGCACCGCATCCCAGCTCTCCAGAAGGTGATGCAGAGGCTGAAATCCCCAAATCAAAGGTCACACACATTCAGCAGTGGGAATAAACCAACCCCACCTTCATTCCAAGCCCAGGCAGGGCAGGAACACGTGTCCTGTGGGTGAGCTTCCTTCAGGGGCTGCTCCTGCAGCCAAACGCAGCGAAAAACGGAGTCCCAGGCAATAAACTCAAAATAAAACTCAAAATTGTACACATTGCCTGTATAAACCCATGAGAGAAAATGATAAAACCGTCCAGAGCCTTTCCGAATCCGAGAGCTTCACCTGCCAGCCTGGAACAGCAATGCTGCCTGGGTGGAGTCACCTGTCAGGGAAAACTCCAGGGAGCGCAGCAGGAAAAACACGCACAAACATCCCTGCTATGCCAAAACAACCATGGGATGTGGCTCTGCCGCCACCTGAGCACAGACACACAGCTCCCGGAGAACAGGACGGAATCGAACGTGACGGAACAGCACCGTGTGCGAGACAGCCACCACACTGCCCTGGAAAAGTGTCCGGGCTGGACGGGGCTTGGAGAGACCTGGGATAGGGGAAAATGTCCCTGCCCACGGCAGGGATGGTCTGCAAAGCCCCTCCAACCCAAACCCCTCTGGATTCTATGAAACAGCTGGAATTCTGCCCAAGATTTTGCTCTCTTCTCTCCCGCTTGTGACACCAAGGAAATACCAAGCCCAGGGGGACATAACCCAAGGGGTAAATCCCGGTTTTCAGCCTTTCTCTGGCATCAGCATAAGGAAAAGGAAGGAGAGATGGTGGTGGCAACATCCAGGGCGGTGGGAATGAGGAAATCTCCCACTCTGGCCCTTGATCTCCAGAAGGACAGAAGGCTCTGTCGCGATATAAAGCACTTTGTCAGGACAGCCCCCGAGCCTCAGCTTCCCTGGGAGGCTCAGCTCGTGGGGAAAGGTGCTTCCCACCCAGGGCACGGATTTAGGTCAGCAGCTCCTCCAAGAGAATTCACTGCAATTCCCGTCCCTCTCAGCCAAGGGAAGAGCTCCAGCTGCTGACCCGAGCCGGCTCCCAGCGATGATTAAAGCACAATCGGCATTCCCGGCCATCCCGGGGTTATCTCCCATCCCCGTTCCACACACGAGCATTCCCGACTCCCCTTTTGTCCCTGCACCGAGCGTTCCTCGGAGATCAGCCCATTAACACCGAGACACCTCGGCTCCTCCTGCCCCGCTGCAAAACGCGAGTGGAAACCGCGAGTGGAGAATCCAAGAGGTTCGGGAGGATGAGCTAATCCTCCTGCCGAGCCCTGCAGCGCTGCTCAGCCCAGCCCCGCCGTGCCAAGCACAGATCCCACCAACGCCGTTCCAAAGCCCCGAGCGCACACAATGGGGCAGCGACACCCCAAAAGCCCCGGGGGAGCCGAGCTGGGCACCTCGGCTGCTGCCAGGACCGAAATCGAGGGATTGACACACACACAGACACACACGGAGCCAGGGGAGATGCGGATTCGCACAGAGAACAAGCGCAGACTGAGCCTCACCTTTGTTTTCACACGTACCCAAGGCGAGCTGAGGTTTTGGGGGCACCCCCAGCCATGTCTGCCCCCAAAAGAGCAGTGCCTCCCCCCCTAAAAACCGTATTTCCCCAAAAAAAGCCATGTTTCCCACAAAAAAAGCTGTTTATTTTCTCCCCCAAAAAGCCATTTCCACTCCCCACTGCCAGCCTGTGTCCTGGCACTACCCCATGCCAGCACTGAATTTTGGGGAAACAGGGCTTTTCAGGGAAAAATGGGACTTTTTTTTCTCATTTTTGGGGGGGCGGGAGGGGAGAATATGGCTTGTTTTTTTTTTTTAAATATGTTTTTTAGGGGGCAAACGTGCCTTTTAGGGGGGGGAAACATGGCAATTTTGGGGAAATCATGGCTTTTAGGGAGGAAAACAGAGATCTTACGAGAGAAGGATGGCTTTTTGGGGAAACACGAGGTTTTCTGGGAAACATGGCTTTTAGGGAGAACATATGGCTTTTCTGGGGAAACACGAGGGTTTTGGGAAAATGTCTTTTTTGCGGGGAAACATGGATTTTTTTTGGGGGGAAGAAACGTTGCTTTCGGGGGAGAAGCCTGGCTCTTTGGAAAGGAAACACGGCTTTTTTAGGGGGCAACAAAGCTTTCAGAGGGGCAGGCTTTGCTTTCTCCCCGCCCTGAGGGAGCCCCCGGGGCCGCCTTCCCCTCGCACCCCGGAGCTGGGAAGGGGCTTCCCCCCGCCCAGAAAGGGCTACAACCCCTTTACAACCCTCTGCCCTCCGCAGTGACCCCCAAAACGCTGGGAGGAGCTGGGACAGGGGCTCCCCTCACCCTCCACCCTCAAATGTGGCCCCCTCCACAGCAGGCCTGTCCCGCCCCGAGGGGCCCGTCCCGCCGCTCCGCTCCCCGGGGAAGGGCCCCGCCCGGGGAAGCCGCACGGCGGGGTCGCTCTCACCTGCCGGCGGGCCGAGCCGGGCCGGGCCGGGCCCTCAGGGCTGCGGGCGGCGGGGCCGCTGCGTCGCCCAGGTGACGGCTCCGACCGGCGCCGCCATCTTCCCTCCCCGCCCTCCCGCCGCTGTCCCGGCCGCGCCGGCCGCGCACTGCGCAGGCGCGGGGCCGCTCCCCGGCGTCACGTGACGCTGGGGATGGGTGGGGTTCTGCTGCCGCCATGATGAGAAGGTCAAGCCCTCGCTCTGTGGCGCAGCCCTGGGGCCGCCATTTCTCGGTGCTGCTGCCGCCATGTTGGGGAGGTCGGCGCTGAGGCGGAGGTGCCAGGGCGGGTCCCGTTCCTTGTCCCGCTCCCTCCTGGTTTCCCTCCCTCATCCACAGCCCCGGCAGGCACGGCTGGGGCACGGGGACCCGCTCTGCCTGCAGCGGTGCCCCTCAGCACCTGCTGCAGCCCCGCCATGTATCCCTCAGGGAGCTGGAGCCTGTGAGGGCTCAGCAGGAAGGTGGGGTGTGACCTGTTCCTGGAGGGCTGTGGTGCCTCTCTTCCCATGGAGGTGAGGAAAAGAGGGAGTGGAGCCCATTCCATGGGGCAGCATCCCTGTGTGGGGCTGTGCTTTGGCATCAGATGCGGCTGGCGGGTTGTGCGGGGACATTATTCTCATATACGTGTTGAATAAATATAATCGCTGCCACCCTTCCCACAGAGCCACATCCCGCATGGAGGAGCCTGCTCAGCCTGTGCCCCTGCCCTGACCGAGGGGATGCTCCAGAAACCTCATGGAGAGCCTGGATTGCCGGGGAGAAGCCACGGGATGTGTCCCAGGTGCTTTGTGGAGGGCTGGGGTAACTTGGGGGAGCTGTGGGGTTTGTCCCCCACCAGGTGAGAACTCTTGGGTTGTGACACAGCCATCAGTGCTGCTGTCCCAACGGATCCCACCAAGATTTTTGGGATGCTCTGGTTAAAACATGGCTGGGAAGGGGATTTCTTACAGCAGGATGGAAGGAAACATCCAAGAGAACGCCGCTGGAAGGGATCGAGCCAACCATGCCAGGCACAAACTCGGTTCCTGTTACCTTCTGGAAAAATCCCAGAGGATGGGCAGACACAACCCCAGGCTGCTTCAAGTTTTCCTCCATGGGCAGCATTCCCAAAGAGGGGAAACACCGTCTCTCACCCCACTGAGCTGCCAAAAGAGATGAAATCCAAAGATTTAATGCTCCTGAAGCACTGCACAACCCCCAAATCCCCTCCAACATTTCCACCTTGGATAAACAGCCCCCCAAAATCCACCTGTAGGGGTGTCCGGGGGTTTCCTGCCCAGGTTTTGGGCTTAGCAGAGGAGTGGGAGACTCGGGGTCAGGGCAGACCACAGGGATCAGGAATTATTTTAGCTGGAGCTTTATTGTGATATTTTTTTAGGAATACAGTCGCCATCTGCCGGCAAACTCTGGCTCTTGGGTGGGAATTTGGGGGAAAAGTTAAGGATTTAAGGGCAGGTTCTGTAGCTCCCTGTGCGAAAATTGGGGTTTTATTAGGATGCTGAAGGGGCAGTTAATTTTTGAGCAGGGAAGAGGAAATGCTAATACCACCCAAAAACCTCTGTATGGCTCAGAGCTCAAAGGAGAACATTGGAGTGGTGAATATCTTGGATATAAATGAGAAAGGTTTAAGAAATTACAGAGTTTTGGGGAATTTTTGATGTTTCTGAAGGCTGGAGCTTATCCTTGTGCTCTGTAAGATCAGCTTTGGGCTTAAATGAAGAGGCAGAAATTGGAGGATGGACACCTGGATTTCTGCAGGAGGGACCAGAGGTTGGATTAGTGGCTGAAATCGCCTAAATTTGGGAAGAGATTTGTCCAATAACCCAAAACTGGGGGAAGACGCCTCAAAATTAAGAGAAAACAACCTAAAACTAAGAGAAGAGACACAAAAATCAAGGGAAAACAAAGCTATAGAAAAACAAACCAAAAAAATACTCCAAAATTAAGGGAAAACACCCCAAAAACAAGGAAAACCACCTCAAAGTTAAGGGAAAACTCCTCCAAACTGTGGGAAAACACACAACAATTGAAGGCAAAGGCCTCAAAACGAAAACACGCCCAAACTAAGGGAAAACAGCTCGAAATTTAAGTAAAACACCGAAACGCCTCAACACCGAAACACCTGCCCTGAGCCCGGTCCTCCGGGCCGCCAGGGGGCGCCGCGGCCCCGCCGCCGCTTCCCGCCCTTTCCGCGCGCTGCGCGTGCGCTGCCTGGCGCGGGCCGGCGGGCGGCGCGCGCATGCGCGGGGCGCGGGCCCGGCGGCGGACGGGAATTAAAATGGAAGATGAGGAGGTCGCGGAGAGCTGGGAGGAGGCGGCCGACAGCGGGGTGAGGGCGGCGGCGCAGGGCCGCGCGGCTGGCTGGGGGCGCCGGGGGAGCGCGGGCGGGGCGCGGCGCTGCCTGAGGAGGCGGCGGGACGCGTCCGGCGGCGCGGCCGCCCCGCGGCGCTGCTAGGCCTCTTAAAGGGACCGCGGCCTCGCTCGGCGTGGGGAGACTGCGGGCCGCCCCCAGCCCCGCTGCTCGCCCATTCTTTGGTCCCACATCAGGTCCCTCCTTGGAGCAGCTCCCTGCCCGTTCTCCGTGTGCTCCTCGGTGTCCGAACCGCAGCTGGGCTCGGCAGGGCTGCGGCCGAGGCGGCAGCGGGGGCTCAGCGGGGTCGCGGCCCAGCCCCGCCCCGCACAAGGCTCCGGTGCCCGGAGGGTGAAGCAGGAGGGGGAGGGCGGCGAGCAGAGCCAAAATGTGCTTGCCCAGCGTGGTGGTGATCCCTGCGGGGCTCTGGGGACAGAGCGGGGCTGCGGGCGAGCACCCGAGCGCCTTTTCCCCCTTGATCGGAGCGTGCTCGGGCAGAACGGGGAGAGCCCGAGCTGGGTCCCCGCTCTAAGAGCGGCTCAGGAGCTGGAATTGGCATCGTGTCTGTCACGCTGAGAGACCCCGAGGATTTGTGTGTGCTGTGCTTGCAAATACAGGGACTGTTTTAGCAGGAGTGTGGGCGGGTGCTCTGCGGGGTGTTCGCAGGGAAAGGAAACTCCGCCAGGCAAACTCTGCTTTTAATGAGTTCCTCGGGCTCCTTGAGGATCAGAGGGCAGAAGGAGCTCCGGACAGGGCCTGGCCGAGGATTCTGAACGGGACTGTGGGCAAGGGATTGGGTTACACCTGGCCAGAGCCAGGGGAGCAAAACAGAGCCTTGTAACTCAATGCCCGAGAGGGGCCAGTGCCAGGCTGGCAGCGGAGCCGCTCGCCCGCCCCTCCTGCCAAGGCCGGGGGCTGTGCCCGGCGTCGGAGTTAATTCCAGCACTCTGAAACCGCTCCATGAAGGGACACGGCTGGAGCCTCGGGACCTGATGACTGTGGCCTTGAGTAATGGTTTAAAATGGTTCTGCTGCTCCAGTCCTGCTGTGGAGCATCGTCCCAGTTTGTCCTTCCTGCTGGTACCTCTCAGGTGCTTTTCCTTAGAAGGAAACGTCTCTGTCACTTATCCTTTCTCACGCTCTTTTCCAGTCCAGACTGCTGGGAATTCGTGCTCATAACCTCGGTAGTGCTGGTGAGCAGGGAGATTCCCTGGGGAATCACAGAATTGGTTGGAAAAGCCCTCCAGGATCATCAAGTTCTCAATGCCCACCTTGTGCCACATCCAGCCCTTCCTTGGACACCTCCAGGGATGGGCACTCCAAACCTCCCTGGGCAGCCCCTGCCAAGGCCTGAGCTCCCTTTCAGTGGGGAAATTCCTCTGGTGTCCACCCTGAGCCTCCCCTGGCCCAGCCTGAGGCCGTTCCCTCTCCTCTTGTCCCTTGGGAGCAGAGCCCGATCCCCCGGCTGTCCCCTCCTGCCAGGGAGTTGTGCAGAGTCAGAAATTCCCCCTGAGCCTCCTTTTCTCCAGGCTGAGCCCCTTCCCAGCTCCCTCTCCCTGTAGGCCTGGCAGGAGGAGCAGCTGCTGTTGCACTTGTTGGGCTCTGGATGCCTGTGGGAGCAGTGTGGGAAGTGAGCTGCCTGTGCAGGGTGGGAGAGGGGGCAGCAGTGGGGGATTTCACTCCATGCCTGGCAGGAAGGAGCCCTGGGGCTGCTGGTGGTGCCTGCAGGGAGTGGGATGCTGAGCAGGATACAGCGCAGGAGAGCCCAGCCTCCTCTTGTCCCGTGGTTCCTGTGCTCCTGATGGACTCTGGTGCAGCTGGGGACATTCCAGTGCCTCAAAGTCACAGCTACAGCAGGCAGGACACGTTGCCTGTGTCCCAGCATGTACCTGTTCAGTATTCCTCCCACAGGGTGCTCCTTGGGAAAGCAAATACACCAGATTTTAGTTCTGGGGATTTTTGTTTGTAGTTTCTAGTGAGGGTGAAAACTTCTGCTCAAGGCCTTAGGGATGGTTTCTCAGCAAGAGGCAGCTCTGAGCTGAGCAGAGATCCCGTGGCCTCATAATTAAAATCCATTTCATTTCTCTATTGCAGCTCTCCCAAATCAGGCACCAGGAAAATCTCATTAGGTTGAAGAAAACCCTCAAAAAACCCGACACATCTGCTTGGGTTTGGTCACTCAAGGAGCTGTAAAACAAATCCTCCAGTGATTGTTTAGGTGTTTAACACGGCCTCTGTTTGCCTCTTGGTTTTGTGCCATCAGAATTGCCCTGAAAACGGAGCAGCTCCTTGGGGATGTGCCACCCCTGAGTGACTGCCATGGTGCCCTCTGTTCTGGCAGTGTCCCCTGTCCCAGGAATCCCAGGGCCACAGGGTGCAGCAGAGCTCTGTGGGGGCTCTGGACCCCTGTCACCTCCCTGGTGTGTCATTAGAGCCTGCAGTGTCTGTGGAATGGGGAGGTTTTGCTTGTCTGGGATTAGGGATGGAAAACCAGGGTGTGTAACGCGTGAGCTGTCTGAGTTTGGAGTAAGGGCTTCAAAGGCCGGTCTGGGGCAGAATGCACACATGGGCCTTCATTCCTGGTTTGTTTTTCTGTTGTGTGGCCCAGCTGGAAAACACAGATGAGAGGTCAGTTGGTGACACTCAGGTCTGTTTACCTGGTTAAAGCAGTAATTAAAGGTTAGGTGGGAAGCTGGGCTCCAGAACTGGAGTGTGTCCATGGTCACGGGTGATCCTCGGCTTGGAATCAGTGCTTGATAGATGGACTCACTGGTTATTCCTTTGCCAGCTAAAATGGGAGTGTGTCAGAGCCTTAAGAGTTGATTTCAGGTCAGAATCTCTTTCAGCTTCATCCCAAGGGGAGAGACAGCTCTGTTCTCTGCCCTGAGGGAAGGGCTGGAGCTGTGCCAGGGGGGTTTAGGTTGGAGATCAGGAAAGGCTCTTCCCCCAGAGGTGCTGGCACTGCCCAGGCTCCCCAGGGAATGGGCACGGCCCCGAGGCTGCCAGAGCTCCAGCAGGGTTTGGACAGGGTGCCATTGCTGGGGTGTCTGTGCAGGGCCAGGGGCTGGACTCTGATCCCTGGGGGTCCCTGCAGCTCAAACATTACTCTGGCAATCCAAAACAGGTTAAAAAAATCATGGAATTAATCTCCTTGTGTGTCTTTTCCCCCTGGAGTTTGCAGATTCCCAGCTGTGCCTCAGCAGTCCCCCCAGGAAGGGAGAACCTGCCCCATGCCCCAGCTGGGCCACTCCAGGAGGATGGGAGCAGCCAAAGGCTGGCCATGGACTTTGTCCCTGCCTGGGGGTTGTGTCACAGCGCTCAGGGAGCACAGGTCACCTGAGGTGGCACCTGTCTGTCACCTCAGTGAACCTGTGAGGCTCAGGTGGGTGTCACCTGCCAGCAAAGGCTCCAGGTCACCAGATCTGAGGGTTTCAGCTCCTGTCACTGGGAGTTGCTGAATGGGAGTGAAGTCCAGTAGAGTCAGAAGGGAAATGTTTTGGAGTGTGACGCTGTGACCTCCCTCTGCTAATGACTGCTGTGGTGACAGTAACGAGCTTGGGGTGTGCAGGAGCTGTGTCCACAAGGAAAACTGGGTTTTGGTGTCAGGGCTGGGAGGGTCACAGAATCCCAGAATGGTTTGGGTTGGAGGGATCTTAAAGCTCATTCCACGTCCTGCCAGGGGCAGGGACACTTTCCATTATCCCAGGCTGCTCCAAGCCCTGTCCAGCCTGGCCTTGGGCACTTCCAGGGATCCAGGGGCAGCCACAGCTTCTCTGGGCACCCGGGGCTGGGGCAGCTCTGCAGGTGGGGTCTCACCTGGGCAGGGCAGAGGGGCAGGATCCCCCCTCTCCTGCTGCCATCCTGTTGGGATCAGCCCAGGATGGATTTGGACTTCCCACACCAAAAAGATTCTGGGCAAACCTTTGCAGTATTCTGGTTTTGCTTGGCAATGTGCCTCTGTCCCATGGGGGCTCTGCAGGGCCTCCCCTCCCTGAAGGACGCGTTCCTGGGGTGCTGAGGGTCTCCAGCTCACCAGGAACACCCCCAAGGTACCAGCTTTATGGCTGGGCTGGCTTTTAGGGTGGCTTTTAGGGTGCCAGGCCACGGGAATGTGGGATCTGAGCAGCCCCTTGGTGTCTGCATTCAGGGGTGGGTTGTGGATCCTGTTTCCTTCAGGGTAGGGGTAGGAAGGATGGCAGTGCTGGGGCTGGAGCTCAGTTTCCATGACGTCCTTGTCCACAAACGCAGCCTAAATGTCAGAGAACAGAGTCTCCTTCAGGCTGTTTGTTTGGGTGCTGTTTGGCATCCACAAATAATAGCCCTAAAAATAGGTGGGTGACATTCCTTGCTAATCTTTGGGGAGGGGGTTTTGTGCAGGGATGTGAACCAGGTTTAGTTTTTGGAGATAGGGATGGGTTTGTCAGGGAAGGGGGAGCTGGAAGAGCCCCTCAGGTGATGGATGGCTGGGGTTTGTCCACAGTGACCTGTCCAGGTCCTCAGATGCCAAATCCAGCTGCCTCTGCAGACAGCTCATGCCTGTGGTGCTTGTAGTGCCTCTGGCACTTGCCCTCCAAGTCAGTTCCTAATTTTACCTCCTTACCCAGCCGGTGACAGCGTGACACAGCAGAGGAGAGGGAATGACATCAGCAGACGCATGGATCAGTGCAGAGCGGCAGCAGGGATTTGATTTTAATTAAAAATGAGCAGTGCCAAGGTGGTTCTGCTTTTAAATTGGTGGAGTGATCCCTGTCACGAGCTGTGAGGCTGCTCAAGGCTGGGGCTGGCTCTGCACGTGGTGTTCAAACCCTCCATTCCTACAATTCCAAACATCCGAGTAATGAACACTGAGCTTCCTGGAAAATGCAGCGTCAGTCCCTGTGTTTGAAAGAGAACACAATTTCTGGCACCTCGAGTGCTGTGTGAGGTGGGGAGCTGCTTTTGGCCACCTATTTCAACACAAAAGGAGACTTTTTCTACCCAAAAGTCCAGTGGATGTCTGGAGGCAGCTGGAATCCCCTCAGCAGGAATTCTGTGGATGCTGCAGGACTGGCAGTTGTTGGGATGGGTGGGAGGGGCTGGTTTATGTTATTCTGCCAAGATCCCTGCATGTGGAGGATGTTCTGCACAGAGCACAGTGCTTCCATCAGCTGCTGAGGCTGGAATTTAGGGAATGTTTTAGCTGCTCCTGGCTTTGCTCCTCGTGCCAGCCTGCTGTGGGCACAGGCAGGGGCTGAGAAAACTGAAAATGCTTTCTAGAAAGACCACGATGTCACCTGAGCTGGCTCAGCGAGGAGCCAACCCCTTCTCTTGAGCTGGGCTTCCCTTGTTTGCCACCAGCTGCTCCACAGCATCTCCATCCTCACTGGCTGTCCTCCTGTTCCTGTGCCTCTCTCAGAGGGCAGGAGGCAGCTCAGACACGTTTTCCTCCCTCCTGAGCAGCGCTGGACTCCTTCCCAGGCCCCTTGAAGAGGAAGGAAGCTGCAGGTGTTTGCCCTCCCCGGGAGGCTCTGGCTGAGACCTGCCTTGTGAAGCTCTGCCTGGTTTTGTTACCTCCCAGGACAGGGCTGGGCAGGAAACTCAACCTCCCACCCACCTTTTATCTTCCTGAAGTGATTTATTCCCTTCTAGGTGGAGGCTGCATGACCAACATCCAGCACTGTGGTTTGGCATCTTGTAGTGACTTGAGCTCCTTCCCTGCTCACAGGGGCAGGGAATTTCTGTCCAAACCCATTCCTTTCCCTGCTCTGTTTCCTGATGGAAAACATGGGAAAAAAACCATGGAAAGCATGGGGAAGCAGCCAGGCCTCAAAGCAGAGCAGCTGCCTCCTGCCAGAAGTTTGGAATTTCTTTCTGTGGTGCCAGTTATCAGCTGGCCAAACTAGGACACTCTCAGGTAGTGTTCCCCCCTCTTCCTTGATGATTAAATCAAACACAAAATGCTGTTTCGGAGAGGATCTAAAAATCCCGGTGGGATCTAAAAATCCCGGTGGGATCTAAAAATCCCGCTGGGATCTAAAAATCCCGCTGGGGTTGGGGCAGGTCGGCTGCAGGAGGGTTGAAACCTGCCTTCCTTCTCCTTAGCCGAGTTTCTCTGCGTAACTGCTCCTGTTGCAACACCCGGCCACCTTTGCTGAGGTGGATCCCAGCCTGGGGCAGAGGCTGGAAACGCTCAAATCCCGGCTTTGTCAGCGATGAACGCGTCCCTGTGCGCTGGGTGCCGCGGCAGCGGCGTGTGGAGCGGCACAGGGAGGATCCCAGCCTGTGTGAGGGGCAGGGCAGGGATTTCTCCACGCAGGAATGTGGCCCTGCCAGCCAGCCCTGCCCGTGGGCTCGGCTCCCCCCGGGAATATCGAGGGCGCCTGAGGATCGCCCCGGCCGCTGCTCCCGTGCCCCGCAGGTTTGGCCTGGTCCCCAGCTGGATCTGGGAATGCCTTGCTGGGCAATCCCGTGGGGTTTCACCCTCAGAGGTGGTGTTTTGCCAGCTGAAGGGATTAAAATGAGCGCCCCACGCCTTGCTCTGGGTGTATGCTCACCAAACACTCATGCTGGTTTTGCTTTTCTCATGGCTTATCCACTGTGGCTTTGCTTTTCCCTGCCTCGTGATTCCCAGTTCATCCTCAGGTGGAATCACACTTCCCCCTTTACAGATCAGTGTTTGGGAGAGTGGAATTGAATGTGTGCCCAGACAGGCTCAAACTCGGACCTCCAAGCTGAGATTGCTCTTCATTTTATTAAAAACCTTGTGTTTTTTACTTTTCTCTCCTTCTTTTCAAGGAAATAGACAGACGGTTGGAAAAGAAGCTGAAGATCACACAGAAGGAAAGGTAAAATCCTGATTTTCCTGAGGTGCTGTCGGACAGCCCGGGGAGTGGGAACAGCGAGGAAACAGCTTGGAACAGAGCGGGGATGGAGTTGGGAAATCGGGAATCGCTGTCCCCGTGCCACTAGGTGTCCCTTGGGAGCCGTGTCAGGGCAGCAGAGCTGCTGAGAGCTCCTCCAGGCTGGGTGCAGCTGCAGCCCGGGGCAGGTGCTGTAAGGAAGAGACACTTTTCACTGGAATGGGTCACTCGGGTAACGCCAGCTCCTGCCTCTGGGCTGACTCGCTGTGTCTTGCATCAGGGAGAATTTCTTGTCCTGCTTCCTTTGGGTCTGGGCAAGGGGTTGTTATTTTCTCCTGCTAGAAATGTTTTTAATCACTGCTGACAAGTCCTTTGTTGTTGGGGTTTTTTTCCCCTCTTTGGTTATTGGAGAGTCATGGGGTTTGTCCTCTGGGAGTTCCATGCAGAAAAGGGACTATAAAACCTTCAGATGGTGAGCTGAGGCTGAGGCTGGCTCTGAGTGAAATGGCAGGCTGGCTGTCCTGCTGAGAGGAGCCCTTGAAATCCTTGCAGGGAATGAAATCAAGGTGCTTTCCCAACATCTTCAACTAGAAATGCTAAAATTAAAACTAAAACAATGTCTGTTCCCTTTCCTTCAGTAGAGTTTAATGGTGTCAGACATAGCAGGGACTGATTTTCCATCCTGCTGTAGTTTAGAGTTACAGCTATGACGAGGTCTTTAATTATTCCTTAATCACAGGAACACCCCATGAGCATGAGGAATTCACACACCAGGCAGAATTCCCCCATGGAAAACAAGCACCAACCCCATGTTTTTGTTCCCAGCAGCAGAAAGTCCAAATCTCCTCCCAAAGTGCCGATTGTGATCCAGGACGACAGCCTTCCCGCAGGGCCCCCGCCCCAGATCCGCATCCTCAAGCGTCCCACGAGCAACGGCGTCCTCAGCAACCCCAACTCTGCCAGCCGCCCCGCCTTCCCCGTCAAATCGCTGGCACAGCGCGAGGCCGAGTACGCCGAGGCCAGGAAACGCATCCTGGGCAGCGCCAGCCCCGAGGAGGAGCAGGAGAAGCCCATCCTGGACAGGTGAGAGCAGCCCCCTGGCTCCTGGGGGATTCCTGCCCGGTGCTGCCGCGGATGGAGGGGCTCCTTGGGGGACACACAGAGAGGAGGGCTCTGTTGGAGCCTCAGCCACGTGGGAGTGAGGGGAAGTGCCATAAATCCTGGAATCATTGAGGCTGGAAAAGTCCTCTGGGATCACAGAGTCCAGCCACTGACTGGCACTGCTGTGTTTGCCACTGAACGCGTCCCCAGCTGCCACATCCGTGTGCCTTTCCAGGGAGCCAGGCTTCTCTGGGTGACCTGTGCCAGGCCCTCACAGGGAGGAATTCCTTCCCAACATCCAGTCCATTCCTGCCCTCTGGCAGTGGGAATCTATTCCCCCTTGGCCTCTTGTCCAGAGTCCCTCTGTCTTTCCTGCTGGTCCCTTCAGGCACAGCAAGGTCACGGTTGGGTCACCCCAGGGGTTCTCTATTGCAGGCTGAACAATCCCAGTCCCCTCAGCCTGAGCTCCCAGCAGAGCTGCTCCATCCCCCTGATCACCCCAGCAGGCTCCTGTGGGCTGTGCTGGGGATCCCAGAGCACACCACAGCATTCCTGGGGTGCAGGGGTTTCCTGGAGGCACTGGGAATCGTACACCTCGTTCCCTCCCCTGCTCCCCGTGTCCCTGCAGCCCCAGCTGTGTCCCCACAGGCCCAGCTGTGTCCCCACAGCCCCAACTGTGTCCCCACAGTCCCAACTGTGTCCCCACAGTCCCAGCTGTGTCCCCGCAGGTTCAGCTGTATCCCCACAGTCCCAACTGTGTCCCAACAAGCCCCAGCTGTGTCCCCACAGCCCCAGCTGTGTCCCCACAGTCCCAACTGTGTCCCCACAGGCCCAGCTGTGTCCCCACAGCCCCAGCTGTGTCCCCACAGCCCCAGCTGTGTCCCCACAGCCCCAGCTGTGTCCCCACAGTCCCAACTGTGTCCCCACAGGTTCAGCTGTGTCCCCACAGGTTCAGCTGTGTCCCCACAGCCCCGGCTGTGTCCCCACAAGCCCCAGCTGTGTCCCCGCAGCCACAGCTGTGTCCCCAAAGGCCCAGCTGTGTCCCCACAGTCCCAGCTGTGTCCCCACAGTCCCAGCTGTGTCCCTGTAGCCCCAGCTGTGTCCCCACAGCCCCCGGCTGTGTCCCCGCAGCCCCGGCTGTGTCCCCACAGTCCCAACCGTGCCCCTCTCCCCACAGACCCCCGCGGATCTCGCAGCCTGAGGACACCAGGCAGCCCAACAACGTGATCCGGCAGCCGCTGGGCCCCGATGGCTCGCAGGGCTTCAAGCAGCGCAGATAGAGGCGGAGGCGCCGTTCCGCCGGCACGGACACACGGACCCGGGCCAGGGCACGTCCCGGGCTGATTTGCACTGTGACCCTTTTTTTTGCTCTGCCCACTGTGACCTTGAGCCCCACGCACTGTGAGCTCCCCTCTGCACCCACTGTGAGCGGCGATCCCGGCAGGGCTGTCCCAGGGGGCCGCAGGGGCCGTGCCGGACCTGGCCGGGCGCGGGGAGTCGTGTGTGTCCCGCTCGGGTCGGAGCGAGCGCCAGCAATAACGTTTGTTGTACTCCAAACCTGGCATTTAAGGATAAAAAAAAAAAAAGAGAAAAAAAAAAAAAAAAAAAAAAAATAAGATGGGAAGCCTCCCCAGCCACGCATGTTGTCCTCATCACTTCCAGAATGAGTTCTGTTTGCAAGGATTTTAGGTTCTTTCATTTGGTTTTCTGTTTGTTTTCTGTATCTTGGATGGGCAGAGTGCATGGGCAGGGTTTGAGCCGTTGGTTTGAATCCAGAGGGGTAGCTGAGTGTTCCGGAGGGAATTCCAATGGATTTCCATGAATGTGATGGCTTGGGGAGGACAAGCTCACGCTCTCCTTCTCCATTTCCACTGCCATGGAAGCGAACTCCTGGATCCCCCCAGGCACCTCGGAACTGGACCCAGTTCACATCTCGCTCCTGTTAAAGCTCGGCTCCGATTCCCTGCTGGCTTTGAGGAAAAGCTTAAAATCCATCCTTTTTGGGTTCTCTTGTACGTGGGGAGGAGGGAATGCAGAGGGACCCTGTGAAAATGCCTGCTGTCCAGCCACGGAGAGCTGGGCAGTGAAGAATTGGGAGATGTGAGGAGGAGGAGGAGGAGGAGAGGCCCCGGCGCCGCTCCAGCCGTGCCACCGGGCAGTGGGATATCCCGAGGGCGCGGCCCCGGCGGCGCACGGACAGCACGAGCTCTCCTGGAACGGCAGAACCGGGAACCAGAGCAGCCTTGGAGAAAGCCTGGACGATCCCTGGGTGTCCCGGGCGGCAGCGAGGCCTCGGGGAAGGGATGGTCCTGCCCCGGCTCCCGGGAAGAGGACGGGGAGGCTGCTGCTCCCCAGGGACGGAGCCGAGGATCACTCGATATCAAGGGATTGGATGAACACTAAATGCTCTTCCTGGAGGCGCCAGAACCTGGAATTCCTGGTGGTTCCTGCCGGATTCTTCAAGGGGGAACGAGCCAATCTTGCTGTGCACGGAAAGCCCCGTGCGGAAACGCGGCTGAAATCCCACAGAAACGGGAGAACAGAAACTACCTGAGTATCCAAGAGATCCTGCCTGAACCTTCCTGAGCTCCTCACAGCTGCTTTGGGGTGGGCTGGGATCCCCCTGGGATTCCCACTGACTTTTGGGGGGTCTCATCCACCCCCTGAGCCCGGGGGCCGGGATGAGCTCCGGGAGGGAGCGGGAGGGAGAAGGACGTCAGCAATAACCGTAGTCACTGCGCCTTTCCTTAATTATTCCTACAACTAGCATCGAATAGCCAAAAACCTCCCCCAAATCCACCTGGTGTGGCCACATGGCTGCCTCCTCCGCGTCCGGCACCGAAATCCCCTTTTCCAGCCCTGGAAAATCTCCTTCTCCCGGCCGTTCCTGCCGCGTCCCGGTGCCAGGACACATCCCGCCCGCGGGCAGGGCTCGGCGGTGTTCCTGTGGGAAGCGCCTTCATCCCGAGGAGGGGGAGGATGAAACCGCGTGTTTCCAACCCGTCCCCCTCCCCAAAAAACAAAAAAAAATAAAAAACCACGTGCGCTGGAAAGAAAACGTTTTATAAATTGTATTTTAAATAAATGTCTTTAAACTTTTCACAGCGTTACGGCTCTCTCCTTTTATCCACGTTTGTGGTGGCAGGGGTGTAAAAATCCACCAGGAAGGTAAAATCTGGGAGCTTTTGCCCATAATTGTGCTGGTTTTAACCAATATCAGGGGATTTTAACCCGTTTTGAGGGTGCTTGAGAGGTCTGAGGAGGGTGGGAAGGGGAGATGTGGATCCCAAATGTGGATGTGAGCGTTGCCCCTCCCTGGAGGAGAACCAAGCAAATCAGTTAATTCAATTAATTAAATCTGATTGTTTTGTTGCTCCATGCTGGGCTCCCCTCTGGGTGTTGTGTTCCATAACATCCAGAGAAGTGCTGGAGAATCTTGGGGTGACAATTCCAGAAGCCCTGGCAGCTCCCACTGGAGCTGATGGGGTTTTTTTTACTGGAATTCTGATGGTTTTTAACTATTTACTTATAGTATCCATAATGTAAACACATAGTATTAATATAAAATATAGAAACATTAATATAGTAATAATATAATAGTATATATTATCTATATTATCTATATTGTAATATATAATAATTATAATATATTATATATTATATATATATTATATATATTATATATATATATATTATATATATATATAATATATATACAATATAATATATTGTATAATATATTATACAACCCAGTATCATATATATGCACACACATATATATCAAATAATAATTATATATAATATGATACAACCCAGTATCATATTTATATATATATACACACACACATATATATAATAAAATTATATATGTGATACAACCCAGTATCATATATATGTATACACACACATATATTTTACATATCATACATATCTTACAGAACATGTAATTCTCTAACACATAACACTCTAATATAAATAAATAGAAATATCAGGCCCCACTATCTGATTTATAAAGTTACTGATTTATAAAAGCGGTGAATTCCGGGGCTCGGCCCGGTTCCCGCAGGGTCCTCCCGCCCGCTAGGGGGCGCCATGGGTGCGGAAGCGCCGCTGGCTCCGGCGGGCCCCGCCCAGGCCGAGGCACCACCGAGGCACCACCGAGACTGCGGCCCGAGCGGCGGCGGGGCCGCGATGGCGGCGGCACCGGAGGAGTACGAGTCGGTGCTGTGCGTGAAGCCGGCGGTGCTCGTGTACCGGGTACCGCCGCGGGCCTCCAACCGCGGCTACAGGTGGGGCCCGCGCCCGCCCGCGAGGTGTCAGCGCCTCCTAGCGTTGGGGGGGGGGGGGCTCGCCCTCTTCCTGTGGGCTTTGTGGGGAGCCCCCTCCTCAGGAGGCTTGGGGGGGTCCCGGGAGGCGTTCGGGGTCTGTCCGTCCCCGTGGGAGAGCTGCCCCTCGTGGGGTGTCTCAGCCCTTGTGAGGGAACTCCCGGCCCCCCCGGGAGAGCTGCCCCTCATGGGGAGCTGCCCCTCATGGAGAGCTGCCCCTCATGGGGAGCTGCCCCTCATGGGGAGCTGCCCCTCATGGAGAGCTGCCCCTCATGGAGAGCTGCCCCTCATGGGGAGCTGCTCCTCATGGAGAGCTGCCCCTCATGGAGAGCTGCCCCTCATGGGGTGTCTCAGCCCTCGTGTGGGAAATGGCGGTTCCCTGTGGGAGAGCTGCTCCTCATGGAGAGCTGCCCCTCGTGGAGAGCTGCCCCTCGTGGAGAGCTGCCCCTCATGGAGAGCTGCCCCTCGTGGGGAGCTGCCCCTCGTGGAGAGCTGCCCCTCATGGGGAGCTGCCCCTCGTGGGGTGTCTCAGCCCTCGTGTGGGAACTCCCGGCCCCCCGTGGGTTCTCTCAGGAGGTCTCTGTGCCCCCCATCCCCACCCCACGCCAGGGTCTCCATCCCCCCGTGAGTTTTGGGGTCCCCATCCCGTCAGTCCCTCACTCGGGCTGTGGAAACTCCGCGGAAAAGGAACCGAAACCTCCCTCGCAGCTCCTGCCCGCTCCCCGCCCCACGCCAGCGGCTGTTTTGGGCTGAAACGAGCCCATTTATGCCAAATCCCCGTGGCACCGTGGCTGCCCCGTTCCCGGGGGCTCACGCTGCCCTTGGTGCCCCGCAGAGCCGCCGAGTGGCAGCTGGAGCAGCCGGCCTGGAGCGGCCGCCTGCGGGTCACGGCCAGGGGCAGCACGGCCTTCATCAAACTGGAGGACAAGAGCTCGGGTGAGGAGAGAAAAACCCGGGGCTCCGTGGGGAGCAGCGCTGCGGGGCCCAGCGCGGATTACCCAGCTCGGAGTTCCCCAGCTCGGAGTTCCCCAGCTCGGAGTTTTACCCCTCGCTGTTTTCCAGGAGAGCTCTTCGCCCAGGCTCCCGTGGAGCAGTTCCCCGGGATAGCTGTGGAGGGTGTTACGGACTCCAGCAGATATTTTGTCATCCGTGTTGAGGATGGCAACGGTGGGTCCCTCACAGCCCCCTGAGAGCCCTCGCTGCTCCTGCTCTCCGTGCTGGAATATTCCCTGCTCGGGGAGGAGCTGCCTCCCTCCCACGGCTCTCAACAAAAACACTTGGGTTTGGCTGCTCAGCGTTGCGGGAGCATCCCCCTGCTGCCAGTTAATTAAAAAGCTCTTTGTACTGAAGCTGGAGGTGCATTTAGAGAAGGGAAGGCACTGGGGTGACTTAATTGTGGCCTTCTTGTCCCTAAAGGAGCTCCAGGAGAGCTGGAGAGGGACTGGGGACAAGGGATGGAGGGACAGGACACAGGGAATGGCTCCCAGTGGCAGAGGGCAGGGCTGGATGGGATTTTGGGAAGGAATTCCTCCCTGTGAGGGTGTGCAGACCCTGGTACAGGTGCCCAGAGCAGCTGTGGCTGCCCCTGGATCCCTGCAAGTGCCCAAGGTTGGACGGGGCTTGGAGCAGCCTGGGGCAGTGGAAGGTGTTACCCTGGCAGGGATGGGATGGGATTTACAGTCCTTGCAACCTAAACCGTGCTGGGATTCTGTGATCCCCCGTCCCGTGGCTCAGTCTCCAGTGTCCCAGCTCCCTCTGGAGGCAGCGCCAGGCACGGGGATGTGCAGGATGGAGCATCCTCCCATCCCTCCTCCTCCTCCTCCGCTGAGCATCCCAGCCCTGACTCCTCCTCCCTGCCCAGGCCGCCGGGCGTTCATCGGGGTCGGCTTTGTGGACAGAGGAGATGCCTTTGACTTCAACGTGGCTCTCCAGGACCACTTCAAGTGAGTTTGTGCCTCTCCCTGTGTCCTCTCAGCTCTGTTTTTGGCAGTTCTCCTCCAGGAGTGGTGGAGAAGTGGGAGCTGGGGCGGGCAGGTGTGGTGGGAAGAGGAGGAAACTTGCAGCTCGTCCTCTCTCCAGTGGTCAGTGATCAGCAGTGTCCCAAACTGGGCTTCCCAAGCCCAAATTCCCAGTCCAGATTCCCTAATTTATGTCCTCTGCTTCCTGTATCAGCTGTGAGTGGCTGCCCTGAGGGGCTGCTCCAGCTGCTGGGAATGGTGGGGTTTGGGGGTTTTGGGATTTTGGGGTTTTGGGGTTTTGGGGAGGGATGGACGTGGTGCCAGCTGTGGGATCTGTGGGGCTCCAGCTGCCACTTCTGGGAATCATCCCCTGGCTGCTCCCTCAGGTGAGGTCTCGGCTCACAGCTCAGAAGGGATGATCCTGAGCAGGATTTATCTGTGTGGGGGAGCCTGGGCAGGCTGTGAGCTCTCCTTTTCTGTGGATTTCATTCCCACAGGTGGGTGAGGCAGCAGAGCGAGCTGGCCCGGCAGGCCCAGGACCTGGAGCAGGGACCCAAACTGGATCTGGGCTTTAAGGAGGGACAAACCATCAAACTCAACATCGCTGTGAGGGCCTTTCCCAGCTGATTCCAGCTTTTCCTTCCAGTGGCACCAGGAAGCAGCAGCTCCTCCCTGAAATCCCCGGGCATGGGCTCGGGGCAGAGCCCATCGGGATAACTCTGCCTGCAGGGATTTTCCTGCTGCCAAAAGCAGGCTTGTGGGATCTGGGGGTAAAATCCACCCCTGCTGTGACCCCTCTGGATACACCAGCAGGGAGGGGTTGCAGCAGTGCAGGATTTTATTCCCAAATCAATTTGCCTTCCAGGGTTTTCATGCTCTGGGTTTAAATGGAATCCCACCCAAACTTCCTGCTCTCCTTTCAGAACATGAAGAAAAAAGAAGGGACAGGGAGCACCAGGCCACGTCCTGCAGGGCCTGGGGGCCTGAGCTTGCTCCCACCACCCCCCGGAGGAAAATCTGGCTCTGGGGAGCGGCCAGCTCCGTTCTCCACACCCAGCCAGCTCCCAGGAACCCCCATCACAGGTCTGCCCTCCCACACAGCTCCTGAGGGGCTGCTGCATCCAGCAGAGCGGGCAGAAACGGGGCAAAATGGCAATGAGAGTGGGAAATCACTGCTGGTGTTTTGTCTCCTCCCGACTTTGTGACAGACTCCCTGCTGTCCTGGCCTCAGCCCGCTGCTCCTCCTGCTGCTGATGTCTGGGGAGACTTTGCCAAAGCTTCGGGGTGAGCAGGAGAGGGATTTGGGGGGATGTGGATGCCCCAAAACCGCTTGGTTTTGCTGGCAAACCCTGCTGGGGAGGGGACACTGCTCCATCCAGCCCCAGATTTGGGGTTTGGGAACGGCTCTGCCTCTGTGCTGCCAATTCCCTCAGTTGGGTCCACGGGCACTTCTTGCTCTGTTGCTCCAGGAGGGTTTTGGGCTGGTCCTGGGTGATCCATTTGCAGCCCAGTTTCCTCCCTGGATGCCTTTAGCATTTCCAAACACCGTTTTATCCCTGTTTTTCCCTCTCTCCAGGTCGGCTTCCAGCCAGGCTCAGGGGAGCACAGGCTGGGTTCAGTTCTGATCCTGACCTTGATCTGCTTTTCCCCCACGGGGGTGCTGGGATCCTTGGGATTCCTTCAGGACCAAAGAAGCAGCCTCAGGACTCCTGCCCAGCTCCAAAATGCTGGAATCGGTGCTGGAAGGAAACAGCCACACGCCTTAAAACGCCTTAAATCGCCTTGAAACGCTCCACATGCAGGGCCTGGATCCTGGGAGAGCTGGAGCCGCCTCCTCTGGGGAAATCCCTCAGGTTCTTCCCTCTCCTGGATAAGGAGGGAGAGCTCAGAGTCCCCTCAGGGGCTCCTCTGCCTTCTGCTCGTGCTTTTGGGCTGGATAAATCCTTCCCTGGGCGAGGAGCATCCTCCTGGAGCCGTCCCACCTCCCGGATCCACACAAACCTTTCCCTGCCAGGACGCCAAGCACTGCCTGGATTTATTTCTGAGCACTTAACCGGGATGTGGGGAGCCTGATCCTGGCATTTCCATCCTGAAATTCCTCGTTTCTTACTCTGGGAAGTTGGTTTTACTCCTCCTCTATTTTGAAGACACGATTTTTTACTCCTTTCCATGGACATTTTATTAAGGACAGAACGGAGTCGGGCTCTTGGACACCTCTGGGCTTGAGATTCCTCTTGAAACAAATAAATATTTTCTTACCTATTTATATTAAAGCTTTTCTGAGTACGAAATCCCACTTATTTTTTTATCCAACCCTTTGGATTTTCCTTTCCATTTCCAACTGGATGACGGGCATTTTGCTTTCAGAGCTTTCCCCTGGGCCTGGCAGCGAACCCAGGTGAGAATGTAACGCTTCCAAGTGAACAATAAAATGCTTTTGATGCCAGACTGGAGTTTTGTTTTTTTCCCCTCCCCTGGGCGAGCTCGGAGCGTCCAGGATGGGCTTTTGAGATTCCCATTCCTTGCCGGTGCCGAGGGAATGGGATTGGACACGGAGCACAACAGACCCTGTTGCTTAGCAGTGGTTTCTGTTGGGAAGGACGCCGGGAGGGGAAGGTTGGAGAAGAAATGAG
Source organism: Periparus ater (assembly GCA_032357785.1). NCBI lineage: Eukaryota > Metazoa > Chordata > Aves > Passeriformes > Paridae > Periparus > Periparus ater. Next base: position 4,436,357 of record CM063628.1, read on the forward strand.
GGGAAAAGGAGGAGTTTTGGGACGCCGGGGGGTGGAATTGGAGTCAGTCCCTGCCTGGCTGGAGGCATCCGAGGCACGGTAAATCCTCAATCCCCGCTGCTGGCCCGGGTAATCCCGGCTCTCCGGGGGAGAAAGGGCACTTTCCCCGCCGGGGGGGCGAGCGGAGCGCGGCCGGGCGAGCCCCGCCCTGCCCGGAGCGCGGCTCGGGACCGGGTCCATCCCTTGTTTCGGGAGCAGCGACGCCTCCAGCCCCCGTTCCCGGCCATCTGGGGCCCGGCTCGGGGATTTAGCCCCACCTTCCCCCAGCGGGGTGGGGGCAGAAAGCCTCCAATTACCCGGGGGCTAATTAAAGCTCCGGCGGGGGGGCTGAGCCGGGGTCCCGGGGCCGTCCCCGCATCCCGGGGATGTTAAAGCCGCTTCACCCCTGGGCAACCCCGGCTCGCTCCACCCTGGAGCTTTTGCTGCCGGAGCGAGCTGCGGGCGCTAAGGAGCTTAAGGAGCGCGGGGTTTAAGGCCCGGGCCCTGCGGGGAGCTCGGTGCCCGCCGGAGAGCGGCTCCAGCCCGGCCAGAACTTCCCCTCCCACCGCAGCGCCGGGGGCCGGCGCTGGTTCCTGTTCTCCTTCCTCTTCCTCGCTCTCCCGCCGCCGGGAGCCGCGGGTGGGTCCGCCGGGGGCTCGGGGGGAGGACGGGACCTCCAGGAAGAGGAGGGTCCCTCTCCCGCCCCCACGGGGGAGGGGACGCGGATTTCGGGCTGATCCCGACCCCGCATCCGCTTCCCGCGGGCGGCACCGAGCCCGGAGCGCCCCCGAGCCCGGGAAAACCGGACTGGGAAGCGGAGGCCGCGGACAGGGGGTGCCCGGGGATCGGGGGATGCTGAGGTGGGGTCACCGCGTGTCCCCCCCGGCCGGGGGAGACGGGATGGGGTCGGGAATGGGGTCGGGAATGGGGTCGGGAATGGGGTCGGGACCGGGAATGGGGTCGGGAATGAAATCGGGAATGAAATCGGGATCGGGAGTGGGATCGGGATCGGGAGTGGGATCGGGATCGGCACTTGAGCAGCGGGTTTGGGAGGGCAAAGGGGGTTTGTGATGGAAAAATCGCGGATCGCGGCGGCTCCGTGATCCCAGCGGAGAATCGGGGGCGGGTCTGAGGCTGCGAATAGAAAAGCGCGGCGGTTTGGGATCTTAAATGTGAATTTACGGCGGGTTTGGGATCTTAAATGTGAATTTACGGCGGGTTTGGGATCTTAAATGCGAATTTAAAGCGGTTCTGGGATCACAAACGTGAATTTGTGGCAGTTTTATGGCTGCAGCTGTAAATCATCTGCTGCACTGGGGAGGGCTCAGCAGAGCAGCTCGCGGGGGAGGTGATGCCCTGGCTGGGTCCTGGATCCCGATCCCAGATCCAGATCCCAGATCATGGATCCAGATCCCAGATCCCAGATCATGGATCCAGATCCTGGATCCCAGATACCAGATCCAGATCGTGGATCCCAGATCCCGGATCTTGTATCCCATCCTGGATCCCAGATCTAGATCCCAGATCCCGGATCCTGGATCTCAATCCCAGATCCCAGATCCCGGATCCCGGATCCCATCCCTCCTCTCTGCCTCCCACCCGCAGGGGCCATGGCCTCGCTGCTGTCGGTGCAGGAGGAGAACCGGATCCTGCAGCAGGAGCTGTCGCGTGTGGAGGATCTGCTGGCTCAGAGCCGTGCGGAGCGCGATGAGCTGGCCATCAAATACAACGCGCTCAGCGAGCGGGTGCGCCTCAAAATCTGCCTTTGCAGCCCCAAAATCTGCCTTTGCAGCCCCAAAATCTGCCTTTACAGCCCCAAAATCTGCCTTTGCGGCCCCAAAATCTGCCTTTACAGCCCCAAAATCTGCCTTTGCAGCCCCAAAATCTGCCTGTACAGCCCCAAAATCTGCCTTTTCAGCCCCAAAATCTGCCTTTGCATCCCCAAATCTGCCTTTGCATCCCCAAATCTGCCTTTGCATCCCCAAATCTGCCTTTGCATCCCCAAATCTGCCTTTGCATCCCCAAATCTGCCTTTGCATCCCCAAATCTGCCTTTGCATCCCCAAATCTGCCTTTGCATCCCCAAATCTGCCTTTCCAGCCCCAAAATCTGCCTTTCCAGCCCCAAAATCTGCCTTTTCAGCCCCGAAATCTGCCTTTGCATCCCAAAATCTGTCTTTCCAGCCCCAAATCTGCCTTTCCAGCCCCAAAATCTGCCTTTACAGCCCCAAAATCTGCCTTTACAGCCCCAAAATCTGCCTTTTCAGCCCCAAATCTGTCTTTCCAGCCCCAAAATTTGCCTTTTCAGCCCCAAATTTGCCTTTCCAGCCCCCAGTCCAGGCGCTCCCGGTGTGGGGTGGGAGAGCTGCGCTGTTCCTGTCCCGGGGTTTGGCCAGGCCGGTCCTGGCTTGCCGGGGCTTGTCCATCCCCGTTTTGTTTGTCCCGCTGGTTTTTTGGGAATGACCCCCCTGTGGGAATCCTTCCATTTTCCGGCACTTTTCCCTGGCAACCGGGAATTCCGAAGGGAACCGGTGCTCCCCGTGTGGCTCCGGACTGAGGGGCTGGTGGGGTTCTGGAGGAATCCCTCGGTTTGTGCCTCATTATTTAAACAACAAAAAAATCAAATATCAGGAAAATATCCCCAGGCAAGTTCCCCCTCCTGTCCCAAGGAACTTTTACCCATCAGCTGCTCCTCTCAAACCGGGAATGGGCTTCACTTGAGGTTGGGTTATCCTTAAATCACCCCTGAAATTCACCCCCATCCCTGAGCAAGGAGGGAATGTGGGAGCTGGGGGGATGCTCGGGGGGGTTCAGGCTGGATCCCCCCGATCCCAGCTGGAGCAGAGCCTGCAGCTGGAGCCGGGGGAAGCAGCCGAGAGCCGGAGCCTGGCCCAGCACAACATCGAGCTGCGGCGGCTGCTGGAGGAGGAGCAGGCTGCCTACAAGAGGAAGCTCCAGGCGTACCAGGAGGGCCAGCAGCGCCAGGCACAGCTGGTGCAGAAGCTCCAAGCCAAGGTAAATCCGTCCCGGGGGGGCGCCGGGATCATTTGGGGTCCCTCCCGTGGGTGTCACCCCCCCGGCCCCCCCAGGTGCTGCAGTACAAGAAGAAATGCGGGGAGGTGGAGCAGCAGCTGCTGGAGAAGGCGACGGAGCTGGAGCAGGAGAGGCTGACGGTGAGGGGGGCTTTGGGGACCCCCAAATCCCCAGACGGGGGTGATGGCCAGAGGGGGGATGTTCCCACAGATCCAGCTGGATGCCAGCGGCTCCCAGCCCGAGGAGGAGAGCAGCAACGAGCTGGAGAATGCCCTGATCCGGCTGGAGGAGGAGCAGCAGAGGTGCGTGGGAATGTCAGGATTCCCGGGATCCCGGGGGGGGAATGGGAGGATTCCCGGGATCCCGGGGGAATGTGAGGATTCCCGGGATCCCGGGGGGGAATGGGAGGATTCCCGGGATCCCGGGGGAGAATGTCAGGATTCCCGGGATCCCGGGAGGGAATGGGAGGATTCCCGGGATCCCGGGGGAATGGGAGGATTCCCGGGATCCCGGGGGAATGGGAGGATTCCCGGGATCCCAGGGGGGAATGGGAGGATTCCCGGGATCCCAGGGGAATGTGAGGATTCCCGGGATCCCGGGAGGGAATGTCAGGATTCCCGGGATCCCGGGGGGGAATGGGAGGATTCCCGGGATTCTGAGCTCGCTGATCCCGGGATCCCAGGAGCAGCAGCCTGGTGCAGGTGAACTCGATGCTGCGGGAGCAGCTGGAACAGGCCAACGTGGCCAACGCGGCGCTGAGCGAGGACATTCGGAAGCTCACGGCCGACTGGGCACGGGCCCGGGACGAGCTGGAGCAGCGGGAGGCGGAGTGGAGACGCGAGGAGGAGGTGGGGGGACACCCCAGGACACCCAGGGACACCCCGGGGACACCCCAGGGACACCCCGGGGACACCCCAGGACACCCCAGGGACATCCAGGACATCCCAGGGACATCCAGGACATCCCAGGGACACCCCAGGGCACCCCAGGGACACCCAGGACACCCTGGGGACACCCCAGGGACGCCCCAGGGCACACCAGGGACACCCCAGGGACACCCCAGGGACACCCAGGGACACCCGGGACACCCCAGGGACACCCCAGGGACACCCCAGGGATCCACCGGGAGCAGCAGCGGGGTCAGGGGTGTGGGGCAGAGGGATGTGGGGTCACCGAGGGGGGATGTGGGGCCGGGGGATGTTCCCTGGGGGAGGATTTGGGGGTTTGATGGGAAGCGAGGCAGGGACGTGTCGCCCCCCACCCCTCTCCATGCCCACGAGAACCGGGGTGGGGCTGAGGAGGAGCGTGGGGGTGATGGCTGCGGCCAGGACGGATATTTGGGAATAATTTGGGAGCGGTGGATCCCTGACCCGGCTCCATCGCACCCCAGTCCTTCAACACCTACTTCAGCAACGAGCACAGCCGGCTCCTGAGCCTCTGGCGGCAGCTGGTGGCCTTCAGGCGCCACTTCGGGGACATGAAAGCCACCACCGAGAGGTCAGCGGGGCCCGGGCGGGGGGAACTCTCCCTCTGGGGGTCTCTGAGGGTCCCACCCTGCTCCTTCCGCCCCGCAGGGACCTGGCGGAGCTCGGCCACGAGGTGTCCCGGACCGGGCGGGCCGCCCACGCCGCCTGCCTGCACCTGGCGGCCAACCTGAGGCTGGCGGAGAGCCAGGCGGGAGCGGCCCGGGAGCGGCTGGAGCTGCGCCTGGAGCAGCTGCAGGAACAGCTGGAGGCGCGGGCCAGGGACGCGGAGCTGGAGAAAACTGCACTGGCAGCCAGGCACGGGGGGCTGGGGGTGGCACAGGGTGGGGAGGAAATGAGTGGGAGGGGAGGGATGAAGGGATCCGGGGGGGATGAAGGGATCCAGGAGGGATGCTGGGATCCAGAGGGATGCTGGGATCCGGGGGGGGATGAAGGGATCCAGGAGGATTCAGGGATCCAAGAGTGATGCTGGGATCCAGAGGGATGCTGGGATCCGGGGGGGATGAAGGGATCCAGGAGGATTCAGGGATCCAGGAGGGATGCTGGGATCCAGAAGGGGATGCAGGAGCACCAGGGGGATGTTCCATAGGGAAGGTTCTGGGGATTCAGGAGCACCAGGAGGGGATTCAGGGATCCAGGAGGGATGCAGGGATCCAGGAGGGGATTCAGGGATCCAGGAGGGGATTCAGGGATCCAGGAGGGGATTCAGGGATCCAGGAGGGGATTCAGGGATCCAGGAGGGATTCAGGAGCACCAGGAGGAATTCAGGAGCACCCGTGGGATGTTGCACAGGGAAGGTTCTGGGGATGCAGCGATCCAGGGGGATGGGCCCATGGGGGATGTTGCACAGGGAAGGTTCTGGGGCCGTGGCAGGGATGGGAAGGGCTGCAGGGCAGGGCTGTGCTGCGGGTGGACGTTGCCCGTGTCCCGGGCAGGGCGGAGGAGCTGACGGCGGCGCTGGAGCAGCGGCGGAGCGAGGAGGAGGAGCGGGAGCGGGCGGTGGAAGCGCTGAGCCTGCGGCTGCGGGAGCTGGTGGGCGCAGGGGCTGGGGGGTGTCGGGGGGGGCTCCCCCGCCATTCCCGACCCCTCCGTGTGCCGGGGCCCGCAGGACGCCGCTCGTGCCCGGGAGATGGAGCAGGCGCGGGCCCTGCGCTCCGAGCTGCAGCTGCTGCGCCGGACCCTGCACGAGGTCACCCAGGTGCTGCGACACCCTGGGGCCACCCACAGCCGGGAGGGGCCTCTCCGTGCCTCAGTGTCCCCTGTCTGCCTCAGTGTCCCCTTCCCCGATTCATTTTTTCATTTCCTGATTCGGTTTCCCCCTCCCTGCCTCAGTTTCCCTTTTCCCTTACCCGCTTTCTCCCTTATTTAACCTGATTTTCCCGCCTCAGTTTCCCCTTCCCTTAACTCCCCTTTCTCACCTCGGCTCCTGCCCTCACTGCCTGAATTCCCTTCCCTGCCTCACTTTCCCTCTGGATCTCCCGGGAACAGGCGGTGCTGGCGGATGACCCCGAGCCTGCCGTGCTCTCCGTGTCCCCCGCGTGTCCCGGGGTGTCCCCCGCGTGTCCCGGGGTGTCCCCTCTCCGCAGCCTCTCCGCCAGCGCCGCCGCCGCCGCCGTTCACGCGGCGCTGAGCCGGAGGCAGCTGCAGCTGCAGGTGAGGCCGGGATGGGGATGGGGATGATGAGGATGAGGATGAGGATGATGGGGACGGGGATGTGATGAAGGCTCACCCCCAGGAGGCCCGGAGCCAGGTGGAGGCGGGCCGGGAGGCGGCCGGGAGCCTGCGGCGGGAGCTGGGGGTGCTGGAGCAGCGGCTGGAGCAGCTGGGAGCCGAGGCCGGGAGCTGCCGGCGGGCGCAGGAGGAGGCGCAGCGGGAGGAGCTGCGGCTGCGGGCCCAGGCCGAGGGGCTGCGCAGGTACCGCCCGTCCGTCCGTCCGTCCGTCCGTCCGTCCGTCCGTCCGTCCGCACACGTCTGTGTCCGTCTGTTCTCGCCCCGTGCCTGCAGCCTTCCGTGTCCGTCTGTCCGTTCCTCCCAGCTGTGTCCGTCTGTCCGTCCAGCCACCCGCCCGTGTCCATGTGTTGGTGCCCTCAGGCCATGGTGTCCGTGTGTCCATGTTCCCGTGTCCGTGTGTCCCCGTGTCCCCGTGTCCCCGTGTCCGTGTCCCCATGTCTCCGTGTCCATGTCTGTGTCCCCGTGTCCCCGTGTCCCCATGTCCCCGTGTCCGTGTGTCCATGTCCGTGTCCCCGTGTGTCCATGTCCCCGTGTCCGTGTCCCCATGTCCCCGTGTCCGTGTGTCCGTCAGGGAGCTGTGCCGCGCGGAGGCGGCGCTGGCGGAGGAGCAGCAGCGGGCCGGGGCTCTGCAGCAGGAGCGGGAGCAGCTCCGGCGCCAGAGCGAGGAACTGCGGGAATCCCGGGAAGAGGCGGCTCGGGATGCCCAGAGCGCCCGGGAGCAGCTGGAGAGCAGGTGGGGACACGGGGGACACGGGGGGGACACGGGGGGGACACGGGTGGGTGTGCCGGGGGTCACAGACGGGCACGGGTGGGTTCCTGGGGGTCACAGGCGGGTTCAGGTGGGTTCCTGGGGGTCACAGGTGCGCTCCCCTGCGCTGTCCCCGCACAGCCGGCAGCAGCTGCAGGAGCTGGAGCTGCAGCGGGCGCGGGCTCAGCGGGAGCTGCTGGAGGCTCGGGAGGCGCTGAGCCGGGCGCTGCTGGACGCGGAGCTGGCCCGGGGCGAGCAGGAGGCGCTGGCCGAGGCTCTGGGCAAGGTGAGAGTCCGGAGCCGCCCCAGAGCGGGGCCGGGCACGGCTCCAGGCGCATCCCCACGGACACAGGGACATCCCCAGGAGTGCCAGCCCTGCCGTGGGGACAGCCCCGTGCCCCATCTGTCCCGTGTCCCGGTTCCACGGGTGCCCCCACATACCCCGGGTGTCCCCAAGTGCCCCCGGTACCCCCAGCCCCCGGTCCGGTTCCAGTCCCCCGGTACCCCCCGGTGCCCCCCAGCCCCCGGCCCGGTTCCAGCCGCTGTCCGGCCGCAGGCTCAGGGCAGCTGCGGGGAGCTGGCGGGGGCCCGGCGGGCGGCGGAGGCGGAGGAGTCGCGGCTGCGGGACGCGCTCGCCAGGACCAGCGATTTGGCGGCCGGGCTGGCCCGGGACAAGGCGGAGCTGAGCCGGCGGCTGGAGCGGCTGGAGCAGGAGCGGGAGCGGGGCCGGCTGCGCACTCGGGAGCTGTGCCGGGAGCTGGCGCTGCTGCGGGCGCGGCTGGAGCGCGGCCCCCGGCCCGGCAGCGAGCGGCGGAGCCCGGAGCGGGCACGGGGAGAGCCCCGGGACGACGGGCGGGGGCTGCGGGAGGAGCTGCGGGAGCTGCGGGGGCTCCACGAGCGGCTGCGCCACAGCCTTGGCCAGGTGAGCACCGCGGGGGCCACTGGAAGGGCGCTGGGGCGACTGGGAGAGAGGGGGAAGGTGCCGGGGTAACTGGGAGGGCATCGCGGGCAACTGGGAGGGGTGGGGAGGGTGTCTGGGGTAACTGGGAGGGGTGCAGGGGGTAACTGGTGGTCCCTGAGCTGTCACCGGTGGTCTCTGGGCTGTCACTGGTGCTTCCGGGGCTGTCACTGGTGGTCCCCGGGCTGTCCCTGGCCTGTCCCTGGTGTCCCCTGGCCTGTCCCTGGTGTCCCCTGGGCTGTCCCCAGTGTCCCTGGCTGTCCCCGCAGGCGGTGCAGGAGCAGAGCGCGGCGGGCGAGGCTCTGGCGCGGGCGCGGGCGGAGCAGGAGCGGCTCCGGGCGGAGCAGGAGCGGCTGGGCCGGACTCAGGCGGCGCTGGCCCAGGACGGGGCCGGACTGGCCGTGCAGCTCGAGGCTGCCCAGCGCCGGGACCGGCAGCGGAACCGAGAGGCGGCCGGGCTCAGGTGGGTACCGGGATCGGGTGAGTACCGGGCTGGGGGTACCGGGCTGGGGGTACCGGGCTCGGGTGGGGGTACCGAGATGGGTCCAGCCCCGTTCCCAGCCCCGTGCCTCACGTTGCACAGGTCGGAGAAGGAGGGGCTGGAGAGCAGCGTGTTCCAGCTGCAGCAGGAGCTGGCCCAGCTCCAGGCCCACAATCAGCAGCTGGAGGCCCAAGGCCGGACACTGACCCAGGCCAAGGAGGCGCTGGAAGGTGAGGGGTCCTGGTCACTCACGTGTCCCATCGGCCTGGCTGTGCCCAGTTCCAACCCATCCCCATCTTCATCCTCATCTTCATCCTCATCTTCATCCTCATGTTTATCCCCATCTTCATCCTCGTCTTCATCCCCATCCCTGTCATCCCTGTCTTCAGTGTCCATCTCCAGCCATCACTTCCATCCCCATCCTTCTCCATTCATCCCCGCCTTCATCCCTGTCTGTCCCCATCCTCATCCTCAGCTCCATCCATATTTCCACATTGACTGGGGGTGTCCCATGACCGGGGTGTCCCATGGGTGATATCATGGTTGATGTCCCATGGTTGATGTCCCATGGTTGATGTCCCATGATGATGTCCCATGGGTGATGTCCCATGATGATGTCCCATGGTTGATGTCCCATGGTTGATGTCCCATGGTTGATGTCCCATGGTTGATGTCCCATGATGATGTCCCATGGTGATGTCCCATGATGATGTCCCATGTTGATGTCCCATAACCGTGGTCCCTCAGCGGAGCTGGCCGTGGCGCGGCGCGAGCGGGCGCAGGAGCTGCGGGAGCGGCGGCAGGCGGTGGCGGTGGCCGAGGCGGCCGCGGTGTCGGTGGCCCTGCAGAGCGCCCGCGACGCCCACCGGGACCAGCTGGAGCAGCTCCAGCGCGAGAAGGTGCCCAGGGGCGGGGCACGAGGATCTGGGGCTGCGGGAGTGATTTTGGGGGGATTTTGGGGTGCTGTGGTGGGGTTTTTAGGGTGTAACAGTGATAGTTTGGGTGTGATGGTGATTTGGGGGGTTTAAGGATGATTTTGGGCCACAGCCCTGGTTATTGGGGAGCAATATTGATTTTTGGGGTGAAATGATGGGTTTTGGGGGCTCCGAGGTGATTTTTGGGGTGGAATGATGGGTTTGGGGGCTCAGTGGTGATTTTTGGGGTGAAATGATGGGTTTGGGGGCTCAGTGGTGATTTTTGGGGTGAAATGATGGGTTTGGGGGCTCAGGTGATTTTTGGGGTGGAATGATGGGTTTGGGGGCTCAGTGGTGATTTTTGGGGTGAAATGATGGGTTTGGGGGCTCCGAGGTGATTTTTTGGGGTGAAATGATGATTTTTGGGGCTCGCTGCTGATTTCGGGCCTGGCAGGAGGAGCTGGAGGCCGAGCGGGGCCGGCTGGTGCAGGAGCACGAGGAGCTGGTGGCCGAGCTGGCGGCAGCGCGGCAGCAGCGCCACAGCGAGAAGCAGCAGGTGGGTGGCCCGATGTCCCCAGCCCCGTGCCACCCCCGATGTCCCCATCCCAGTGTCCCCAGCCCCGTGGCACCCCCGTGTCCCCCCAGGCTCTGGCGCTGCAGGAGGAGGAGCGGGTGGCCCTGGCGGGGACACTGGCGGGGCTCCAGCAGAGACTGGACAAGGCCATGGCCGAGCTGGAGCAGCGGCGGCAGGAGGTCACGGGCCACCAGGAGAAGGAGGAGGTGGGTTTGGGGGTCTCCCGGCACCCACAGAGCCCCACAGAGCCCCACAGAGCCCAGGTGTCACCCCATTGCCAAAGTGTCCCCCTCTACTGCAGCCACTCCTGCCCGGGGGTCCCCCGTGTCACCCCCCAGCTCCTGGGCGTCCCCCACTGCCACCACTCCGGTCTCAATATCGCCCGTGGTCCCCCCATTTCAGCCCCCCATTCCTGGGTACCCCCCAACCCTCCTTGAGCCTCACCCCCACCGCTGCAGGACCCCCGCAGTGTCCCCTTCTCTCGCAGCCCCCCAACGTCACCCCCGTGTCCCCCGGCAATGGAGCTCAGCTGTGGTACCCGAGCCCCTCATCCCATCCCTGACCCACCCCCGCTGTCCCCCGGGGTCCCTCGAAGGTCGGGGGGGGTCTCAGGGTGGGTGTGGTGTCCCCCCGGGGATCCCCGAAGGTCGGGGGGTCTCAGGGTGTTCTGCCCCCCAGGTTTTGCCCGGGGGGGGTCTCAGGGTCCCGTTCCCCCCAGGTTTTGCCCGGGGGGGATCTCAGGGTGCCGTTCCCCCCAGGTTTTGCCCGGGGGGGATCTCAGGGTGTTCTGCCCCCCAGGTTTTGCCCGGGGGGGATCTCAGGGTGCCGTTCCCCCCCAGGTTTTGGCCGGTGGGGGGTCTCAGGGTGTTCTGACCCCCAGGTTTTGCCCGGGGGGGATCTCAGGGTGCTGTTCCCCCCAGGTTTTGCCCGGGGGGGTCTCAGGGTGCTCTCCCCCCAGGTTTTGGCGGCGGAGCTGCGCTCGCTGCGGGCGCGGGCGGAGGAGGCGGCGCTGAGCCACGAGCGGGAGGCTCGGACGCTCCGGGAGCGAGCGGCAGCGGCGGCCCAGCAGCGGGACAGCGCCCTGCGGGAGGTGAATCCCGCACCAAAAAACCCTCCCCGTGCCCCCCAAAACCCCGCAATGGCCCGAGCTTCTGCTCCGGGCAGGCGGAGGAGGCGCGGGCGCAGCTGCGGGCGGCGGCGGAGGCGCGGCGGGAGCTGCTGGAGGCGCAGCGAGAGGCTCGGGAGAGCAGCCAGGGCGAGCGGCGGAGGGCGCAGGAGGCTCGGCGGGCCCTGGAGGACGCGGAGCGGGAGAAGGAAGCGCTGCAGAGCTCCAGCGAGGAGCTGCGGGCCGCCCTGCGGCGCTCCGAGGGGGAGCGCATCAGGTCCGGGATGAGGGACGGGCTCGCCGGGAGGGGCAGAGAGAGGGGGCAGCGCCTCGCAGGGGATGGGAGCGAGAGGGAATTCCCGAGCTGCGAGGGACAGAAATGGAGTGTGGGTGAGAGCAGGGGCTGCCCGAATTGGGAGGTGCAGGAGCTGTGAGATCTCGGGATGAGGGGAAGCAGGAGCTGGGAGATGTTCAGGATGAGGGAAAGAAGGAATTGGGAGATGCAGGAATTGGGAGATGCAGGAATTGGAAGATGCAGGAGCTGGGAGATGCTCGGGACGAGGAAAAGAAGGATCTGGGAGATGTGGAAGTTGGGAGATGCTCTGGATGAGGGAAAGCAGGAGTTCAGACATTCAGGAATTGGGAGATGCAGGAGCTGGGACATGTTCGGGATGAGGGAAAACAGGAATTGGGAGATGCTGGAGTTGGGAGATGCAGGAATTGGGAGATGCTCGGGATAAGGAAAAGCAGGAGCTGGGAATTTCAGGGGTGACCTCCCCGTCCTGGAGGGGGGTTCCTGCTGCGCTGGGGGTGATGCTGGGACACCAGGGCCGTTGGGATGGGGCGATGCTCCAGGTCAGGAGGACACTGAGGAGCAGGAGACGGGAATGCGGGCCCGGGGGACAGCCGGGATGGGCCCAGCCCCCGCTCCCCGCTCCCCGCTGCCGCAGCCTGAAGCGCTCCGGGGAGGACAAGGAGCAGCGGCTGGCGCTGCTGGAGGCGGCCAGGGCGGCGGCGGAGCGGGAGGTGTCGGAGCTGCGGGCGGCGCTGCGGGGGCTGGAGAGCGCCCGGCTGGAGAACCGCCGGGAGCTGCAGGAGCTGCGCAGACAGGTCAGGGACAGCGGGGGACAGCGGTGGACAGTGGGGACAGCGATGGGACAGCGGGGGGACAGCGGGGGACAGCGTGGGGACAGCGGGGGACAGCGAGGGGACAGCGGGGGACAGCGAGGGGACAGTGGGGACAGCGAGGGGACACTGGGGGACAGCGGGGGACAGCGGGGGACAGCGGGGGGACAGCGGGGGACAGCGGGGGGACAGCGGGGGATAGGGGGGGACAGCGATGGGACAGCGGGGGGACAGCGGGGGATAGGGGGGGACAGTGGGGACAGCGATGGGACAGCGTGGGGATAGCGGGGGGACAGCGGGGGGACAGCGGGGGGAGAGCGCGGGGATAGCGGGGACATCGGGGGACAGCGAGGGGACACAGAGCCTCCCCGAACCGGTCCCCCGCGGGCAGGTGAAGGAGCTGGACACCGAGAACAGCCGGCGGGGCCGGGAGCTCGGGGAGCTGCAGGCCAGGGTGGCCCTGGAGGAGCAGCGGGAGCAGCGGAGCCGCCGCGAAGCCTCCGGCCTGAGGCAGAAGGTGGCGGAGAGCGAGGCCGGCACCGAGGCTGCCAGGAAGGAGGTGTGGGAGCCCCCAGGATCCCATTGCGGGCGTCCCACATCCCCGAGTGTCCCTGTCTGCCCCGGAGCTGGCTGTCCTGGGGCTCGAGGTGTCCCTGTCCCCTCAGGCCAGCCTGTTGTCACCAATCATCGCCATCGCCGTGGTGTCCGGTGTCCCTGCGTGTTCCCATTGCTCCATCCCCGCATCCCTGGGGTTCCCTGGGACCCCGCTGCTGCATCCCGTGTCCTTACGGGTCCCCCACCCCTCCCAGTCCCGTTCCCCGTCCCCTCACCGTTCCCAGTTTCGTTCCTGGTCCCGTTCCCGGTCCCTCACCGTTCCCAGTTTCGTTCCTGGTCCCGTTCCCGGTCCCTCACGGTTCCCGTTCCCGTTCCCGTTCCCGTTCCCGGTCCCTCACGGTTCCCGTTCCCGTTCCCTCACCGGTTCCCGTTCCCGTTCCCGTTCCCGGTCCCTCACGGTTCCCGTTCCCGTTCCCGTTCCCTCACGGTTCCCGTTCCCGTTCCCTCACGGTTCCCGTTCCCGTTCCCGCAGCTGCAGCAGCTGCAGCAGCGGCTGGCGGCGGCGGAGCTGCAGTTCCGGCAGCGGGAGCAGGAGCTGGCCCGCAGCCTGGAGGAGGCTCGGGGCAATGAGAAGAAGCTGCTGGCGGACGCTCGGAACCTGCAGCTCAAGGTGGAGGCGGCGCGGGCCGAGGTGGCGGAGCTGGGGCTGCGGCTGAGCGCGGCTCAGGGCCGGGCACAGGGGCTGGAGGCGGAGCTGGCCCGGGGCGAGGAGCAGCGCAGGGCAACCGAGTCCCGCCTGGGCGGCCTCGAGGCCACCCTGCGCCGGACCGTGGCCGTGGCCAGGGCCAAGGGTGAGCGGCACCGGGGGCACCGCGGCTCCGCGTGGGGCTGAGCGGAGGGGAGGTGTCACCCACTGATCCAGCCCTGGGGGTCTCCAGTGCTCTGCTCCCTGCACCCCGGGGGTCTCCTAAACCCCGTTATTCCATCTCCTGCATCCCGGGGGTGTCCCGAACCCCATTATTCCATCTCCTGCATCCCGGGGGTCTCCTAAACCCCGTTATTCCATCTCCTGCATCCCGGGGGTCCACTTCACTCCATCCTCTGCATCCCGAGGGTGTTCCAAACTCCGTTATTCCATCCTCTGCATCCCAGGGATCTCCCAAACCCTGTTATTCCATCCTCTGCATCCCAGGGATCTCCCAAACCCTGTTACTCCATCCTCTGCATCCCAGGGATCTCCCAAACCCCGTTATTCCATCCTCTGCATCCCGGGGGTCTCCCACACTCCATCCCCTGCATCCCTGGGTCCCCCATTTTCCCATCCTCTGCCTCCCGGGGCTCTCCCATTGCTCCACCCTCTCCCCCCGGCTGTGTCCCCACGTCCCCCCGCTTGTCCCCCGGCAGGAGGGGTCCCGGAGGGCCCGGCCAGCCCCGGTTCCGTCCCGGACGCCTCCGCGGACCCCGAGGCGCTGCGGGCGGCGCTGCGGGAATTCCTGCGGGAGCTGCAGGACGCGCAGCGGGAGCGGGTGAGTCCCCCCCGTTCCCCCCGAGCCCCCCGAGCCCCCCGAGCCCCCAGCCCCAAAACAATCCCTTCCCAGCGCTGTTCCCGGCAGGAGGAGCTCCGCGGGGAGCTGCGCAGCCAGGCCCGGCGGCTGCGGGAGGCCGAGGCCGAGCGGGACAGCGCCCGCGGCCGCGCCCTGCAGCTCCAGAGGCTGCTGGAGGACAGCGAGCAAGGTGATGCTGCGGGAACTGCGGGAATTCCGGGAATTATTGCGGGAATTCCGGGAATTGCGGGCTCGGAGCCTCTCCACAGCCGGTGGGAGCGCGGAGGGAGCGGGAAGGGGATGGTCATGTCGGGGGATGCTCCCCAAAATTTCCTCAAAAAAGAAGATTTTCTCCAAAATGCCGGCGGGAGAATTTATAAATAGCAGGAAACGCCAGTAAAGCTTTTGTGTTCCTGCTTTAAACCCCGGTACAAGCGGTAAAAATTTCCATATAGCCTTCTGAAAATAATAATAATAATAATAATAATAATAATAATAATAATAATAATAATAATAATAATAATAATAATAATAATAATAATAATAATAATAATAATAATAATAATAATAATAAATATTTATAGATAATAGCATATCCCGTCAATCCCTCTGCAATTCCCATAAATCCCATTAAACCCCAGGAATGCACTTCGCGTCCCCATAAACCCCACAGACCCCAGAGACCCCACACAGACCCCACAGACCCCAGGGACCCCACACAGACCCCACCCCGCCCCACCCCGCCCGTTCCCCGCAGGCCGGAGGGAGCTGAGCGCCGCCCGGGCCTCGCGGCTGCTGCAGGATGAATCCCTGCGCAATTCCCGGCGGGAATGCCGAGAGCTGCGGGACAGACTGAGCAGCGCAGAGAGACAGCGCAGGGCCGCCGAGGTGGGAACCGGGAACGGGGGACGGGGGGGAATCCAGCCGGGAATGCGGGAATCCAGGTGGGAATGCGGGAATCCAGCCGGGAATGCGGGAAGCCAGGTGGGAATTAGGAAATCCAGCTGGGAATGGGGGGAATCCAGCCGGGAATGCGGGACAGTCCAGGTGGGAATGGTGCAGAGTCCAGGTGGGAACGGGGGAATCCGGGTGGAAATGAGGGGTCTGGGGAGAACGGGGGGAATGGGGGATCCAGGTGGGAACGGGGGGAGTGGGGAGAATGGTGGGAATGCAGGAGAATCCAGGTGAGAATGCGGGAGAATCCAGCTGGGAATTCGGGGCAGTCCAGGTGGGAATGCGGGAATCCAGGTGGGAATTCGGGGGAATCCAGCTGGGAATTCGGGGGAATCCAGGTGGGAATGCCGGAGCTCGGGGCAGTCCGGGCGGGCACGGCCGCGGTCCCGGCACATCCCGGCTCCATCCCCGCGCCAGGAGAAGCTGGGGGAGCTGGAGGGGGCCCGGCAGAGGCTGGAGCTGTGCGAGAGCCGCAGCTCCCGGCTGGAGGCCGAGCTGGGCCGGGCCCGCCGGGCGCTCGCTGAGAGGGACGCGGAGGCGCGGGAGGCGCGGGACAGAGCGGAGCAGCTCCAGGGACAGGTACCGGCACCGAGCCCCACAATTCCAGTGCCTCAACTGCCTTTCCATTGATCCTGTCCCGCAGATCCCCCCTGAGCACCGCCCAGCGCCTCCTGAGACACTCCCGACCCCGCAATTCCCACTGATCCCATTCCCAGCCCCACAATTCCCACTGATCCCACTCCCGACCCCGCAATTCCCACAGATCCCACTCCTGACCCCACAATTCCCACTGATCCCACTCCCGACCCCGCAATTCCCACTGATCCCACTCCTGACCCCACTGATCCCACTCCCGACCCCGCAATTCCCACAGATCCCACTCCTGACCCCACTGATCCCACTCCTGACCCCACAATTCCCACTGATCCCACTCCCGACCCCGCAATTCCCACTGATCCCACTCCCGACCCCGCAATTCCCACTGATCCCACTCCCGACCCCGCAATTCCCACTGATCCCACTCCCGACCCCGCAATTCCCACTGATCCCACTCCCGACCCCGCAATTCCCACTGATCCCACTCCCGGCCCCACAATTCCCACTGATCCCACTCCTGACCCCACTGATCCCACTCCCAGCCCCACAATTCCCACTGAACGCACTCCCAGCTCCCCCTGAACACCTTCTGCTTTCCACAATTCCTCCCAAACTCCTTCCCAGTTCCCCCGAAAGCGCTCCCAGTTCCCCCTGGATCCCATCCCGGTTCCCCCGAGTTCCCCCTGAATCCCTTCCCAGTGTCCCCAGTTTCCCCTGAGCCCTTTCCCAGTGTCCCCAGTTGTCCCCAGTTGTCCCCAGTGTCCCCAGTGTCGGTTCCCGGGCACAGCTGGCTCGGGCCGGGGCCCGCCCGGTTCCGTTCCCGGTTCCGCTCCCGGTTCCGCCGGGGAGCGGCTCCACGGGGGAGGCTCCGGCCGGGTCCCCGCTCCACGAGCGGCTCCTGCAGCTCCAGAACGCGCTGGCAGCCGGCGAGATGGACCGGAGGCTGCTCCAGGTGGGACCGGAACCCTCCCCAGTGCCCCCAGTTCCTTCTGAACCCCCTCCCAGTCCTCCCACTTCCCCCTAAACCCCCTCCCACTTCCCCCCGATCTCTTTCCCAGTTGCCCCAGTTCCCTCCGAATCCCTCCCAGTGCCCCCAGTTCCCGCTGGAACTCCTCCCAGTTCCCCCGAACCCCTCCCAGTACCCCCGAACCCCTCCCAGTTCCCCCGAACCCCTTTCCCAGTACCCCCAGTACCCCCAAACCCCTCCCAGTTCCCCTGAACCCACTCCCAGCCCCTCCAGTTCCCCTGAATCCTGTCCCAGTTCTCCCCGGACCCGTTCCCAGTCCCCCTGAGCCCCCTGACAGTCCCGGTGTGTCCCGGGGCTGTCCCGGTGTGTCCCGGGGATGTCCCGGGGGTGTCCTGGGTGTGTCCCGGTGTGTCCCGGTGTGTCCCGGGTGTGTCCCGGGGCTGTCCTGGGCTGTCCCGGTGTTTCCCGGGGGTGTCCCGGTGTGTCCCGGGTGTGTCCCGGGGCTGTCCTGGGCTGTCCCGGTGTTTCCCGGGGGTGTCCCGGTGTGTCCCGGTGTGTCCCGGTGTGTCCCGGGGTGTCCCGGTGTGTCCCGGGGTGTCCCGGTGTGTTCCGGGGGGTCTCGGGAGTGTCCCGGGGGTGTCCCGGGTGTGTCCCGGTGTGTCCCGGTGTGTCCCGGTGTGTCCCGGTGTGTTCCGGGGGGTCTCGGGAGTGTCCCGGGGGTGTCCCGGGGGTGTCCCGGGTGTGTCCCAGTGTGTCCCGGGGCTGTCCCGGTGTTTCCCGGGGGTGTCCCGGGGCTCACGGGGCTGTCCCCCCGCTGTCCCCCCGCTGTCCCAGGAGGGGCTGGAGGAGGCGCGGCGGGCGCTGGCGGAGGCGCGGCGGGAGAAGGGAATGCTCCGGGAGCAGCTCCGGGAACAGCGGGAGCTGGGAATGCTGCGGGAGCCGGGAATGCTCCGGGAACCGGGAATGCTGCGGGAACCGGGAATGCCGAAGGAACCAGGAATGCCGAAGGAACCGGGAATGCTGCGGGAACCGGGAATGCCGAAAGAACCGGGAATGCCGCGGGAACCGGGAATGCCGCGGGAACCGGGAATGCCGAAGGAACCAGGAATGCTCCGGGAACCGGGAATGCCGAAGGAACCGGGAATGCCGAAGGAACCGGGAATGCTCCGGGAACCGGAGGTGCCGCGGGAACCGGGAATGCCGAGGGAACCGGGAATGCCGAAGGAACCGGGAATGCCGCGGGAGCAGCTCCGGGAGCCGGGAATGCCGCTGGAACCGGGAATGCCACCGGAGCCCTCCCAGGACCCACAGGACGAGGTGAGGGTCAGGGGGGGCCGCACCCCAAATTCGCTGACCTTTGACCGCAGACAGGACCCTGGGGATCCCCCACAGAGCCCCGCACTGTGGCTTAATGAATTAACTAATTAGCATATCTGTATCATCGTGTCTAATTATCTGTTACTCTGTTAGGCAATGGGTACATTGTCCAATAAATATAAATATAAATATAAATATAAATATAAATATAAATATAAATATAAATATAAATATAAATATCTCTGTTTTAGCCGCATCCATGGGGGTTTATCCGTGGTTTTAGATCTGTAACACGTTATTTAACGCGTTATTTAACGCAGGTTTGTGTTTAGATCTGTATTTAACGTTATTTAACGCAGGTTTGTGTTTAGATCTGTATTTAACGTTATTTAACGCAGGTTTGTGTTTAGATCTGTATTTAACGTTATTTAACTCAGGTTTGTGTTTAGATCTGTATTTAACGTTATTTAACGCAGGTTTGTGTTTAGATCTGTATTTAACGTTATTTAACGCAGGTTTGTGTTTAGATCTGTATTTAACGTTATTTAATTCAGGTTTGTGTTTAGATCTGTATTTAACGTTATTTAATTCAGGTTTGTGTTTAGATCTGTATTTAACGTTATTTAATTCAGGTTTGTGTGTCCGGCCGGGCGGGATCCCCGCAAATCCCCGCGGGCTCGGCTGAGCGGGAGCTGGAGGAGGCTCGGAAGCGCATCCAGGTGCTGCGGGTGGGTCCCGGCACGGGCTGGTCCCGATCCAGGGGATGGGAATGGGGCTGGTCCCGATCCAAGGGCTGATCCCAATCCCGATCCATGGGCTGATCCCGATCCAGGGAATGGGAATGGGGCTGGTCCCGATCCACGGGCTGGGGCTGGTCCCGATCCACGGGCTGGGGCTGCTCCTTCGGGAGCTCATCCTGATGGGAAGGATCCCAGTGGGATTCCTGATGGGAATTTCTGGTCCCGGTGCCGATCCCGGTTCTGGTCCCGGTTCTGGTCCCGGTGCCGGTCCCGGTTCTGGTCCCGGTGCCGATCCCGGTGCCGATCCCGGTGCCGATCCCGGTTCCGGTCCCGGTTCCGGTTCCGGGTCCGTCCCAGCGGCACGGGCCGTTCCGGGCTGTCCGGAGCAGGCAGTGCCCACTCCCGTCCCCTCCCGTCCCCTCCAGGCGCAGCTCTCGGTGCTGGAGCTCCGGGCCCGGCCGCTCCCCGGGGCGCCCGCGGAGCTGCGGCGGGAGCTGGAGCGGATCCGGCTCGGCCGGGGGGACCTGGAGGAGCAGGTGAGGGGACAGGGCTGGGGGGACACGGGGACACGGGGACAGGGCCGGGGGGACACGGGGACAGGGCTGGGGACAGGGCTGGGGACACGGGGACGGGGCTGGGGACAGCCCGGGGACACGGGGACAGGGCTGGGGACAGGGCCGGGGGGGACACGGGGACAGGGCCGGGGACACGGGGACACGGCCGGGGGGACACGGGGACACGGCCCGGCTCCACAAGGTCCCCTCTCCACGTCCCCGCAGATCGCGCTGCTCAAGGAGCAGGAGCTGCAGCGCCGTCCCAGCGGGATTTAGGGAATTCCATCCAGCGGAACTTCGGGAATTCCATCCCAGCGGGATTTAAGGAATTCTATCCCAGCGGGATTTAGGGAATTCCATCCAGAGGGATTTAGGGAATTCCACCCAGAGGGATTTAGGGAATTCCACCCAGCGGGATTTAGGGAATTCCACCCAGCGGGATTCAGGGAATTCCATCCCAGCGGGATTTAGGGAATTCCACCCAGCGGGATTCAGGGAATTCCATCCCAGCGGGATTTAGGGAATTCCACCCAGCGGAATTTAGGGAATTCCACCCAGCGGGATTTAGGGAATTCCATCCGCTCAGGGCTGAGCCAGCCCCACCCCGGCCCGTCCTGTCTCCTCATTCCCTTCCGTCCGGGAAAAAGCCGCACTTTTCCCACCAGCCGACAAAATTTGTCTGTTTTTTAACCAATTTTGGACCTCATGGATGGTTCACCCCATTTTCCTGCTGCAGTTTTAAACAAAAAAAGGAAAAGAAATGGAAAATATTCCCTTTTTTTAGCCCCAGAAGACCCAACTGATTTATTCCACCCCATCTCAATTCCCCCCCTTTTTCTAACAAAAACCTCCCCGGATTTGTGCTTTTGAAGGATTTTTTTAGGAACCGGTTTTTCTATGGGATTTTTGGGGATTTTTACTGGTGCTCCGAGGTTGGGAAAGCCACGGGAAGGGGGTGGTGGCTCTGATCCCCCTCAGTCCCGGCGGGAATAAACGTGGAAAATCCAAATTGGGAGCTCCGAGGGATCTGTTTTTTTGGGGAAGGGGGCGTTTTGGGAATGCCAGATTTGGGCTGGGTTGAATTAGGTCCCTAAATAATAATGAATAATAAGAATAATATTAATAATAAAGAGAAATAAGCAAAGAACTGCAGGAAATCCCCACGCCCTGCACCCCAAGCCGTCCCCCTTCTATAGGGGACCCCAAAAACTGCGAGACCCCACCCAAAACCCTTTGTATAGGCTTGGGCAGCACCCCAAAATCCACCCCAAAATCCACCCCAAACCCACCCCGGGGGTCTCTTTGTCACCCCAAAATCCCAAATTTTCCCCCAAAATCCCCGAATTTCATCTCAAAATCCCAAATTATCCCCAAAATCCCCGAATTTCATCTCAAAATCCTCAAAATTTTCCCCAAATCCCCGAATTTTCACCCAAAATCCCGAATTTCACCCCAAAAGCTTCCCAGGATTTCCTCCCAAAATCCCCCAATTTTCACCCCAAATCCCCAAATTTCAGCCCCAAAATCCCCCAATTTTCACCCCAAAATCCCCAAATTTCACCCCAAAATCCATCCTGAGAGTCCCGAGGTTCTGGAACCAGTCTGGGGGTTCTGGAATATTCTGGACCCCGCTCGGTGCTGAGGTTCCAGATCACCCAGGACAGCCCAAAACCCCGGGAGAACCTCAGCAGCCTTCAGGACCCTCGGGATGGATCCAGAACCTTCTGGAAGCCCCTCAGGACCCTCAGGGCGATCTAGAACCAAGTAGAACGATCTAGAACCAAGTAGAACGATCTAGAACCCAGTAGAACAATCTAGAACCAAGTAGAACGATCTAGAACCCGGTAGAACAATCTAGAACCAAGTAGAACGATCTAGAACCAAGTAGAACACTCTAGAACCCGGTAGAACACTCTAGAACCCGGTAGAACGATCGAGAACCCCGCAGAACGATCCAGAACCTCAGCACCGCTCAGCACCGTTCAGGAGAGTCTGGAACCCCCGGGGTGGCTCCAGAACCTTCTGGAAGTCCCTCAGGAACCTTTCATGGACCTTTGAAAGGAACCTGCACCAATCTCCCTCTTTTTTTCCCCTTTTTACCCCATTTTTACCCCAAATTTGGTCTCTTTTTTTCCCGTTTTTGACCCAAATTTGGCCTCATTTGATTCTTTGGGGCCTCTTTGAAACCAAATCCGGACGAATTTGGGGATTTTCACCCATTTTTGCCCCAAATTTTGTCTCTTTTTTTCCATTTTTATCCCAATTTTTCTCTTTTTTTTCCCACTTTCCCCCGAAATTTTGTCCTTTTTCCCCCCATTTTTTCTTCCAATTATTTTTTTTCCCCCAGTTTTTAGCCCAAATCTTCTTCAGGGTCCCACCGGGGCTCTCCCCGCGCTGCAGAACAGAGAAAGACACAGAAACAATAAACCCCCCCTTGCCCGTTTTAATTATTATGTGCACAAAAAAAAAAAAAAAACCCAAAAAACCCAGAGAGGGAGAGAGGGAGAGGGAGAGAGAATTCCCGGGATTTCGGGGAGCTGCTCGGTGATTCCCGGGAGCTCCGGAGCGGGGCCGGGGCTCAGCAGCCGCCGCAGCTGCGGGCGCAGGACGCTCCCACGCTCGGGCACAAACCGCTCGTGGCCATCACCCCGCACTTGGAGAACTTGTCCCGGCACAGGTCGGCTGCGGGGAGCGAGGGGTTAACCCTGGATATCGGGGAAATTCCGGGGGAGCAGCGGGGGAGAGCCCCGGGCCCGCCCCAAAACGCGGGGCGCTCTGATCCCGGGGGTTTTGGGGGCAGTGAGGGACCCCCTGCCCGATGGGTGCACCCCTGACCCCACCCCAAACCGCGATCCCGCTCTGATCCCGGAGATTTTGGGGTTTTGGGGTTTTGGGGGCAGTGAGGGACCCCCCTCCCGATGGGTGCACCCCCTGACCCCACCCCAAAACGCGGGGCGCTCTGATCCCGGGGGTTTTGGGGTTTTGGGGGCAGTGGGGAACCCCCCGCTCCATCGATGCGCCCTGACTCCACCCCAAACCGCGATCCCGCTCTGCCCCGGGGATTTTGGGGACAGTGAGGGACCCCCCGCCCGATGGGTGCGCTCCCAGCTCCACCCCAAACCGCGATCCCGCTCTGATCCGGGGGTTTTGGGGTTTTGGAGGCAGTGGAGAACCCCCCGCCCCATCGATGCGCCCTGACCCCAACCCAAAACGCGATCCTGCTCTGATCCCGGGGGTTTTGGGTTTTTGGGGCAGTGAGGGACCCCCGCCCGATGGTTGCTCACCCTGACCCCACCCCAAAACGCGATCCTGCTCTGATCCCGGGGGTTTTGGGGTTTTGGGGGCAGTGAGGGACCCCCGGCTCCATCGGTGCGCACCCGGTCCCGCCCCAAACCGCGATCCCGCTCTGATCCCGGGGTTTTTGGGTTTTGGGGTTTTGGGGGCAGTGAGGGACTCCCCGCCCCATCGGTGCGCATCCAGCTCCACCCCAAAATGTGATCCCGCTCTGCTCAGGGGGGTTTTGGGGTTTTTGGGGCAGTGAGGGACCCCCCGCCCGATGGTTGCTCACCCTGACCCCACCCCAAAACGCGATCCCGCTCTACCCCGGGGGTTTTGGGGCTCTGAGGGCAGTGAGGGACCCCCCGCCCCATCAGTGCACCCTGACCCCACCCCAAACCGCGATCCCGCTCTGCCCCGGGGGTCTCTTTGTCCCAGCGGGATTTTCCCTCCTCGGAACTGGGGGGCCAAGGGCGATTGGAGCGGGGACGATCCCGGTTTTTGGGGCGCCCCTCTCACCTCTCAGCAGCTCCTCGTGGGCGCACACGGTGCGGACGCAGATCTCCTTGTTGATGACATAAACCCGGCGGAGGCTGGAATTTCGGGAACAGAAAGGACGGGATGTGAGGCAGGGGGGTTCCCGGGATCTCCGGGGGGATCAGGGAATTTCGGGAACAGAAAGGACGGGATGTGAGGCAGGGGGGTTCCCGGGATCTCCGGGGGGATCAGGGAATTTCGGGAACAGAAAGGACGGGATGTGAGGCAGGGGGGTTCCCGGGATCTCCGGGGGGATCGGGGAATGTTCCCCCGGCCTCACGCACCTGTAGAAGCAGATCTCGTTCAGGCACTGCTTGCAGGGTTTGTGCACGGAGTAGAGCCGGGTGCAGGGGTACTGCTCCTCCCGGCAGTCTGCGGAAAGCGGCGATTCCCGGCAATTCCCGGCAATTCCCGGCAATTCCAGGCAATTCCCGGGAATTCCTCACCCGGCGCCTCCCCCCGCCCCGGTTCCCGCGGCACAGCCCGGCCCCGGGGATGGGGAACGGGATCGGAACTCACCGAGAGGTCCCGGCTCCGTGGGCTCCGTCTCGGGCACCGCGGCTGAGAGGGGACAGGGACAGGGACAGGGATGGGACAGGGGACAGGGACAGGGACACAGGGACAGGGACACAGGGACAGGGGACAGGGACAGGGACACAGGGACAGGGACACGGGACAGGGACACAGGGACAGGGGACAGAGGGACAGGGACAGGGGAAGGAATTTCAGGATGGGACAGGAGCGTGTCCTTGCCCTTTCCCTGGATTTTTTCCCCGGCAGCTCCGGGAGGAGAACGGGAAGGGACAGAGACCCCCCCAGCCCTGGGTCTGCGGGTTCTGGGGGAGATGTCACCCACCTGAGGACTGTCACCCCTCTGGGACTGTCACCCACCCCTGGGACTGTCACCCACCCCAGGGACTGTCACCCCTCTGGGACTGTCACCCACCTGGGGTCGGGGCGGGCACGGTTTCCTGCTGGGATTGCTGCTGGGATTGGTACCGGAATTGCTCCTCGGGGACTCGGGGGGTGACATCTGCAAGGACAGAGCGGCTGCAGGGACACCCCAAAACCCCGATCCCCCCCAGGGATCCCGGGGGAAACACTCACCGTGGTAATCGTAGTAATCCTGAATTTCTGGGAATTAAACAAAAAACAGCCTCAGGATGGGTTCAGGGAGAGAACTCATCCCGTGGGGAGCGGGAAATGAAATCCCTGGAATTCTGTGGCGGGTCGGGAAAATTCCCCCCAGGCACTCCAGGGCCGCTTCCCACCGGGGGCGGATTTGGGATGGATAAAGGTTCAAAAAAATAACCGGATAAAAGGTTTTTAATAGATAACCCGATTAATTAAGGTTTAATAAAAATTTATAAAATTAAGGGTTAATAAATAATTCGATAAAGGTTTAATAAAGAATTTGATAAAGGTTTAATAAAGAATTTGATAAAGGTTTAATAAAGGATTTGATAAGGGTTTAATAAAGAATTTGATAAAGGTTTAATGAAGAATTTGATCAAGGTTTAATGAAGAATTTGATAAAGGTTTAATAAAGAATTTGATGAGGGTTTAAGAAATAATTGGGTAAGGGTTTAAGAAATAATCGGATAAATAGATTTTAATAAAGAATTTGATAAGGATTTAATAATGACTTGTCAGTGAGAGCAGAGACGGGAGTTTGGGGATTCCAGAGGCGAGGAGGATGAGGATGGAGAGGAAGAAGAGGGAGGAGTTTTTCCCGGGGTGTTTTTGCAGGGAAAGCAGAGGGTTTGGAGGCAGGGATGTCCCGGCTCTCACCGGCCTGCTGGTCATACTGGGAGTACTGGACTGGCTCGGGGTACGTGATGCCCTCGAAGCGGCTGTACTGGCCCTGCACCAGGAGCGCTGCGGGACACGGGGCCGTCGGTGTGGGATCCCCAAAACTGGGATCTGAGACCCCAAAACTGGGATCTGACACCCCAAAACTGGGATCTGACACCCCAAAACTGGGATCTGACACCCCAAAACTGGGATCTGAGACCCCAAAACTGGGATCCGGGACCCCAAAACTGGGATCCGGGACCCCAAAACTGGGATCTGAGACCCCAAAACTGGGATCTGACACCCCAAAACTGGGATCCGGGACCCCAAAACTGGGATCCGGGACCCCAAAACTGGGATCCGAGACCCCAAAACTGGGATCTGACACCCCAAAACTGGGATCCGAGACCCCAAAACTGGGATCTGACACCCCAAAACTGGGATCCGAGACCCCAAAACTGGGATCTGGGACCCCAAACCTGGGATCCGGGACCCCAAAACTGGGATCTGACACCCCAAAACTGGGATCCGGGACCCCACAGACACCCCAAACCTGGGATCTGAGACCCCACGGACACCCCAAACCTGGGATCCGAGACCCCAAGCCCGGAATCTGGGATCCCAAACCTGGGATCTGGGACCCCAAACCCGGGATCCCATGGACACCCCAAACCCGGGATCCGAGACCCCAAACCCGGAATCTGGGACCCCAAACCCAGAATCTGGGACCCCAAACCTGGGATCTGGGGCCCCAAACCCGGGGTCCAGGATCCCACTGACACCCCAAAGCCGGGATTTGGGGGATGGGAGCAGCGGGGGGGTTTGGGGGCGCTCACCTGGCAGACACAGCAGCAGGAGCTCCGCCGCTCTCATCCTGCTGGAGCCGGAGGATCTGGGTGGGAACAGAGGGAATCGGAGTCAGGAGACACCCGGGGGACCCAAAAAACCTCAGAAATGAAGGAATTTCCCCCCAAAGGCGTCCCCGCCCCTTCCCGGGGGAGTCACAGGGACCAAGCCCTGGAATATCCCGCGGGCAGAGCAGGGAGGAGAAACGCCGGGATGGGGGATCAGTGCCGGGATCAGTGCCGGGATCAGTGCCGGGATCAGTGCCGGGATCAGTGCCGGGATCCGGGATCAGTCCCGGGATGTGGGATCAGTCCTGGGATCAGTCCTGGGATGATTCCCGGGATGTGGGATCAGTCCTGGGATGTGGGATCAGTGCCGGGATCAGTCCCGGGATGTGGGATCAGTCCTGGGATCCGGGATCATTCCCGGGATCAGTCCCAGGATGTCAGGATCGCTCCTGGGATCCAGGATCACAGCTGGGATGGTGGGATCGGTCCTGGGATCCTTCCCGAGATCATTCCCGGGATGTGACCGATCCGGACCCCCCCAGAGCAGAACTCCGGGGCTTTTTTCCCAAGGTTTCCAATTCCTTGGGAAAGGAATTTTGTGTGTGTGGGGTGCTGCAATTGCTCGGGCATCCCCTAAATCCATGGGAACGTGGATGGCTGGATCCATGGACGGACGGATGGATGGATGAGTGGATCCATGGACGGACAGACAGCCGGACACCCCCTCTGGAGCCATCCCCGCTGTCCTCCCCGCTCCCATCCCCATCTCCAGCCCCCGCGGCTCCTCCCCAGCTCCGATTCCCGGGATTTCCCCCCAGCCTTGGCCGGAGCTCTCGGCCTTTGGCTGCGGGACGGGGACAGTCGGGTCACGTCTGCCCCGGGGGCCGCGCCAGGGCTGCTGCGGACCGGGACACGGGAGAGACACCCACGGTGTCCCCACGGTGTCCCCACGGTGTCCTCAGGGTGTCCCCAGGGTGTCCCCAGGGTGTCCCCACGGTGTCCCCAGGGTGCCCCAGGGTGCCCCAGGATGCCCCAGGGTGTCCCAGGGCGTTCCCAGGGTGTCCCAGGGTGTCCCAGGGTGTCCCCACAGTGCGCCAGGGTGTCCCCATGGTGTCTCCACAGTGCGCCAGGGTGTCCCCAGGATGCCCCAGGGTGTCCCCAGGGTGTCCCCAGGGTGTCCCACAGTGTCCCCACGGTGCCCTAGGGTGTCCCACGGTGTCCCCAAGGTGTCCCCAGGGTGTCCTCGCGGTGTCCCCACAGTGCCCCAGGATGCCCCAGGGTGTCCCAGGGTGTCCCACAGTGTCCCCAGGGTGTCCCCAGGGTGTCCCCAAGGTTTCCCCACGTTGTCCCCACCGTGTCCCCCCTTCATCCAAGGCCACCGAGGAGGGGCTGGAGCCTCCCCCGTCCCCTCCGGGCGGGCCCCGCTGTTCCCCCTTCCCTTCCCCGGCTCCGCTCCCTCGGTGCGGGGGTCCGGCGGCTCCGACCGCGCCAGATGTTTTTGCAACCGCACATCTGGGAACAATCAACCCCGGAGAAAGAACAGCACAGTCCCTTTCATTCTGCTAAACCCCACCTTCCCCCAGCCTCTCCTCCTTCCCCCAGCTTTTCCTCCCCCCATTTTCCTTTCTTTTCTTTTTCTTTCATTCTTTTTGTTTTGCTTTTTTAATTTTTTTTTTTTTTTTAAAAGCTCTCTCCTTGCCAGAGAGTTGGAGAACAAAGGGAATATTAAAGGATTCCATTTATTTTGGCCCCTGACCAGAGGTAAAGAGCTCAGTGCCCCCATCCCCGTTTTCACACATCACCTTTTCCCCAGGGGGGGCCCGGCCCCCAAAATAAATCAGAATAAAAAATCCCTTTCCAGGCTGGAAAAACGAGGGGAAAAAAATAAATCCCGACCAACAAACCCGCAGCTTCCTCCAGGCTTTGGGGTATTTTTAGACTTTTTGGAAGTGGTTAAAAATCTCCAACAACTGTCAGGCCTCAAAGAAGGGCCCCCCTCCCCCAGCACCCCAAAAATCGAGGGTTTGTGAGGTTAAAAAGTTGAATTTTTTTTTTTTTTTCCCAAGGTTTTTCCAAGCTCCCAACCGCTGGAGGTTTCACAAAGCCCCCCCAAAATTGGGGTTCAGCTGCTGGGAGGGGGTCCCCGGAATTCCTGGGAACTGGGGAGGGGGTTTTTCCCTGGCCTGGTCCTTACCAGTGAGTGCCGGCTCTGCCCTCGCCCACCGCCTCGCTCTCCTCTCTCTGCTTCTCCAAAACTCTTGAAATGAGAGTCAAAAAAACCGAAAAAAAACCGAAAAAAAAAAAGAAAAACCAACCCTAAAAACCTCCAACCTCCAGCACGGGGAATCCGCTGGGTCCTAAAGCCACACCTGAGCCGGCCCCTTCCTCCTCCCGCGTTGGGGAGGGGGGAAAACCGGGAAAAACCGGGAAAAACCGGGAAAAAACCACAAAAAACCACAAAAACACACAAATATCCACCCCTGAGAAGCGCTGCTGCCGGGGCCGGGGTGCACCGAGGGGTTTTTGGGTTTTTTTTGGGTTTTTTTGGGTTTTTTTTCGTTTTTTTCCCCCGGCTGGATGAGTTTTGGATCCGAGGAAGCCGCACGGAGCGGGCCGGGGTTTGTGGGGCCGCGGGGAGCGAGGGAGGGAGGGAGGGAAGGAGCAGCTCAGGGGGGTTTCTGTCACCTCTTGGAACAAAAACACCCCAAAATTTGGGATGCTGGGGTCCCAGCTCCCCTCCCGAGGCACGGCTGGATCCCGGTTCCCCCCCAGCAGCGAGGATGCTGCACCCCGAGGGGGATTGATCCCAAAAAGGACCCAAATCCCCCAAATCCCCCAAATCCCCCAAATCCCCCAAACCCCGCTGTTGCCGGCGGGGCGGGGCCGGCCTGGGGCCCCTTTCCCCGCTCCTGGCGCATTCCCGGAGGGATCGGGATCATCCCAAAGCCCCCGAGCCCGGCAGGGACGCGGAGCCGGGGCCGGGGGGCGAATCCCGCAGGTTTGGGGTGAAAAACCAGGAAAGGGAGAGCGGCGGGATGGGGACAGGAGGTGTCTGGAGATGGGAATGGGGATGAGAGAGGAGATTTTCTCCCTTGGGATTGGATTCCTGGCTGAGCACCGGGACAGGGGCTGAGAGCTGCAAAATGCGGGGAAAAAGGGATTTTCAGAGCAGGGTGAGAGACAGACGGGGCTGGAAGGCGCTCCCACCTCCTCTCTGATTTTCCGGGCTGAAGGATGGATGAAAACACCCCAAGGACCCCAAAAACTCCCCCCGAGCTTCTGCCGGCCCCTCCTGCAGCTTTATCCTCAGCCCTGCTCGCCTCCATCCAGGAGCCGCCCGTCAATAATTAATATAACTAATAATTAATATAACTAATCATTAATGTAAATAATAATTCAATAATTCGATAACTCTGCACACCCTCCCGAGGAAATCCCCACGGGCTCCCGGCTGTTCGTGCTCCGAAAAGCGCCAAGAAGGGGCGCGGAGGGTTTTTCCAAGGCTCGGGAATCCTGGAGGAAGCAGCGCAGCCTTGGCCGGGCCTGCAGGAGAGCAGGAAACCTCTTTTACCTTTCCTTGTGCCTCATTTCCTGAGCTAATCCCCGGCTCCCCGGGGCAGGGAGGCGCTCGGGGGGGCTCGGCTTTTCCATGGAAGCGGATCCCGGCGGGAAAAGGCCGGGATGGGGATGCGGGAGGCGCAGACCCTCCCCGGGAGCCGCTCCTTCCCTCGGGGATGCGGCGGCTCCGCTTTTTCCTCGGTGGTTTTGGGGTCTCGGCCAGGACACCTGGGATTTTTCCAGCCGCTGTTGTTATTTTCTAGGAAATTCCAGCTGGAGAGAGGTCGCTCCGTTTGGGTTTTTTTATTGGGATTGATGGGTCTCTGGGAATCCCGGCGGGGTCATCCCTGGCTCCGCTCCCTGCTTTCGAGCATCGAGCCCGGCTGGGAAAAGGAGGTGACCCCAAAACCTCGAGGTGACCCCAAAACCTCGAGGTGACCCCAAAACCTCCTCCTGCCCCATCCCCACCCCCAGCGCGCAGCAGGGACGAGCAGCCAAGAAAATAAAGTGTTAATTTATTGGAGAAGAGCCGTGAGAGCCCCGAGGGGATCCCCGAGGGGTCGGGGGGAGTTAAAAAATAGAATTTGTGGGGTCTGGGGCGCTGCAGAGGTCCCGGCCCGAAGCAGGGGGGCTCTGCCCGAGCATTCCCGGCGGAAAAGGGATGGGGACGGAGCCAGGGGCAGGGGGGGATGTAAACTCCCTACACATCTAGAGGGGATTTGGGGTCACAGTGACACTGCTGGGGACACCAGGGACCCCTCCCGGCCCCCAGCCGCGGGTGGCCAGCGTGGGGGGAGTGGGGGAATCCTGCGGGAAGAGCTGGGATGGATCCTCCTCTTCCTCTGGGTCTCCTCACCTGATCCTCCTCCTCCTCCTCCTCCTCCTGTGGCCACGGGGTCAGGGTGGATATGGGATCACCATGGATATGGGATCAGGGTGGATATGGGATCACCATGGATATGGGATCACCATGGATATGGGATCAGCGTGGATATGAGATCAGGGATATGGGATCAGGGTGGATATGGGATCAGTGTAGATATGGGATCAGGCTGGATATGGGATCACCATGGCTGTGGGATCAGGGTGGATATGGGATCACCATGGATATGGGATCAGGGTGGATATGGGATCACCATGGATATGGGATAAGGGATATGGGATAAGGGATATGGGATCAGGGTGGATATGGGATCGGGGTGGATATGGGATCAGGGATATGGGATCAGGGATATGGGATCAGGGTGGATATGGGATCAGTGTAGATATGGGATCAGGCTGGATATGGGATCACCATGGCTGTGGGATCAGGGTGGATATGGGATAAGGGATATGGGATCACCATGGATATGGAATCAGGGTGGATGTGGGATCACCACGGAATCAATGTGGATATGGGATCACCATGGCTGTGGGATCAGAGTGAATATGGGATCAGTGTGACCATGGGATCACCGTGGCCACGGGATCAATGTGGATATGGGATCACCATGGCTGTGGGATCACTGTGGCCACAGGATTCACATCTGCAGTGCCGAGGGATCCCGCCCGCCGCGTCCCCGCGTTTTCCGGGATCAATAAATTAAGGAAGCGCCCGAGGGCTGGGGCAGAGAGCACAGCTGGCACAGCTGGCACAGCTGGCACTGCTGGCACAGCTGGCACTGCTATCTCACAGCCAGGGACATCCTGGGTGTGGCAAACAGGGGCTGCTCCAGGGGCGGCCAGGCCGGCTGCTGCTGGCTCAGCTCCTTCTCCAGCCTCTTGAAAAGCTTCTTGGAGGCTTTTTTCCGGCGCAGCCTTCGGAAGCAGCCCAGCAATCCGTGATCCAGGGCGGTCTGGGAAACGGGGAGGGGAAAAAAGGGGTTGGGGGAGGAAAGGAGAGCCCCGTGCCCATCCCAAATCCCACCCTGACCCACCTCCAGCGCGAAGGCGGCGAAGAAGTTGAGGGCGGCGATGCCCAAGAGGAGCAGCTTGAAACTGAAATCCTCGATGGGCTGGAGCTTGAGCAGGGATTTGGGAAAGCCCAGGGGGTAGAGGGTCAGCCAGCCCATCAGGCCGAAGAGCAGGACGAGCACGAGCAGGAAGAGCACTGGGGGCGAGAGGGGCCGCGTGAGGGGCGGCAGGAGGGCTGGTGGCCCTCGCCGTGGCCGTGTCCTCACCGTTGGTGTAGAGGGGCTCGCGGAAGGGGTGGCCCTTGGACATGGCCACGGCCAGGATCAGGTACTGGAAGCCGCTGACGCAGAACAGGACGGTGTTCTCGTAGTTGGGCAGGTTCTGGGGCGCTGTCACCGTGCTGTTCAGGGGCACGTACCTGCGGAGGGGACAGGCTCAGCAAGACAGCACCCCTTGTTCTCCAGTGTAAATAATAATAATAATAATAATAATAATAATAATAATAATAATAATAATAATAATAATAATAATAATAATAATAATAATAATAATAATAATGATGATGATAATGATAATAATAATAATAATAATGATAATAATAATAATTATGATGATAATAATAATGATAATGATAATAATAATAATGATAATAATAATAACAATAACAACAATAATAATAAATAATAATAATTAATAATAATAATTATAATAATAATAACAATAATAATAATAATGATAATAATAATAATGATAATAATAATGATAATGATAATGATAATAATAATAATAATGATAATAATAATAATAACAACAACAACAATAATAATAAATAATAATAAATAATAATATTAATAGTAATATTAATAATAATAACAATAATAACAATAATAACAATAATAACAATAACAATAACAATAACAATAACAATAATAATAATAATAATAATAATAATAATAATAATAATAATAATAATAGTAATAATCCTGGGCTGCGCCGCAACCTCAGCGCCGTCCCCACCGCCAAACCCACGGGGAACCAGGGCAGGTTCAGACGGGATATTGGGAAAAGTTTCCTCTTGGGGAGGGCTGCAAAGCCCTGGAAAAGGGGAGGCCAGGTGTGGAATCAGCACCCCTGGAGTGCCAGAATAATCCACGTTTGCAGCACTCGGGGCTCAGCAGCAAACAGGGGCTGACGCTCGGACTCCGTGAGCCTTCCCAAGCCCGCGATCCCGCGATCCCCGGAGCTGGGGGTTTGGATTTTGGGGCGCTCACCAGCTCTGCGAGACGGTGATGAAGTAGCTGAGGACCTGCACGGCGATGAGCAGGGCTGTCTGCAGCAGGAGGCTGCCCAGCACCAGCGCGCTGATCAGGGCTCCCTGCGGCCGCCGCACGCCCAGCGCCGGCGCCGGCCCCGCGCGCCCCATCAGCACCGCCACCGTGGTGGTGATCACCAGGTCGAAGAACAGGAACTGGAAATCGCTCAGGTTGGTGTTGATCTGGGGAGGAGGGGAGGGAGAGGCTCAGATCCATTGGATTTTCTGTTTTTTCATGGATTTGTGATCCCAAGGTTCTTTAGAGAACTCCACGCACGGTGTCAGCGCTCTCGCTTTGGGCAGACAAAATTCCTCTCCAGGGCTGGCAATCGAGGACACCTCACTGCCTCAGAGCCCCAGAAATGGAAACAAAAGGGACTTGGGGACAGCAAACTTGGGCTAAATGACTTCATTACCTGCAGCTGGAATTGCAGGATTAACCCCCAATGTGCCAATGGACCAAACTCACACAAGTGTGAAAAGCCAAAGTGAGCCGTGGAACATTTTGGGTGCAGCCCCTGGGGGCCCAAAACGCACCTGAGGCCCTTCAGTAAATAAATAAAAACCAGTTTTGCTTTTGATTCCCTTAATTTCGCCTGGCCTCTGTTTGCAGGGAGCCCCACAAGGAATCCTGGAGGGAAACAGGAATTCGGGGAGGGACTCACGGTGTAGAGCAGGAGCACGGACACGAACTGCACCAGGCTGTACAGGGCCATGTACTTGAAGACCCCAAAGGAGGTGACCAAGGAGCACCGGCCCTCCCTGGAGATGGGGACACGGCGTCACCACCGGCGTCCCCTCCCTGGGAGCCATCCCCAGGGGAGGGCGGCGCTCCCGGGGTTCCCGCGCTCACCGGATCACCCTGGGCACGCACTCGATGGTGGCCACGCGGGAGGTGAAGGGCGAGGCCACCGACGCCTCGGCCTCGGACAGGGAGATGCCGACGTCGGCCGCACGCAGCGCCCCGCAGTCGTTGGCACCGTCCCCGCACATCCCCACGCAGTAACTGAGGGAAAGGGACCCCAAATTCCTCAGGGAATGGGGAAAGGGATCACACATTCCTCAGGGAATGGGGAAAGGGATCCCAAATTCCTCAGGGAATGGGGAAAGGGACCCCAAATTCCTCAGGGAATGGGAAAGGGACCCCACATTCCTCAGGGAATGGGGAAAGGGATCCCACATTTCTCAGGGAATGGGGAAAGGGATCCCACATTCCTCAGGGAATGGGGAAAGGGACCCCAAATTCCTCAGGGAATCCGGGAAAGGGATCCCACATTCCTCAGGGAATGGGGAAAGGGATCCCAAATTCCTCAGGGAATCCGGGAAAGGGATCCCACATTCCTCAGGGAATGGGAAAGGGACCCCAAATTCCTCAGGGAATGGGGAAAGGGATCCCAAATTCCTCAGGGAATGGGGAAAGGGACCCCAAATTCCTCAGGGAATGGGGAAAGGGATCCCACATTCCTTAGGGAATGGGGAAAGGGACCCCACATTCCTCAGGGAATCCGGGAAAGGGATCCCACATTCCTCAGGGAATGGGGAAAGGGATCCCACATTCCTCAGGGAATCCGGGAAAGGGATCCCACATTCCTCAGGGAATGGGGAAAGGGATCCCACATTCCTCAGGGAATGGGGAAAGGGACCCCACATTCCTCAGGGAATGGGGAAAAGAACCCTACACTTCTTAGGGAGTGGGGAAAGGGACGCTTGGAGTGTCTCCCACCCTGTAATTCCAGGATTGCTCCCCCAGGATCCATCCCTGGATCCATCCCTGTGATCCATCCCTGGATCCATCCCTGGGATCCATCCCTGGATCCATCCCCGGGATCTTACTCGAGCTCCTGCAGGCTGCACACCAGCTGTGTCTTCTGCTCGGGCAGCATGCGGGCAAACACCGTGGCCCGGAGCAGGATCTGACAACGGGAAACGTCCGTCAGCGTCCGGCGGCATTCCCGGCTGGACACGGCACTGGGAATGTCCAGCAGAGCACTGGGAATGTCCAGCAGAGCACTGGGAATGTCCAGCAGAGCACTGGGAATCCTCAGCAGAGCGCTGGGAATGTCCAGCAGGGCACTGGGAATGTCCAGAGGGGAACAGGGAATGTCCAGCGGGGAACAGGGAATGTCCAGCGGGGAACAGGGAATGTCCAGTGGGGAACAGGGAATGTCCAGCAGGGCACTGGGAATGTCCAGAGGGGAACAGGGAATGTCCAGTGGGGAACAGGGAATGTCCAGCAGGACACTGGGAATGTCCAGCAGGGAACAGGGAATCTCAGAGCAGCCCAAGAAAGCCCTGCAGGGAGCTCTGGTTTGGAGCTGTGAGGTGAAACCCTGGAGATTCCAAACGGGTGGAAGGGTCCCCAGCCCATACGGGGGGATCCCTGCTGAACCCTGGGATCCCTGCTGAACCCTGGGATCCCTGCTGAACCCTGGGATCCCTGCTGAACCCTGGGATCCCTGCTGAGCCCTGGGATCCCTGCTGAACCCTGGGATCCCTGCTGAACCCTGGGATCCCTGCTGAGCCCTGGGATCCCTGCTGAGCCCTGGATCCCTGGAAGGTTCCCTCCTCACCCTGGGCAGGAGCTCGGCGAAGTGCTCGCACACCACCTGGAAGGATTTCCCGTTGAGGGCCAAGTGGCAGTGCCGGGCTGGGAGGGAGGAGCTGTCCCGCTGCTGCTGCAGGCCCTGCTGGGAAACAGCTCCAGAGCTCAGCCCCAGCGGGAATGGATCCCCAAAATCCCCATCCCACTGCTGCAGACCCTGCTGG
This sequence comes from Periparus ater, assembly GCA_032357785.1. Lineage (NCBI taxonomy): Eukaryota > Metazoa > Chordata > Aves > Passeriformes > Paridae > Periparus > Periparus ater. The sequence continues at coordinate 4,471,744 of CM063628.1, forward strand.
GAAACAGCTCCAGAGCTCAGCCCCAGTTTGGAATTGATCCCCAAAATCCCCATCCCTCTGCTGCAGGCCCTGCTGGGACACAGCTCCACAGCTCAGCCCCAGCGGGAATGGATCCCCAAAATCCCCATCCTGGTGCTGCAGGCCCTGCTGGGAAACAGCTCCAGAGCTCAGCCCCAGCGAGAATGGATCCCCAAAATCCCCATCCCACTGCTGCAGACCCTGCTGGGAAACAGCTCCAGAGCTCAGCCCCAGTTTGGAATTGATCCCCAAAATCCCCATCCTGCTGCTGCAGACCCTGCTGGGACACAGCTCCAGAGCTCAGCCCCAGTTTGGAATTGATCCCCAAAATCCCCATCCCTCTGCTGCAGGCCCTGCTGGGAAACAGCTCCAGAGCTCAGCCCCAGTTTGGAATTGATCCCCAAAATCCCCATCCCTCTGCTGCAGGCCCTGCTGGGACACAGCTCCAGAGCTCAGCCCCAGTTTGGAATTGATCCCCAAAATCCCAATCCTGCTGCTGCAGGCCCTGCTGGGACACAGCTCCAGAGCTCAGCTCCAATCCCCTGCAGGCTGGGGCAGCAGGAATGGATCCCAAAATCCCCACTCCCAGAGGGGCTGTTTGGGGTCCCGGAGCAGCATCCACCAGGGGATGTTTGGAGCTGCCCCGATGCGCTCCCAGGGAAAGGCCGGAGCCGCTCCCGGAGGATGGATTTATGAGGAGCAGGATCACAGCTGTAACTGCCTCCAAGGATAATAAAATATAAAAATAACCAGGCTGGAAAAACCCTTCCCACCCCTGGCCAGGCTGGAGCACTCTGGGATAGTGGAAGGTGGCCCTGCCCATGGAATGGGATGAGCTTTCAGGTCCCTTCCAACCCAACCCATTCTGGAATCCCGGGATTCCCAGGGCTGCGGAGAAAGCTGGATTTGGGGGACTCCATTTCACAGAAACTGGGAAGGAATTCCTCCCTGGGAGGGTGGGGAGGCCCTGGCACAGGTGCCCAGAGCAGCTGTGGCTGCCCCTGGATCCCTGGAAGTGCCCAAGGCCAGGCTGGATGGGGCTGGGAGCTCCTGGGATTATGGGAGATGCCCATGGAATGGGATGAGCCTTAAGATCCCACCAACACCAACGATGCTGGAACTCCGTGATCCCACAAAACCCCAGTCTGGGCTCCCAGAAGGAGCTCTGGGCTCTCACCTCGGGCTGCTCCTCGCCCTGGGAATGCTCAGCCAGGACGAACTTGAGGCTGGCGGGTTTGTCGTGGCCGGGCGGCGAGGCGGTGACGAAGACCACGCGCTCCCTGGGCTCCAGCATGCGGCACCCCCGCGCCACGTTCATGGCTGTCAGCATGTTGTCCCCTGCCAGGGACACGGGGGGGGCTTCAGGAAGGAGATTTTGGCATTGCTAGGATGAGAGGAGCAGCTCCAAGGTGCCACCTCCCCTCTCCTGGCCACCTTGGGAGTTTGATTCCCTCTTCTCCAGAAGCTCCTGCCCGCCCTGCCCCATGGGAATGTGGTTCCTGTTCTGGAAAACAGCCAGAGGTGACTCCGCACCCACCCATCAGCCACGGAGTTTGGGATTTCAGCACAGCAATATTTAGGGGATGGGCAGCAGAACAATGAGCTCTGCCACGCCCTGAGCCCAGCAGCGGATCCGGCATCCACGGGCAGGGATGGATGAACAGGACCCAGGAATCCTCGTGGTGTCCCCACAGCTGCTTCAGACGTGGATTCCTGGTGGGGTTCCCAAGGTGGGGCTCCTGATGGGATTCCTGGTGGGATTTTCAGTGGGATTCCCAGGGTGGGATTCCAGGTGGGATTCCTGATGGGATTCCCGGTGGGATTCCCGGTGGGACTCCTGGTGGGACTCCTGATGGGATTCCTGGCAGGATTCCTGGTGGGATTCCCAGGGTGGGGCTCCTGGTGGGATTCCTGGTGGGATTCCTAGTGGGGTTCCCAAGGTGGGGCTCCTGGTGGGGTTCCTGGGGTGGGATTCCTGGTGGGACTCCTGATGGGATTCCTGGCAGGATTCCCAGTGGGATTCCCGGTGGGATTCCCGGTGGGAAAGCCGTTTCCCATCACCCACTGCCCGGCGCTGTCCGTGTGCTGTCCCCCCAGGGTCACCTGTCACCATGACAGGCCGGATGTTGGCGCTCCGCAGCAGCTGGATCACCGGCGCCGACTCCGGCTTCAGGACGTTCCTCATCACCAGGAAGCCCAGGAAGCTCAGGCCGCTCTCCACCGAGTCCCTGGTGGGAGACAAGGAGCCTTTCATCGCCTCCAGCACCAGCAGGGAGGATCGAGGGGTGTGGAGAGCTAAAATCCATCAAGGAACCAGCCAGGGATTCCCTCCCGTGTGGATCAGGGTGGAATTCCCTGCAGGAAACGCTGGGAGCGAGAGAGAAGGCGGAGAGAGGAAGCGTTGGCACCGACCTGGGGAGCTGCAGGGCCTCCTCAAAGGTGGCCACCGAGCTCAGGGCTTTGCAGGCCAGCGCCAGGACCCGGAACCCGTCGGTGGTGTAGCGCCGGAGCATCTGGGAGAAATCCGGGGGCACTGGAAAAGTGAGGCCAGAACGGCTCTGGAGAGGGGACACGGAGCTCTGGGGGTTGGGTTTCACCAGCAGCTCCTCCTCAGCGAGCCTGGAGAGCCCAGCATGGGCTGGGGGAAGTTCTTCCACCTCAAGGAGCCTGGAAACCCCAAATGGGGCTGGGGGAAGTTCTTCCCACCCCAAGGAGCCTGGAAATCCCAAATTGGGCTGTGAGAAGCCCCCAACCCCACTCCCCATCTTCTGGCTCCCGTTTCCTTTCCCTCCTGTGGCTGGAGCCGCCCCAAAAGCCTTTTGGAGCTGCCCCACGGCATTCCCGAGGATAATTCCTTGTGGGATGAGCAGCAGGGCTGCGGGGCTGGGGGTGAGCCCACCTCCCAGTACCAACCAGTTTCCTTCCTGCACAGACTGGCCACCATCTCCGGGGCGCCCTTGGTGTAGGCGTGGGCCGAGGCCTCCCCGGGCAGCTTGACCAGGACGCTCATCCTCTGCAGGGAGGAGGAGAAGGGGAAACGCCGCAGGATCCCCAGCGGGGCCTGGTGCCTCTGCGGAGAGCGGGCGGGCTCAGGGATCCCTCCCGGAGCCGCGAATTCCTCTGGGATGCAGGAGCGGAGGGAGATGCTCCATGGCCTTACCCTGTCCTGAGGCTGCTCCTCCTCTGGTGGGGGCTTCACCACGGCCAAGACCTTCATCCCGAAGCGCTGGAACGGCGCGAGCTCCCCTTCCTCCTCCTCCTCCTCCTCCTCCATCACCTCCAGCCGCTGAAAACAGAGAGGGCAAACACCCCTGCCGAGCTCATCCAGCCGGCACCCCCGACACCTCCCCGCCCAGCTCCCGCCTCACCCAGCCGGTGGATTCCAGCATTTTGACGTCCACGGGGTCCCCGACGAGCTGTCCCCGCAGCGGCGACACGGCGTGGCAGCTGGCCAGCGCGTAGAGCAGCGCTCCGGCGGGCAGGCACCGCGGCTCGGGCACCATGGGCAGGAACCTCTGCCGCTCCAGGGGCACCACTCCCCACACATCCAGCCCCTCCTGGGTCAGCGTCCCCGTCTGTGGGCACAGCCGGTCATGCCGTGGGTCCCGGCGCCCCCACGGCCGGCGCTGCCCACCAGGTGTGCCCGGCTCACCTTGTCGAAGCACACCAGGCGCAGTTTCCCACCCGGTGTGCCCGGCTCACCTTGTCAAAGCACACCAGGCGCAGTTTCCCACCCCGGGGACCCAGCTCACCTTGTCAAAGCACACCAGGCACAGTTTCCCACCCCTGGGACCTGGCTCACCTTGTCGAAGCACACCAGGCACAGTTTCCCACCCCTGGGACCTGGCTCACCTTGTCGAAACACACCAGGCACAGTTTCCCACCCGGTGTGCCCAGCTCACCTTGTCGAAACACACCAGGCACAGTTTCCCGCCCAGGGGACCCAGCTCACCTTGTCGAAACACACCAGGCACAGTTTCCCACCCTGGGGACCCAGCTCACCTTGTCCAAGCACACCAGGCGCAGTTTCCCACCCGGTGTGCCCAGCTCACCTTGTCCAAGCACACCAGGCGCAGTTTCCCACCCGGTGTGCCCGGCTCACCTTGTTGAAACACACCAGGCGCAGTTTCCCGCCCCAGGGACCCAGCTCACCTTGTCGAAGCACACCAGGCACAGTTTCCCACCCGGTGTGCCCGGCTCACCTTGTCGAAGCACACCAGGCGCAGTTTCCCACCCCGGCGACCCGGCTCACCTTGTTGAAACACACCAGGCACAGTTTCCCACCCCAGGGGACCCGGCTCACCTTGTCGAAGCACACCAGGCACAGTTTCCCACCCGGTGTGCCCAGCTCACCTTGTCGAAGCACACCAGGCACAGTTTCCCACCCCAGGGACCCAGCTCACCTTGTCGAAGCACACCAGGCGCAGTTTCCCGCCCAGGTTGATGCGGGGAGGGCTGATGCAGAAGATCCCCTGCTTTTTCAGCCGGTTCTGCGCGTAGATGGTGCCCACGGTCATGGCGGCCGGCAGCGCCGGGGGCACGATGACGGTGACCAGGTCCAGGGCGCGGATGATGATCTGTCCCACGGGGACCTGGGGAGGGAAGAGGAGGAGGAAGAGGGGCGGGCAGCCTTCCTCCGCTGGATCCCCGAGGGTTCCCCGGCTCTGCCAGCCCTACCTGGTTCCTGACCAGGATGAGGATGCTGTACAAGGTGCCGATGAGAGCTGTGCCGGGGGAGAACGGGCTCGGTCACGGAACAACAGCTCGGCCCTAATCCCATTCCAAGGAATTTGGCTGCTCCGGGACGCGCCTCCGAGCCCAGACCTACCCAGGACGGCGAGGAACAGCACGAACTTCACAGCGTCCTTGTAGAACTTGAAGCTCACGGGCTTGGGGTAGAGGATGGAGCTGATCAGGTCCCCCTTGGCCGTGCAGAACCCTGCGGGACAGGCAGGACGTCAGCGCCTCCGAGGGCACGGATTGACCCCGGGATTGACCCCGGGATTTGTGCCGGGATTTGTGCCGGGATTGTGCCGGGATTGTGCTGGGATTGTGCCGGGATTTGTGCCGGGATTTGTGCCGGGATTTGTGCCAGGACTTTGCCAGGATTTGTGCCGGGATTTGTGCCGGGATTTGTGCTGGGATTGTGCCGGGATTTGTGCCAGGATTGTGCTGGGATTGTGCTGGGATTGTGCTGGGATTGTGCTGGGATTTTTGCCGGGATTGTGCCAGGATTGTGCCGGGATTTTTGCCAGGATTGTGCCAGGATTGTGCCGGGATTGTGCCAGGATTGTGCTGGGATTGTGCCGGGATTGTGCCAGGATTTTTGCCGGGATTGTGCCGGGATTTGTGCCAGGATTTTTGCCGGGATTGTGCCGGGATTTGTGCCGGGATTGTGCCGGGATTTGTGCCAGGATTTTTGCCGGGATTGTGCCAGGATTGTGCTGGGATTTGTGCCGGGATTGTGCCGGGATTTGTGCCAGGATTTTTGCCGGGATTGTGCCAGGATTGTGCTGGGATTTGTGCCGGGATTGTGCTGGGATTGTGCCGGGATTGTGCCAGGATTTTTGCCAGGATTGTGCCGGGATTGTGCCAGGATTGTGCCAGGATTGTGCCGGGATTTGTGCCAGGATTGTGCCAGGATTGTGCCAGGATTTGTGCCGGGATTGTGCCAGGATTTTTGCCAGGATTGTGCCAGGATTTGTGCCGGGATTGTGCCGGGATTTGTGCCGGGATTGTGCCAGGATTGTTCCAGGATTTTTGCCAGGATTTTTGCCGGGATTGTGCCCCACCTGTGCGGGTGACCACGGCCAGCACCTCCCCGCCCACGTAGGCCTTGGCCTGGATGAGCTGCGTGCCGCAGAACAGCGTGTGCCGCCGGTGCTCCTCGGGGCCGTACGCGGCCCCCGCCGCCTGCCCGCCCGCCGGCAGCGGCGTCTTCATCACCGGCACGCTCTCCCCTGCCGGAACATTCCGGAGTGTCACCCCAGGGCGGGGGGAAAGGCAACTCTGACTGAATCCCGTGGGAATGTGATGCTTTGGGATTCAGATTTTGTGTCTCCAGACCCTGCTCAGTGCCCAGCTCCGATCCCCACGTCCTGTCAGCTGCTGCTCGCCCGTTTTATTCAGACAAAACAAACCCAAGGGCACCTGACAGCCCCAGGCCCCGCAAAGGATCAACAAAATGAGTTATTAAAACTTTAATAAATTCATTACCTGCAGCTGTAATTGGGGGATTGACCCCTGATAATGGAGTAAATTTATAATTGTGTAAAAAACCCGTGGGCATCGTCCACCTGAGTGCCCCAGGGGTATCTGTGGGAGGCCTTTAATAAATATCCATCAACACCCAATTAAATACTAAAATAAAAATAAAAATACCCCTAAATACAAAATTAAATTCTAAAATAAAAATACCCATAAATACCATATTGTGTACTAAAATAAATACTAAAATAAATACTGATATTCCTTTAGCCTTGTCCCCTCTCTGCCAGGCAGCCACTCTGAGGCACCGATGTGTTGGGATGGGGTCACCGGTCAGCAGCTCTCACTGACCATGCACTCACCGGTCAGCAGCTCTCTCTGACCATTCACTCACCGGTCAGCAGCTCTCACTGGTCAGCAGCTCTCACTGACCATTCACTCACTGGTCAGCAGGCTCTCGTTGACCATGCACTCATCGGTCAGCAGCTCTCACTGACCATTCACTCACAGGTCAGCAGCTCTCACTGACCATTCACTCACAGGTCAGCAGCTCTCATTGACCATTCACTCACTGGTCAGCAGCTCTCACTGGTCAGCAGCTCTCATTGACCATTCACTCACTGGTCAGCAGCACTCACTGACCATGCACTCACCAATCTGCAGCTCTCATTGACCATTCACTCACCAATCAGCAGCTCTCACTGACCATTCACTCACCGGTCAGCAGCTCTCGTTGACCATGCACTCACTGGTCAGCAGCTCTCACTGGTCAGCAGGCTCTCACTGACCATTCACTCACCGGTCAGCAGGCTCTCGTTGACCATGCACTCACTGGTCAGCAGCTCTCACTGGTCAGCAGGCTCTCGTTGACCATTCACTCACCGGTCAGCAGCTCTCGTTGACCATGCACTCACTGGTCAGCAGCTCTCACTGGTCAGCAGCTCTCTCTGACCATTCACTCACAGGTCAGCAGGCTCTCTCTGACCATGCACTCACCGGTCAGCAGGCTCTCGTTGACCATTCACTCACCGGTCAGCAGGCTCTCGTTGACCATGCACTCTCCGGTCAGCAGCGCGGCGTCGCAGGGCAGCAGCGCTCCGGCCGCGGGCAGCCGGATGCAGTCCCCGGGCACCAGCTCCGCTGAGCTGACCACCAGCTCCTCTGGAAAACAACAAGCCCTGAGGAAGGCAGCAAGGTGCCATCCCGAGCGGTGAGAGCGGCACCAAGGCCTGTGGACAGCCAGGATTTGGGCAGTGTGAATAAACGGAACCTCTGGAGGAACCCCAGGGATTCCCAGAGCTGGGAAGAGCAGGAGGAAAAGGGCTGGTGGGACAGGGCAGGGATTCACTGTGGGGATTATCCTCCTGATCAGTGTCTCTCTCTCTCTCTCTCTCTTTCCCTGAAATCTCCTGGTAAATTCAATCCATATTGGCTCTGGAATGTGGTCTCGTTTGCACCTCCTTTGGGCAGGGGCATTTTTACTAATTGGACCCCAAAATTATTCCAGTGTCTCATAAGATTATTCCCATGTATCCCAATGCCATTCCTGTTTTATAGCATTAGTCCCATATATCATATCATTATTCCCATGTATCCCAATGCCATTTCTGTCTTATATCATTATTCCCACGTATCATATTGTTATTCCCATGTATCCCAACGTTATTCCCAGGTATCCCAATGCAATTCCCATGTTTAATAACATTATTCCCATGTATCCCAACGTTATTCCCATATATCATATCATTATTCCCATATATCATATCATTATTCCCGTATATCATATCATTATTCCCATGTATCCAAACATTATTCCCATGTATCCCAATGTTATTCCCATTTATCATATCATTATTCCCATATATCATATCATTATTCCCATGTATCCAAACATTATTTCCATGTATCCAAACATTATTTCCATGTATCCCAAGGTTATTCCCATGTATAATAACGTTACTCCCATTTATCCCAACGTTATTCCCATTTATCCCAAGGTTATTCCCACGTATAATAACGTTATTCCTGCATTTCCCAACCTGTTCCCCATTCCCACCTCTCCCAGTGCTATTTTGGTGCGGAACCCAGATCCCAAAGGACACTCCATCCCAACACCTATCCCATAAATCCCAACACCCATCCCAACACCCAACACCCATCCCAACACTCATCCCACAAATCCCAACACCCATCCCAACACCCATCCCACAAATCCCAACACCAATCCCAACACCAATCCCAACACCCATCCCAACACCCATCCCACAAATCCCAACACCCATCCCACAAATCCCAACACCCATCCCAACACCCATCCCACAAATCCCCCCTCTCACCTCCGCCGGGCCGCCGCACCCGGACCCCCACGGACATCTTGGCCATGTCCCGCAGCGTGGTGCTTTGCTGGGAGGGAGAGAGGGAACAATCAAAACCCACCTTCAAAAAAAAAAAACCCCAAAACCTGGGAAAACATCCCTAAAAACGGTCTGGGGGGCTGGGGAGGGGGAGAGCTGGGACGGGGCTGTCCCCACCCACCTTGCGGGTCTCGTAGAGGGACAGCCCCAGCGAGAAGGTGGAGATGAGGAAGATGCAGGCGGCGTAGTAATAATAGGCATCGCACACCCACAGCACCATGCTGAGCACTTGGAACAGGTAGAAGGGATTCAGCACCTGCAGCAAGGAGCAAAACCAGGTTCGGGAGCGGGGAGAGCTCCTGGCAGAGCTCCTTGGGGTGGAGAGCATCCCCCAGCCCGGCAGGAGAGCTCCAGGCGCCCTGGGGTGGGAGAAAATCCAGCAGGAGAAAATCCCAGGCTCCTGGGACTGGGGAGAGCTTCCTCCAGCCCAGTATGAGAGCTCCAGGTTCCTGGGGGTGGGAGAACTTCCTCCATCCCAGTATGAGAGCTCCAGGTTCCTGGGGGTGGGAGAACTTCCTCCATCCCAGTATGAGAGCTCCAGGTTCCTGGGGGTGGGAGAGCTTCCTCCATCCCAATAGGAGAGCTCCGGAATCCTGGGACTGGGGAGAGCTTCCTCCAGCCCAGTATGGGATTTCCAGGCTCCTTGGGGTGGGAGAACTTCCTCCATCCCAATATGAGAGCTCCAGGCTCCCTGGAAATGAGGAGAGCTTCCTCCAGCCCAGTATGGGATTTCCAGGCTCCTGGGACTGGGGAGAGCTTCTCCCATCCCAGTATGAGAGCTCCAGGTTCCTGGGACTGGGGAGAACTTCCTCCATCCCAATATGAGAGCTCCAGAATCCTGGGACTGGGGAGAGCTTCTCCCATCCCAGTATGAGAGCTCCAGGTTCCTGGGACTGGGCAGAGCTTCCTCCAGCCCACCATGGGATTTCCAGGCTCCTTGGGGTGGGAGAACTTCCCTCAACCCATCATGGCATTTCCAGCTGGGAGGAATTTCTCCAGGCTCCTTGGAGGAGGAAAAGCTTCCCCCCAGCCCATCGTGAGCCCTCCAGGCTCCTTTCCCTGGGGCTGGCATCCCCCAAACCCTCCATCCCCATGGATTTCCCTATGGATCCTGTCCCAGTCCAACTTCCACGGCTCCACCTCCCCCCGAAATCCTCTCCTGCCTTCCCAAGGGCCGGGAGGGGGACAGGGAGCAGGGGAGGGATCCGTCCTGGGAAAATCCACTTGGAAATCCACCCGGAACCCACCTCCTCCACCAGGAGCCTGGCGTAGGACTTGACGGACACCTCGATGAGGTTGGGGCCGTAGATCTTCCTCCTGCAGGGGGGGAAGGACACGGAGGGAGTTGGATCCTTGGGGAAGGACAGGGAAGGAGTTTTAACCTTGGGAAAGGAATTTTATCCTTAGGGAAGGAGTTTTAACCTTGAGAAAGGAATTTGATCCTTGGGAAAGGAGAAGGAGGGAGTTTTAACCTTGGGGAAGGAATTTGATCCTTGGGAAAAGAGAGGGAAGAAGTTTTATCCATGGAAAAGGAAAGGTGAAGGAGTTTTATCCCTAGGAAAAGAGGGAAGGAGTTTCATCCTTGGGAAAAGCTGAATTTCCAGCCCAAGGGCCCCTCATCCTGAGCTGAGCTGGGTTATGCTGGAGGAGCCAGTCCCAGGAATTCCCAGGAATTCCATCCCAGCGGGCAGTGTGGGCTCTGAGCACAAGGAAAGCCGAGGCTCCAGGATTTCCTGCTCCCTGGAAAAGCCCCGTCCGTGCTTCCCAGGAAGCTGCCAGCCCCCACCTGGCGCTGTGCTCCTGCTGGTCCAGCCCGGCCTGGCACAGGTGCAGCTCCGCACACGTCCAGCCCTCGTCCAGGACGCTGCAGCAAAGGAAAACAGGGAAAGCGAGTCCCGGGCAGCGGGAGCGGCGGAACAAACAGCACGGCCAAGTCCTTGGGACAAACCCCCGCTTTGGAAAGGGAGAGTGCCCTGTTCCTTGGCCTCTCCGCAGCCCACGGCTGCCAAGGGAAGGCAACAAAAGGGGCACAGTTCGGCTCTGCCAAACCGCCCCGGCCGGTTCCCCGTGCCCGGGAGTGCCCCCAGGCACCAGGGATGGCTCCAAAGGCCTGCGAGAGATGAGGGTGATGCCTCAGGATTTTGGCTTTTCTGTTTTTTCGTGGATTTGTGACCCTGAGGTTCTTTAGAGCTCTGAACTCCACACACGGTGTCAGCGCTCTCGCTTTGGGCAGACAAAATTCCTCTCCAGGGCTGGCAATCGAGGACACCTCACTGCCTCAGAGCCCCAGAAATGGAAACAAAAGGGACTTGGGGACAGCAAACTTGGGCTAAATGACTTCATTACCTGCAGCTGGAATTGCAGGATTAACCCCCAATGTGCCAATGGACCAAACTCACACAAGTGTGAAAAGCCAAAGTGAGCCGTGGAACATTTTGGGTGCAGCCCCTGGGGGCCCAAAACACACCTGAGGCTCTTCAGTAAATAAATAAAAACCAGTTTTGCTTTTGATTCCCTTGATTTCACCTGGCCTCTGTTTGCAGGGAGCCCTGCAAAGCATCAAGGGGGCAGGAGGATTCAGGAGGGAGCTGGGAATGGAGGGATCCAGGAGGGATCTGAAGGATCTGGGAATGCCGGGATCCAGGAGGGAGCTGGGAATGGAGGGATCCAGGCGGGATCTGAGGGATCTGGGAATGCCGGGATCCAGGAGGGATCTGAAGGATCTGGGAATGCCGGGATCCCGGAATACCTGACCCTGCAGAAGGCCTGCCGCCGCTCCAGCCACACGTAGCGCATTCCCTGGAACAGGTAATACCTCAGGATGTTCTTCTGCCGGACAGGGACGGGAAAACGCGGTGTGAGGGGGATGTGAGGGGACAGGCAGAGGGGTCGGAGGTTGGGAAGGTCCCGGGTGCCACCTCGTCCTTGTCGTGGAGCCGGACGGTGTCGCGGCTCTCCTCCTCATCCGGCACCCCGACGGCCACGCTGCTCCTGCGCTCCTGCTGCGCCCCGGGGTGCTGCTCCAGGCTGCTCCGGGGGGAACCGGCCTCAGAGCCCGGCCTGCCATGATCCCTCAGGGCCAGGGCAAAGCCAGGCTCAAACCCGGCCTGCCATGATCCCTCAGAGCCAGGGCAAAGCCAGGCTCAACCCCAGCCTGCCATGTTCCCTCAGAGCCAGGCCTCAGTGCCCGGCCTGCCATGTTCCCTCAGAGCCAGGCTCAAACCCGGCCTGCCATGATCCCTCAGAGCCAGGGTAAAGCTAGGCTCAGCCCCAGGCCTGCCATGTTCCCTCAGAGCCAGGCTCAAACTCAGCCTGCCATGTTCCCTCAGAGCCAGGCTCAAACTCAGCCTGCCATGATCCCTCAGAGCCAGGCCTCAGTGCCCGGCCTGCCATGATCCCTCAGAGCCAGGCTCAAACTCGGCCTGCCATGATCCCTCAGAGCCAGGCTCAAACCCGGCCTGCCATGATCCCTCAGAACCAGGGCAAAGCCGGGCTCAGCCCCAGGCCTGCCATGATCCCTCAGAGCCAGGCTCAAACCCGGCCTGCCATGTTCCCTCAGAGCCAGGGCAAAGCCAGGCTCAGCTCCAGGCCTGCCATGTTCCCTCAGAGCCAGGGCAAAGCCGGGCTCAGCTCCAGGCCTGCCATGATCCCCCAGAACCAGGGTAAAGCCAGGCTCAGCCCCAGGCCTGCCATGTTCCCTCAGAGCCAGGGCAAAGCCAGGCTCAGCTCCAGGCCTGCCATGTTCCCTCAGAGCCAGGGTAAAGCCAGGCTCAGCCCCAGGCCATGTTCCCTCCCCGGAGCCAGGAGCAGCTCCCGGATCCCCAGGGACAGAGCCCAGCTCACCTGGCCTCGCCCAGCGGCTCCGTCAGCACCTTGGTGGTGAAGCACTGCCCAAAACGGTCCTGGAACACAGGGATGGGCTGGCAGGGGAAAACCAGGAGCGCCCAGCCCGTTCCCAGCTCCTTCCTGAGCACCAGGAAGGCCCTGGCCACCCATCCCAGATGGTGGCTGAGCTTTGGGGACAATGAGGAGAAATTCCACGCTGGGATGGAAGGGGGAAATGTGGAGTTATTTTGGGAATAATAATGGTTCCTGGGATGGGACAATTCTAGGAATTAGAACAGTAATAATGATAATAAATTCCTGGAATTATGCTTGAGGAAAGGAGATGCCAGACACAGGCAGGAGGACAAGGAGAGGGAACATTCCCGGGGTTCTGTTTGGAGCCCGAGGCAGAGCCCAACGCTGGATGCCCAGAATCCAACCCCAGATCCACAGAATCCAACCCCAAATCCACAGAGCCCAACCCCAGATCCACAAAGCCCAACCCCAAATCCACAGAGCCCAACCCCAGATCCACAGAGCCCAATCCCAAATCCACAGTGCCCAGCCCTGGATCCACAGAATCCAACCCTGGATGCCCACAATCCAACCCCAAATCCACAGAGCCCAACCCCAGATCCGCAGAACCCAACCCCAAATCCACAGAACCCAATCCCAAATCCACAGAACCCAACCCCAAATCCACAGAACCCAATCCCAAATCCACAGAGCCCAACCCCAAATCCACAGAGCCCAACCCCGGATCTACAGAACCCAACTCCCAAGCCACAGAATCCACCCTGGAATGCCATCCCGGAGCCCGGGGAGCCGGGCTGGGAGCGCTGCCCACGGGACTCACCCTGATGATGAGCCAGTCCGCCTGGGCCAGCGCGCAGGGCTCGCCCTTGGCCTGCACCTCCAGGCTGGGCTTCCAGTGGAACAGCAGCAGCAGCAGCCCCGCGCTCAGCACCGAGCCCGCGTGGCACAGCAGCACCCGCCACGGCCGGCGCTGGTAACCCGTCACCTCCTGGGGACACGGAACCACCGGGAATCACCGGGAATCACTGGCAATCACCAGGAACCACCGGGAATCACCGGGAATCCATCACTGGGAACCACCGGGAATGACCGGGAATGAACCACCGGGAATCACTGGGAATCACCGGGAACCACCGGGAATCCATCACCGGGAATCACTGGGAATTCATCACCGGGAATGACCGGGAATCCATCACCGGGAATCACCAGGAATCACTGGGAATCATCCTGAATCCCCAGGAATGAATCCCCAGGAATCCCCAGGAATGAATCTCCAGGAATCCCCAGGAATGAATCTCCAGGAATCCCCAGGAATCACCGGGAATCACTGGGAATCATCCTGAATCCCCAGGAATGAATCCCCAGGAATCCCCAGGAATCCCCAGGAATGAATCCCCAGGAATCTCCAGGAATGAATCCCCAGGAATGAATCCCCAGGAATCCCCAGGAATCCCCAGGAATGAATCCCCAGGAATGAATCCCCAGGAATCCCCAGGAATCTCCAGGAATGAATCCCCAGGAATCCCCAGGAATCCCCAGGAATGAATCCCCAGGAATGAATCCCCAGGAATGAATCCCCAGGAATGAATCCCCAGGAATGAATCCCCAGGAATCACCCACACCCTCTCCCCAGCCCAGAAATCCACTCCAGCTGATTTCCAGCCATTAAACCCCAAACCCCCCAGATCCCGGCGTGACCCAGGCAGGGATCCCCAAGGCGCTGGGAAAGCAGGACCCGGAGGGGTCGGGAATCACCGGGATTCGCTCTGGGACATTCCCGGCCGGACCTACCATGCGGGCCGGCTCCGTGTCCGGCTGCAGCGTCCCGTAACCGGGGCGCCGGGCCCCCAGCAGCCGCTCTGCAAATCCACAAAAAGCACGGAAAAGGTGAGCAGGAGAAGGAGCGCTGATCCCCGGGGCCGGGCTGGCATCCCCGGGCAGTGCCAGGAGGAGGTGGCGGCTCCTGGCCCATCCAGCCCGGATCGCTGCCCCGTCACCCTCCCGGGAACGTGACGGTCACGGGGACCAGCCCGGAGCTCCCCGGGGTTCCTGGCGTTATCCCAGCGGCTTCTCGGGCACGGGAAGGGAGCGAGGCTGGGCCGGGGCCAGCTCTCCCTGCCGCTTTTCCAACTCGTTTGCTCCTTGTTTGCTCCCTGGGTTCGCTCCTGGCCGCCAAAAAATTGGCATTTCCCGGTTTTAACCATGCTCCCAATTCCCAGAGGGAATGCCGCACCCCAACGCACAGCCTTGGAAACTGGGATCGGGAATCACCCCCGGGATCATCCCGGGATCCCCCAAGTGGGATCTGAAACGGATCTGAACCATCACCCTCCGTGCCTGAAGCAGAACCTGCTCCTTCCCTAAATCCAGGATGGATCAGGGATCCCTGAACCTTCTCCTTCCCTAAATCCAGGATGGATCAGGGATCCCTGAACCTTCTCCTTCCCTAAATCCAGGATGGATCAGGGATCCCTGAACCTGCTCCTTCCCTAAATCCAGGATGGGTCAGGGATCCCTGAACCTGCTCCTTCCCTAAATCCAGGATGGATCAGGGATCCCTGAACCTGCTCCTTCCCTAAATCCAGGATGGATCAGGGATCCCTGAACCTTCTCCTTCCCTAAATCCAGGATGGATCAGGGATCCCTGAACCTGCTCCTTCCCTAAATCCAGGATGGGTCAGGGATCCCTGAACCTGCTCCTTCCCTAAATCCAGGATGGATCAGGGATCCCTGAACCTGCTCCTTCCCTAAATCCAGGATGGATCAGGGATCCCTGAACCTGCTCCTTCCCTAAATCCAGGATGGATCAGGGATCCCTGAACCTGCTCCTTCCCTAAATCCAGGATGGATCAGGGATCCCTGAACCTGCTCCTTCCCTAAATCCAGGATGGATCAGGGATCCCTGAACCTGCTCCTTCCCTAAATCCAGGATGGGTCAGGGATCCCTGAACCTGCTCCTTCCCTAAATCCAGGATGGATCAGGGATCCCTGAACCTGCTCCTTCCCTAAATCCAGGATGGATCAGGGATCACTGAACCTGCTCCTTCCCTAAATCCAGGATGGATCAGGGGTGACGATATTCCCAAAGCTGGGATCTCAGAGCAGCAGTGGGGAGGCAACACGTGGCACAAGCCCGGAGCCGGGAGCTGTTCCCACTGCTGGAACACCGGGATATTTCCTGCCTGGGCCGGCTTTCCAGGCGGGCACGGAGACCGGCTCAAGGATTTACACTGGAAAAACCGCCCTGGCTGCATTCCTGCTGCTCCCGTCTGACCCCAAAGCTCCTCTGCAGGGAATGAAAGCCATTCCTTAAAAACATTCCCTGTTTTTGGTGATGCCGGTGCTGCGGGATCCCTCCATGGGATAAATTTGGAGGGGAGGAATTGAGGGATGGACGGATCAGTGGAACAAAAGCCGCGCCAGGAGCCCAGAAAAGGCAGGGAGGGGTCAGCTGTGGCCGGTGCCAGCCGCAGATCCCGCAAAAAGCAGGAATTCCAAGGGCAGGGGTCAGCTGTGGCCGGTGCCAGCCGCAGATCCTGCAAAAAGCAGGAATTCCAGGGGCAGGGGTCAGCTGTGCCCGGTGCCAGCCGCAGATCCCGCAAAAAGCAGGAATTCCAGGGGCAGGGACACCGGGAGTGCTGCCATTCCCGAGGGCAGGAGAGGTGGGGGGATCTCTGGCACAAGGGCTTTTCCCGGGATCTGCAGGAGGAGGGAAAAGCATCCAAAGAAGCTGAGAACAGCCCAGATCCCTCCCCGGAGATCTCCGGGCTTTGGGAAGCCCGGCCCGCCCCTCTCCCGAGCGGAACCAGCCCGGTTTTTCTTCATCCTAAAGCAACAAATCCTTGGGAGGAACCGAGCGGTTCCGCACTGCCCCGTCCCGGGATCCCAGTTCTGCTCCCGGGGATCCCAGTTTTGCTCCCGGGGATCCCAACTCAGCTCCTGGGGATCCCAACTCAGCTCCCGGGGATCCCAACTCAGCTCCCGGGGATCCCAGCTCAGCTCCCGGGGATCCCAGCTCAGCTCCCGGGGATCTCAGCTCCATTCCCGGGGATCCCAGCCCCGTCCCGGGATCCCAGCTCAGCTCCCGGGAATCCCAGTTCTGCTCCCGGGGATCCCAGCCCTGTCCCGGGGATCCCAGCTCCATTCCCGGGGGGATTCCTCCCCTCGCTCTCCCATCCCGGCTGTTCCCAAAGCTCGGCAGGTGAGGAAAAGCCCCGGCACAGACTCACCCCGCCTCATCCTGCCGGGAGCGCCCGCGGAGCCGCTCCCGGTGGGGATGGGACCGGTCGGGATGGGACCGGGATGGGACCGGGATGAGACCGGGATGGGACCGGGATGGGATCGGGCCGGGACCGGCAGCAGCCGGAGCGGAGCAGCCGCCGCAGTGGCGGCCCCGAGGCCGCTCCCTGTGGGCAAACACCGCGCGGGGGCTCCTGGATGTCCCTTCCCCGCCTCCGGATCCCGGGAATTTCCCCGGAGCCCTGCAGCTCTCTGCTTCCCTCTCCGCCGCTAACACAGGGATGAGGGGCAGGACAAGGGCCAGGAGAGGCTGGAATCCCACCGGGGGCTCGGGATGCACCGGCCCGGCTTGAGGGAGCCAAGATCCCGCTCCGGTGATGGATCCCAAAATCCCAGCGGGAATTCCGCGCAGCCATCGGGGCAGGCCCTGCCCGCTCCTCTCGGGAGGAAATTTGGGAAGAGGCTGCTCGGGATGCTCCGACAGGCACCGCACATCCCGGCAGCGGGGAGAACCCTTGGATGGCAGCCGGGATGGGAGCGGGATCCGGGACTTTGCTGGGAATGCCAGGATTTCATGGAAAACCGGCGGATTCTGCTCCCGGAGCCCTTCCCAAATCCCAAGGTTTGATTTGGGGTGGTTCTGGTGGATTCTCCCTGGCTCCGACATTCCCAAATCCAATCCCGGGAACATCCCGGCCCGGGGAACGGCGCGGTGCGAGCGGGGGAGCGGCGGCTCCAAATCCCCATCCCACATTTCCCGCAGCTCCAGGGAAATCAGGGATAATCCCGCCCTCGGGAAGAGGAACCAGGCTGGGAACACGGAGGGGTTGGGGTTCGGAGGGTTTTGGATTTGGGGTTTGGAGGATTTGGGGTTTGGAGGGTTTGGAGTTTGGAGGGTTTGGAGTTTGGAATTTAGGGTTTGGAGGGTTTGGGGTTTGGAGAGTTTGGGGTTTTGGATTTGGGGTTTGGAGGATTTGGAGTTTGGAGGGTTTGGGATTTGGGGGTTTGGAGGGTTTGGTATTTGGGGTTTGGGATTTGGAGGATTTGGGGTTTGGAGGATTTGAAGTTTGGAGGGTTTGGGCTTCAGAGGCTTTGGGATTTGGGACTTGGAGCGTTTGATATTTGGGGTTTGGGATTTGGAGGGTCTTGGGTCTGGGATTTGAGATTTGGAGGATTTGGGGTTTGGAGGGTTTGGAGTTCAGAGGGTTTGGGATTCGGGGTTTGGGATTTTGGGTTTGGGATTTGGGGTTTGGAGTGTTTGGGATTTCGGGTTTGGGATTTGGGGTTTTGGAGCCCCCCAAAGCCCCTGCCCCAATTCCTTTCCCCTTGGATCCATGGCTGCATTCCCAGGCTGGAATTCCCGAGGGATGCGGAGCCAGGAGATCCCACCCGGAGCCCCGGGGTGGGAGAGGGGCCGGGAAAGCAGGAAAAAGAGTGGGATAAAAACGGGAAATAAAGCAAAATGAAAAAAGGGAAATAAAGTGAAATAAAAAGGGAAGCGGAACAAAATAAAAAAGGGAAGTGGAGCCAAATAAAGTGAAATAAAAGAGAAACGGAACAAAATAAAAAGGCAAAATAAAGCGAAATAAAAGAGAAACGGAACAAAAAAAGTGAAATAAAGAAAAAATAATAATAATCAAAATGAATCGGAGTAAAAAAAGGAGAAAAATTCAAATAAAAAATCAAAATAAAGGAAAATAAAAAAGAGGAACGAAAAACGAACAAAGCAAAGGAAGAAAGCAAAATAAAGCACAATTAAAAAGCAGAAAAACAAAGTTAGGAAACAAAACTACAGCAAAAGTAAAGATGCCAAATGCAAAATAAAAAAGTGAAAGTAAAAAAAAAACAAACAAAAGAAAGCAAAAAGAGGGACGCAAAAGAGCAAAATAAAATGAAATTAAGTCAAATAAAGTGGAATAATAAAGAGAATTAAAGGGAAACAAAAAAGAAAAATAAAAAGGCAACATTAAAAAAGGCAACAGAATGAAGCAAAATTAAAAAAAATTAAATAATAAAGCGAAATAAATGGGAATGAATGGGAATAGATAGGAATACATGGGAATGAATGAGAATACATGGGAATGAATGGGAATACATGGGAATAAATGGGAATAAATGGGAATAAATGGGAATACATGGGAATAAATGGGAATACATGGGAATAAATGGGGATGGCTCTGGAGCCGCCGGCTCCCGCCCCGCTCCGGGCAGGGCAGGAGGGGTCCCGGAGCCCCCGGCGGAGCTTTGGGGGTCCGGGCGGCTCCGGGCCCTGCGGGGGTCCCGGTCCCTGCTCCCGATCCCGTCCCATTCCAGGATCCCGATCCCGATCCCGATCCCGGAGCCGGTGCCTGACCTGAGCTCATGGCGCGGCCCCGCCGGAAGCGGCGGGCGCGGGACCGCGGGGGATGCCGGGAATTGGAGTTCTCACCCCAAAACCGGGGTGTGGCTCCCGGGGGATGCCGGGAATTGGAGTTCTCACCCCAAAACCGGGGTGTGGCTCCCGGGGGATGCCGGGAATTGGAGTTCTCACCCCAAAACCGGGGTGTGGCGCCCGGGGGATGCCGGGAATTGGAGTTCTCACCCCAAAAATGGGGTGTGGCTCCTTGGGGTGCCGGGAATTGGAGTTCTCACCCCAAAACCGGGGTGTGGCACCTTGGGGTGCCGGGAATTGGAGTTCTCAGCCCAAAACCGGGGTGTGGCTCCTTGGGGATGCCGGGAATTGGAGTTCTCACCCCAAAAATGGGGTGTGGCTCCCGGGGGATGCCGGGAATTGGAGTTCTCACCCCAAAACCGGGGTGTGGCCCCCGGGGGATGCCGGGAATTGGAGTTCTCACCCCAAAAATGGGGTGTGGCACCCGGGGGATGCCGGGAATTGGAGTTCTCACCCCAAAACCGGGGTCTGGCTCCCGGGGGATGCCGGGAATTGGAGTTCTCACCCCAAAAATGGGGTGTGGCACCTTGGGGTGCCGGGAATTGGAGTTCACACCCCAAAACCGGGGTGTGGCTCCCGGGGGATGCCGGGAATTGGAGTTCTCACCCCAAAAATGGGGTGTGGCACCTTGGGGTGCCGGGAATTGGAGTTCTCACCCCAAAAATGGGGTGTGGCACCTTGGGGATGCCGGGAATTGGAGTTCTCACCCCAAAACCGGGGTGTGGCTCCCGGGAGATGCCGGGAATTGGAGTTCTCACCCCAAAACCGGGGTGTGGCTCCCGGGGGATGCCGGGAATTGGAGTTCTCACCCCAAAACCGGGGTGTGGCTCCCGGGGGATGCCGGGAATTGGAGTTCTCACCCCAAAACCGGGGTGTGGCACCCGGGGGATGCCGGGAATTGGAGTTCTCACCCCAAAACCGGGGTGTGGCTCCTTGGGGATGCCGGGAATTGGAGTTCTCACCCCAAAAATGGGGTGTGGCACCCGGGGGATGCCGGGAATTGGAGTTCTCACCCCAAAAATGGGGTGTGATACCTTGGGGATGCCGGGAATTGGAGTTCTCACCCCAAAACCGGGGTGTGGCTCCTTGGGGATGCCGGGAATTGGAGTTCTCACCCCAAAACCGGGGTGTGGCTCCCGGGGGATGCCGGGAATTGGAGTTCTCACCCCAAAACCGGGGTGTGGCTCCCGGGGGATGCCGGGAATTGGAGTTCTCACCCCAAAAATGGGGTGTGGCACCTTGGGGTGCCGGGAATTGGAGTTCTCACCCCAAAACCGGGGTGTGGCTCCCGGGGGATGCCGGGAATTGGAGTTCTCACCCCAAAACCGGGGTGTGGCACCCCCAGGTGACCTCAGCAGGAGCAGCATCACATTTCTGGCAGGTTTGAATTATTCAGACCAAAAATCATGAATTCATCAGCAAAGCCGAAGCAATTCCTTCCTCTCACCCCCAGGAGCTGCTCCAAACACCCCGAACTGGAGGGAGGTGAAAATATCAGGGAATAAAGGAAGATTCACCCCTAAAAAAACTCCATTTTCTCAGGATTTGGAGTAAAACTCAGGAATCCAAAGCAGGATCCAAAACCCCGGATCTGCCCCCAGAGCTCCAAACCCTCAGCTCGGGGATTTCAGCCTCCAGATCCCTCCAGCATTCCCTGTTCCCAGCCAATCCCAGGATTCCCAGAGGTTTGGGCTGTTAAAATATTCCATGAAGGGAGTTAAGAAACGGTTAATTAATAAACCATTAATTAATAAATGATTAATAAAGGACAGAGCCCGAGCTGTTCTTTACAGCCTTTATTGCAAGTAACGCCCTGCTGGAGCTGCCCGGCTGTGAGGTCACTGGGGTCACTCCAGGGTCACTGGGGTCACTCTGGGGTCACTCTGGGGTCACTGGGGTCACTCTGGGGTCACTCCGGGGTCACTCCGGGGTCACGCAGCCGCTGCCTTCTGCTTGTAGGTCGCCATCATCTTCTTGATCTCGGCGATGGCTTTGCCGGGGTTCAGCCCCTGCGGGAGGGGACGGTCAGCGCCCCGGGGGGACCCAGCCCCAAAACTGCTGGCACTGACCCCCAGAACTGCTGGCACTGACCCCCAAAACTGCTGACACTGACCCCAAAAACTGCTGACACTGACCCCAAAAACTGCTGACACTGACCCCCAGAACTGCTGACACTGACCCCCAGAACTGCTGACACTGACCCGCAGAACTGCTGGCACTGACCCCCAAAACTGCTGGCACTGACCCCCAAAACTGCTGGCACTGACCCCCAGAACTGCTGACACTGACCCCCAAAACTGCTGACACTGACCCCCAGAACTGCTGACACTGACCCTCACTCCCACCCCAAAGATCCCCTGGGGGCACTGACCCCCAGAAGTGCCGGCAGTGACCCCCAGAACTGCTGGCAGTGCCCCTCACTCCCACCCCAGAGCTCCCCCAAATCCCTCCCTGTGAGCGTGGGGAGAACCTGGGATGGGATTCCCAGAGAAGCTGTGGCTGTCCCTGGATGCCAGGAGCAACCTGGGCCTGTCACCTGCCATGTCCTGGCACTGCCACCGTCACCTGTCCCCTCCTGGTGTCCCCAGCCCTGCCACTGCCACCTGTCCCCTCCTGGTGTCCCCTCGGTGTCCCCGGTGTCCCCTCCCTGTCGCCAGCCGTACCTTGGGGCAGGTGCGGGTGCAGTTCATGATGGTGTGGCAGCGGTAGAGCGAGAAGGGATCCTGCAGCTGCGCCAGCCGCTCCTCCGTGAAGTCATCGCGGGAGTCGATCATCCAGCGGTACGCCTGGGGACGGTGACACCGCTGGCACCGCTGGCACCGCTGGCACTGCCCGGGTACCGGCGGCACCGACACCCCTGGCGTTCAGATTTTGTGTCTCCAGACCCTGCTCAGTGCCCAGCTCCGATCCCCACGTCCTGTCAGCTGCTGCTCGCACCCGTTTTATCGAGACAAAACAAACCCAAGGACACCTGACAGCCCCAGGCCCCGCAAAGGATCAACAAAATGAGTTATTAAAACTTTAATAAATTCATTACCTGCAGCTGTAATTGGGGGATTGACCCCTGATAATGGAGTAAATTTATAATTGTCTCAAAAACCCGTGAGCATCGTCCACCTGAGTGCCCCAGGGGGATCTGTGGGAGGCCTTTAATAAATACCCATCAACACCCAATTAAATACTAAAATAAAAATAAAAAATACCTATAAATACCCAATTAAATACTAAAATAAAAATACCCATAAATACCCAATTAAATACTAAAATAAAAATACCCATAAATACTGGATTAAACACTAAAATAAAAATAGTAAAATAAAAATATTAAAATAAAAATACTAAGATAAAAATAAAATTCTAAAATAAAAAATAAAATTCTGAAATAAAAATACCATAAATACCAAATTAAATAGTAAAATAAAAATAGTAAAATAAAGATAGTAAAATAAAAATAGTAAAATAAAAATAGTAAAATAAAAATTAAATACTATAATATAAATTAAATACTAAAATAAAAATAAAACCCAAAATACTAAAATAAAAATACTATATGAAATAAGAATACTAAAGTAAAAATAAATACTTAAATAGTAAAATAAAAACTAAATACTAAAATAAAAATAAAAATACCATGAATACCAAATTAAATACTAAAATAAAAATACTTAAATAAAAACACGAAAATAAGATAAAAATACCAAAATAAAGATACTAAAATACCAAAATAAAAATACTAAAATATCAAAATAAAAATACTAAAATACCAAAATAAAAATATTAAAATAAAAATTACTAAAATACCAAAATAAAAATAGTAAAATACCAAAATAAAAATACTAAAATAAAAATAGTAAAATACCAAAATAAAAATACTAAAATAAAAATACTAAAATAAAAATACTAAAATACCAAAATAAAAATATTAAAATAAAAATACTAAAATAACCAAAATAAAAATAGTAAAATAAAATAAAAAGACTAAAATAAAAGAAACAATAAATACTAAAATAAATGCAGTTATTCTGTTGAGCTCCACCTGTGTGCCAGGCCGGGTGCCAGGGGCTGTGTCCTCACCTGCATGAGCACGGCGGGGCCCAGGTACTTGTCACCGTTCCACCAGTAGCTGGGACAGCTGGTGCTGCAGCAGGCGCACAGGATGCACTCGTAGAGCCCGTCCTGCCACCACAGGGGACACGGTGACAACGGTGACACGGTGACACGGGACCCGCCCCTGGCACCCGCGGGACAACCCTCCCAAAGCGGGCTGGGAGCTGGGACAGCAGGGAAAGGCACGGCCTGGAGAGGAGGGGAAGCTCCCGGGATCTCCTGAATCCCTGCTTTGGGATCTGCTGAATCCCTGCCCTGGGATCTCCTGAATCCCTGCCAGGACAGCACTCTGGGATCCTGTCCCAAACTCTGGGATCGGGTCAGGGAATGGGAATGGGAAGGTGATCCTGTCCCTCACTCTGGGATCCTGTCCCTCACTCCGGGATCAGGTCTGGGACTGGGACTGTGCTGTGGGCTCAGGGCTGCATGGGGAGGGTTTCACCCAGGAATTGGCAGTGACCAGTTTCTGGCGGTCCTCGATGGACTGCAGGTACTGCTCCTTGCCCTCCTTGGACTCGTCCTTCTTCTTCAGGTAGGGCTCGATGGATTTGTACTGGGCGTAGAAGTTACTCAGGTCCTGGGGCAGGAAAAGAGGGATCTGAGGAGAACCCAAAACACCCCAAACCCCTCCTTCCAGCCCCACCCCTCCTCCCAACATCCCACCCAAACCACCCCAAATTTACACCCGGCCGGGAGGTGACGTTCCCTGCCCGAACCTGCCACATTCCGGGCCACCTTTAGTCACGGGGACCCACCCAGGGGACACCTGAGCCTGCTGGCAGCTGCCACGCCCCGTCCCCACCCTGCCAGGGGCTGCACTCACCGGCACCAGGTCCTTCACCACGTACATGTGGGGCAGGGGGTAGATTTTGGTGACTTTGTTGAGGTCGCTGTCGATTTTCTTGATGCAGGCCAGGGTGTTGCCCCCGGCGATGTTCATGGCGCAGGAGCCGCAGATCCCTGAGGAGGGGGGAAAGCAGAGCAGAGGGTGGGATTCTCCCTCCTGGCCCCCCCCAAAAAACAACAACAGCGCTGGGGAAACACCACTTGATTCTTCCAGAATCCCCCCCAAAAAAAACCCCTTTCCAATCCCAGGGTGGAATGGCTGGGATCCTCACCGCCCAAAGGGGAGAGGAGAGCAGGGACACAAAAGCTGGAGCACAGAGGGACAGAGTGACACCTCTGGAGGTGGCTCCAGCCCCACAGAAAGGCTCCCAGGTACTTTCCAGCCAGCTGGGAATGGCTGCAGAGCCAGAATGTGCCATGGAAAGGGCAGGAGGGAACCAGCCCGGCCTGAAAAATCTCTCTTGTCCAGGGAAAATATTCAGGGCAGTGAATTCCAGTGGATTGGGAAGAGTTTTGGCTGGCTGGGAGCCCCACTCCGTGTGGAATTCCTGCCCTGCTGTGCAGATTCCAGAGGAAAAGCTGCCTTGGGAGCTCTGCTCTCCATTCCCAGGCCAGACAGAACAGCTGCAGGCAGCACCTGCCCCGAGACTGCCCCTGCCTGCAGCCCCACCTCGTTATTCCAGAGCCATTCCAGCCAGGAATGCGCTCCCACAGCCCCAATCCGGAGCCATTCCAGCCAGGAATGTGCTCTGCCAGCTCAGCAGCCCGGTGTGACCCATGAATCAGGAGGTTTTCCCAGGAAAAGCCTGGGAGCAGCCACAACCCCAAACCAGCGGTGTCCTTTCCCTCAATCCACCCCTGCCCTCAGCCCCGAGGAGGAGATTCCTGGAGCTGTTCCTGGAAATCCTGAGCGCTCTCCCAGTTCCAGTCTGATTTCCACAGCAGCTCCCATTCCAGCTCCCATTCCAGCCCTGCCCTCTCTCAGACTGGAATCTCCCCCTGGATCTCCCCACGCACTGGGAGGCGGCAGATGAGCTGGGAAGGGAACTGGGACAACTGGGAGCTGTGGGAGGAATTCCTGGAGCTCAGAGTTCCACACCCTGGCTCCAGCCTCGCTCCTGGCTGCACTGGGGCTGGGAGGGGAGGGGGCTCTGAGCTCCCTGGCACATTCCAGGCGGGAATTCCCTGTCCTTACCCTCCCTGCAGGACCTGCGGAAGGTCAGCGTGGAGTCCACCTCATTCTTGATCTTGATCAGGGCATCGAGCACCATGGGCCCACACCTGCGGCACAAATCCCCAGTCACCCGCAGGGATCCCCTCTGGGGTCAGCCCCGCGTGTCCCCGTGAGTCACAGGGACACTCGGGGACAATTCCTGTCCTTTTACACCCAGGGCACCACCCAGGGATTATTCACTGGGACAAAGCCACCCCAAAACCGGAGCTGCTGCTCCTGCGGGCTTTGGGCAGGGTGGGAGCTCTGGGGTGGATCCCTCTGGAGGAGCTCCTGGGAAGGGTTTGGGATGGATCCCTCTGGAGGAGCTCCTGGGAAGGGTTTGGGATGGATCCCTCTGGAGGAGCTCCTGGGAAGGGTTTGGGATGGATCCCTCTGGAGGAAGGCTTTGGGGTGGATTGGTGACCTGCTTTTTCTGCTTTTGCCTGGGATAACAGCCACGGTGGCTGCTCAGTGCCAGAGGGGAGCAGCCCCTTCCCGGCCATTCCCTGGAGCTGGGATTGCTCCCGGGCCCCATTCCCGAGGGACACCCACTTGTTCAGGTCCACCTCGTAGGTCTGCATGCGGGGTTTGTCCCCGGGCTTGTCGGGGTCCCATCTGTAGATGGCGAATTTCTTCAGCCGCGGCGCCGCTGCTGCCGCCGTCTGCGCCTCACGGAGCACCTGGATCCAGGGAAAAACTGCGTCAGATCCCATCTGGATCCAGGGAAAAACTGCCTCAGATCCCATCTGGATCCAGGGAAAAACTGCGTCAGATCCCATTCTGGATCCAGGGAAAAACAGCCTCAGATCCCATCTGGATCCAGGGAAAAACAGCCTCAGATCCCATCTGGATCCAGGGAAAAACAGCCTCAGATCCCATCTGGATCCAGGGAATAACAGCCTCAGATCCCATCTGGATCCAGGGGAAAACAGCCTCAGATCCCATCTGGATCCAAGGGAAAAACAACCTCAGATCTCCCCGAATTCAGGGAAAAACAGCCATCCATCCCCAATTCAGGGAAAAACAGCCATCCATCCCCAATTCCCACATCCCCTCTCCAGACCCCTCCCCACAGCTCCTTCCCTCATCTTCTCCCACCTCTCTTCCCAGCTTTTACTTCATCTCCTCCTGCCCCCAGCCCCTTCTCCAGCCCCTCCCGTCCATCCCCAATTCCCACAGCCCCTTCCACATCCCACGGCCCCTATTTCCCTCCATCCATCCCCGATTCCCTCACAGCCCCTTCCCCATCCCGCACTCCGATTCCCCCCGCTCCCCCCTCACTCCCCTTCCTCTCCCTCCCCTCCAGCTCCCCCGGCCGCCTCTGCCGCGCCTCCCCTCCCTCCATTCCCCGCTCCCCGGTCTCTCACCGCCCGCGGCCCGGCCCGCAGGAGCCGTGCGGGGACTCCGCGCCTCAAGGAGACTCCGACCGCGGCCGCCGCCATCTTGGCACTGCGCACTTCCCGCCGCCCCGGAAGCGCCCCCGCCGCCGCCATGTTGCGCGCTGACGGGAAGGGCCGCCCGCCATTTTGAGTGTGGCGGCGCCCTCAGGGGGGCGCCATGTTGGGTGTGGCTGTGGGGCACAGCAGGGTGCTTAAACCGCCCTATTTCTTTATTAAAATCCCCTTGTTTTATCTCCATTAATTATCAGCGTCGTTATTTTGCGTGGAGGTAGCTGTGGTGCCACCCTCCTCCTCCAAGGGGACCTGCTCTGGTGCCAGCGGGGCAAATGGTGGGCGCTGGGGAGCGAAGAATCCAGATTCTCGCTTCAGAAAAGAGAGCTTTTCCCACCAGATTAAAAGCTCTCCAAGGTCCCTCCAGGATCAAATCCAAGCTGTGACTGATCCCCACCTTGTCCCCAGAGCAATGAGTGCCACATCCAGGCCTTCCCTGGACACCTCCAGGGACGGGGACTCCAAACCTCCCTGGGCAGCCGCTGCCAAAACAAATGCTCCTCTGTTGGAAATGATATAACTTTCCTAACTAGTTTTTAATGAGCTGTTGTAATTATATGTAAGCAGTGCCCACTTTTAGCCAGCACAAGTTAAAACTTCTTCACGGACTCTTCTATTTTGATCATTAAATCACTGAATCAGGGCCTGAAACCTTGCATTTGTTAAAGCTAACCCTGACAAACTTCGATAAAGCCAAAGGGATTTGAAGATTGGACATGTGGGATCTTAAATCTGGGGCCCTTTAAGGACAGAAGATACAGAGCAGATTGAGGCCTGGAAAACTGGGGATTCCTGATTGAAAAAGATGAGAAAAAGATAATAAAAGAACTAAAGAATGTGGCCCGGCATGGTATGAAGAGTGAAAAAACAATAACCAATATTGGACAGAATGCTAATCAATGAAAAGAATTATTAAAACCCACGACCAGTACCTTCTTTGTTAAAAATGTGTAAACAAATGAAAACATTTTGTATTGATGTGGAGGCTGGAGTTCTGTCAACCACACACAAAAGGCTGAGGATAAAGTGATGCCTGACTCACCAACGCTACAAAAACAGCATTAGAGACAATTTCAGAGGATTTTGGTAACACCTCCACCCCTCCTCACCCCTCCGAGCCCTTCCCCTCCCTTCCCCTCCCAGTTACTCCCTGTGATTATTCAAATCCCCGGCTTTTTCCTCACAGCAAATTCATTTATTAAGCAAATCGCACGCAACACACGCTGGGGGCAAACATGGAGGGAAGAGGAAGAGGGGGAAGAGGGGGAAGAGGAGGAGGAAGAGGAGGAGGAAGAGGAGGAGGAAGAGGAGGAGGAAGAGGAGGAGGAAGAGGAGGCCTGGCTACGGCGTGAAGTGCCACCACTTGAAGGCGAAGGGCCGGCGCTGGACGCTGGTGCCGCAGCGCACCTCGCCCAGGCTGCCGTGGTAGGAGGCCACGTCCTCCAGGAAGCGGCAGCGCAGCCCCAGCGGCTCCAGCAGCGCCCGGATCCGCCGCTCCAGGCAGCACTCGCCGCCCGCCACCGGCCCAAACGGCTTGGGGATGCCCAGGTCCCTGGCCAGCACCATCATGGTGACCTGCAGGTGACACCAAGGGACAGTGGCATCAGAATGGGTGACACTGAAGGGCTTGGGGATGGCCAGGTCGTTCATGGTGACCTGCAGGTGACACCAGCAGTGTCGGGATGGATGAAACCAAAGGAAAGACCTTGGTCACCCTCCTCAGCACCACTTTTTGCGGCTGCCCTCCCTCAGGATTCCAAACCCAACGGAATCCGCCCTTTTTTATCTTTAAAGCACGCCTCGCCCCTTGCAATTTTGCCGCTTTTTTTCAAAATTGAGAAAGCCACCAAGCTGTGTTACACCTGTGTTCATCCACACCCACCTGGATATATTTCCTTCTCCTAGACAGCTGGGGAGTTTTTTGTGGGAAAACTTTGGGGAAAATGTGCCTCTCGCCTTGCAATTTCCCCACTTCGGAAGGGTTTTGCCTCAAAACCCCAAAGCCACCAAGCTGTGTTAGACCCGTGTTTATCCTGGAGATATTTTCCTTTCTCAGGAAAACTTTGGGGACTCATCCTGGCTGACTGAACTCATTTTTTTGGGGATGACCCAAGGGTGGGAATCCCCCAGTACCGTGTTGGGGAAGTAGGGAACGGCTTTTCCCTGCTTGTCCAGCTTGAAGAGGGCCGGCAGGTCGATGATGTCCTCCTCCAGCAGCCCCAGCTCCTTCTTGAGGATATCCCTGTTCCAGTCGATGCAGCGCTGCCGGGGACGGAGCAGAGCCCGGATTCCAGCGCTCCCCGCGGGGTTTGCGCCACGCCGGGGTGGTTGCTGCCAGAAATGGGGTTTGTTTGACCCGGGGGTTTCAGGGATTACCTGGACGTACTGGTTCTGCTGCGCCAGGGCGTCGTTGGAAAGGACCTTGTTGATGGTGACGCGCTTGGTGTCTGTCCCCGAGTACCCTGAACACACAAAACGCCCTCAAAATGAAGCAGCGCTGGCTTGAGGTGGGGTAAAGAGATGGGGAAAGCCCCCAAAATCCAGGTTTCTTGAGGCTGGGGTGAAAGCTTGGGAAGATGAAGGGGAGGAAATCTCTGCCCGTTGGAAGGAGCATTGGAAAAGGCTCCATCCATTCTCCTGCCCACGGGAATCCGCTGAATTTCTCCAGAGCATCCGCCTCCATGGGGTCACCCCTGCTCTGGGGACCCCCTCAGTAACCAGAGGAACCCTTGGAGACACGGGGACCTCCTCCCAGCCCTGCCACGGATCAAAATCACAATGAAAAGGGAAAAAACCCTGTTCTGATCCGCCAGTTGTCCCTCTCCATGCTGGAGCTCCGTATCCTTGGAGACATGGAGACCTCCTCCCAACCCCGTCGTGGATCAAAATCACAATGAAGGGGGGGAAAAAAAAAGCCAGGGCTAATCTGGGGGTGACATGAGAGCTGCCAGTTGTCCCTCTCCGTGCTGGCATTTCCAGAGGCTCCATGCTGGGCAGCAAACATCCCTTCCACGCAGGGGCCTTTATCCCTCCCATCCCACTCGATTCCCGAAATAGGGCCGGAGGAGGCTGGGGGCGGCGGGCAGGCATCCCGCTGAAGGACAACCAGCCGGGGAAAAATGTCCCCGCGTGTCCCCGGCCGTGCCACCGAGCGCTGTCCCCTTGCCTTTGAACATGGTGGCTTCTCCCTGTCCCTCCTTCTGCTTCTCGCGGAAGAGCCGGTAGCAGGCGGCCGGGCTGGCCAGCAGCATCCGGAATCGCTGCGGGAACACGGCCGGGGTCAGCTCTGCCCCCCCAGGGACTCGCTTCTGCCAAAACCTGAGCTGAAACTCCAAAAAACCGTCTGTCTTTGCTGTTTTCCAGCGCCTTGTTTGGCCCACCGAGGGTTTGTGGGCCTAAATATTCCTTTTTGGAGCCATCCGCGTCAAGGCTCGGTTTCCGTGAGGGAAAAATTTATGTGAGAAGCAGCCAAAGCCATGGCAGAGGGAAGAGAAAGGTTCTGAAGACGTGTGGGCATAAATATTCCCTTTTTTTGAGCCATCCTTGTCAAGGCTGGGTTTCCCCAAGGGAAAACTCCATGTCAGAAACAAAAAAAGCCATGAGAGAGGGAAAAGAAATGTTCTGAAAAACCTCTGAGCAGCCACTAACCCCAGGGGAACTTAAGGCTGGAATTTCTTGAATACTTTTGGATCTTTTCCCTTCCATTTGCAGTCATCAATATCCCAGAAAATCCCCTTTTTAGCGCTCAGATCCCTCGTTTTGGGGTGGGGGATGAACCCCAAGCGAGCACCGGCTGGGGGTGCCGAAGGAACGGGGTTTTCCCGGCGGGATTGGTGTCCCGGAGGAGGAACCCCGGGGCAGCACGGGGGGTCTGGGGGTACCTTTTTGTCAGAGGCGGGGACGAAGGTGACGAACTCGTTGACGTTGCCCACGGCCAGCCAGTCGGAGTAGAGCTCCACGGGCGCCTGGACGCGCTGGGCGAAGAGGAAATCCCGCACCAGCCTGGTCATCCTGCGGCCCGCGGATCTGGGGGGGAAATCCCTGTCAACGTCTGCCTGGACACTCGGATTGGGAGGAAATTCCCTTCAATATCTGCCTGGATTCTTGGATTGGGAAGATATTCCCACCAACATCTGCCTGGATTCTTGGATTGGGGGGATATTCCCTTCAATATCTGCCAGGATTCTTGGACTGGGAGAACATTCCTACCAACATCTGCCTGGATTCTTGGATTGGGAGGATATTTCCATTAATATCTGCTTGGATACTCGAATTGGGAGGACATTCCCATCAATATCTGCCTGGATTCTTGGATTGGGAAGATATTCCCATTGAGATCTGCCTGGATTGTTGGATTGAGAGGATATTTCCATCAATATCTGCCTGGATTCTTGGATTGAGGGGACATTCCCACCAACATCTGCCTGGATTCTTGGATTGAGGGGACATTCCCACCAACATCTGCCTGGATTCTTGGGTATAAATCGCCCCTGAGGTGGAGGAGCCCGGGAGCCCTCACCCTGCCCAGGCAATGCTGGACTAACCCAATAAACCCAATTTTGGTGGGCGCTGGTTTTGGGGCTTTCTCAGGCTCCCAAATCCTCTTTTCCCAAATCCGCTCTTACGCGGGGAAGCTGCTGCCGATGAGGATCCTTCCCAAGGGATATTCCTTTCCAGCCACGGACACAGGCGGGCTGACCTCCACGTTCCCAAAGGAGTCCAGGCTGGCCACGGCCTCAACCAGGGGCTCCCTGTGCACGTAGCCGAAATCGGGGCCCTGGGGAAAGAAGAAGTGCCCTGAAGCGCCTTCCCCCCTGGGGATATCTCCAAGGGATCGCCCAATCCGGCTGTTTTCCATGCTGGAATTCCCAAAACTCCCCATCCCAGACTTGCCCCGGCCCTTTTCCTCTGCCCAGGAGCCCGCAGGGATGTCCCCGTGGTTTTATCCAGGGTGGGTGAGGACAGCGAGGGCACGGGGAAGGCGGGAGGAGAAAGGTCTCGGGGTCATGGAGGTGTGGGAATAATCGGGAGCAGAGCCTGGGCCTGATCTCCTCTCATCCCACAGCCAAGGTTTAAATGTTCACATTAAACCAAGGTTTAAATGCTCACATTAAGTGGGACCAGATCTCCTCTGTCATCCCACAACCAAGGTTTAAACATTCACATTAAAGCAAGGTTTAAATGTTCACATTAAACCAAGGTTTAAATGTTCACATTAAGCAGAACCAGATCTCCTCTGTCATCCCACAGCCAAGGTTTAAACCGAGGTTTAAGTGTTCACATTAAGCAGGACCAGATCTCCTCTGTTCTCCCCAGCCAAGGTTTAAGTGTCTGCATTAAGCCAAGGTTTAAATGTTCACATTAAGCAGGACCAGATCTCCTCTGTTCTCCCCAGCCAAGATTTAAGTGTCCACATTAAGCCAAGGTTTAAGTGTCCGAATTAAGCCAAGGTTTAAGTATCCACATTAAGACAAGGTTTAAGTGTCCACATTAAGCTAATTAGGCAGCCCCGAGGGACGCTCCTGGCTGGCTCTGGGAGGGAGGTGAACTCCAGCCCCCGAGGGTGACTCTGCCCTGGGCTAAGAGCCACCCCAAGGCCTGCACGGCACTTGAGTCCTGCTTAAGCCCTGATTTCCAGAATTTATGCCCAGTGCAGGGGTAATTAGTGCTCAGCTCGGTGTGCCAAAGCCCAAGGGAGTGTTAAAAATGGCAGGGATGGGACCCAAATCCCGCTTTTCCTGCGCTCTGGTTGGAGCCGATGCGGGCCCAGAGCGCACGGGATGGGATCAGGTGTCCGTGAGGTTTGAGTTAAACCCCGGTCACTCACCAGGGTTGGGTTTCCATGGGGATAACCCAAATACACAGGCCGGGAAAAGCGAGCAGGGACACCTGGGGGACACCCGGAAATTCCCATTTGGAACCCGGGGTGTTTGGGGACACTGGGATAGAGGGAGCGCGGCTTTTCCCGAGGCTCCCGCTGCGTTTTTGGGGTGCGTTTCCGCGGGATGGCCGGGATCAGATCCCTTTTTCTCTGGGTGCTGAGGGAGAGCCTGAGCAGCAACCACCTGCTCCCGACTCATTTCAGCTTAATAAAACCACGGAGCCGGCCTGGTTTCAACTGTCAGGGCTCTGGTTCATCCCGGGTTTGAGGGTCACATCCAAGTCCTATCAGTTCCACGCTGATTTTGAGGGGATAATTCCCTCCCGTCTCCTTTTTCCCTGGCATGGGCTTCCAGGGGCTCATGACCCGTGCCCATGGCACGGGGCTGAGTATTCCTAGCTGGAAAATGAGATTGGAAAGGTCGGGCGGCGGATTAGGGCAGGCTTCAAAGCAGAAATTGGAGGATAATGTGTTAGCAGCTCCCAAGGCTGAAATTGCTGCCCTAAATACGAGGCAGAGCAATTCCTAAAGAGGGCAGATCCCTCGTTAGGATTCCCTGGATGACTCCGGGACTGGATGTTCCCATGCCAGGCATGAGAAACGACGGATTCCAGCGCTCCCGAAAGCCCCCAGCCTTCCCCAAAGGGACAAAAGCTGGGATTTGTCCTCCTCTCCTGTTCCTGCTGGGGCTGAGGCTGCTCCAGAGCCCGGATGGGAGTTGGGGTCAGCGGCTCCGAGGCTGCCTGGGGGTGTCCTGCCCTTCTCCCCTTGGGATATCTCCAAGGGATCGCCCAATCCGGCTTTTTTCCATGCTGGGCTCTCCCAAAACTCCCCATCCCAGACTTGCCCCGGCCCTTTTCCTCTGCCCAGGAGCCCACAGGGATGTCCCTGCCACCGGCTGCGTCCTGCTCTCGTCCGAGGAATTAAACTGACCCTTTCCTGCTTCCCTTTCCTGCTTCCCTTTCCTGCTTCCCTTTCCTGCTTCCCTTTCCTGCTTCCCTCTCCCGCCTGGAAGCTGCTGGATTTTCCCAGGCAGGGAGGAGGAAGGGGAGAAGCAGCCCTCCCTGGGAGGAATCCCAGAGCTTGGCAGGATCATTCCCGGGGCGGCAGCTCCTCCTTTCCCCTCTGGATCAGAGGTTTTCCGGAGGGTGAGGCTGGCTGGGGGATGAGGGAATCTCCCTGCGGATCATTCTGCTCTCATTTTCCAGCCAATTCCACGCCTGGAGCCGAGGGCAAGGAGGGTTTTGGAAACCTGGGCTGGGCAGGAACCCCGGGAGCTGCTCCGCAGGGAATTCAGGGAAGCTTCTCTCACCAGCAGCTCCTTGACGGGGAGCTGCTCCATCCCTCTCTCCCGAGGGGAGTCCAGCACCACCGGGAAGCTCTTGTGGGGAGCGTGGGTGTAGCCGAGCTCGATCTCGTCCTGAGGAAGGGAGGAAATCCCGCGTGGGGCACCGGGCAGGGAAGGGTTTCCCCGCTTTTCGGAGCCCCCCTACCTGCATCCAGCGGTCCCCGCGGTTGATGTAGCCGAAGCAAAGCTTCAGCTTGCAGCCAGCCTTGGCCACCAGGCTCTGGATCTCCTTAGTGAACAGGTAGTTGTCCTTCATGCTGGGGGAAAAGACGGGAAGGGTGGGAAGGGTGGAGATTCCCTGTTCCCAGCCCCGGGGGGCCGGGGAAGCACCAGCTGTACCTGCAGACAAAGAGGTTCAGCGGGGGCAGCGTGTTGGGGGTCATGATCCACGGCGCCACCCGGAACACCACCGTGTCCCTGAAGATCGGCGAGTGGGGGATGCCCTGGGGGAGCCAAGCAGGGATCAGGGACGTTCCTCCCCCCCAAAACACCCTCCCCTGAGGTCATTCTCGGGATCAGTTAGCGGGGTCGCTCTCCTTTCCAGCACCATCCCAACCTCCTGGGCGCAGCCTCCCATCTGCCCCATTCCCAGGAGGTCCCAGGAGTTTCCAGGAGCTCCCAGGAGTTTCCAGGAGTTCCCAGGAGTTTCCAGGAGCTCCCAGGAGTTCCCAGGAGTTCCCAGGAGGTCCCAGGAGCTCCCAGAAGTTCCCAGGAGTTCCCAGGACTTCCCAGGACTTCTCAGGAGGTCCCAGGAGGTCCCAGGAGGTCCCAGGAGTTCCCAGGAATTCTCAGGATCTCCCAGGAGTTCCCAAGAGCTCCCAGAAGTTCCCAGGAGTTCCCAGGAGTTTCCAGGAGCTTCCAGGAGCTTCCAGGAGTTCCCAGGACTTCCCAGGAGTTCCCAGGAGCTCCCAGGACTTCCCAGGAGTTCCCAGGACTTCCCAGGACTTCCCAGGAGGTCCCAGGAGCTCCCAGGACTTCCCAGGAGCTCCCAGGAGGTCCCAGGATTTCCTGACCTCAGCCAGCGGCTCCAGGAGGCTGACGTGGATGGACACCAGCCCGGAGAAGGTCTCGTCGGGGAAGCGCAGCCCCTCCACGAAGAAGTGGAGCTCGGCGGCCCCGCCGGGGTAGGGCACGGCGTGGAACAGCTTCCTGCGGCCCAGCACCTGCACGTAGCGCTGCCCGAAGAAGGGATCTGCCGGGGAAAGGGAACGCGGAAATCCCGAGGGTTATCGGGATTCGCTCCTGCTTCCCTGGGCAAGGAGCTCCCGCTGTACCCGAGGAAACAGGGCTGGGATAACCCAGATATGCACGGGAAAGGTGAGCAGGGACAGCCGAGGGTGCGGAATTCCCGTTTTAAACCCCGGGTGTTTGGGGACGCTGGGATAGAGGGAGCACGGCTTTTCCTGAAGGCTCCCCGTGCGTTTTTGGGGTGCGTTTCTGCAGGATCCTTCAGATCTCTGAGGGGATCCAGCTGGGAGAGGCACCTTGAGGCAGGAGTTGAGGGGTTTGGAATTTTGTCGTGGACAAGAGGGATGAGGGAAAAGGTCTCAGCCTTTCCTCGGGTGGAGCTCCTTTCCTTAAAAACCACACCGAGCTGTTTGCCGCCGCTCCTTTGCCGCGTGGATTTGGATAAAGGGTTTTGTGTTCCCCTCCCTCTGCCTGTTCATCTCCAGAGTTTCCCAGGTGATGGAAAAGAGGGAAAAACGGGGGGGAAATGCTTACTCTGCACATGGAAGACCCCGACTTTGTCGGCGTTGTTGACGGAAATGGAGAGGACGATTTCGTACCCCCGGGGCAGGCGCTGGGGCCCCTCTGTCCTCAGCACCATCTGAGCCAAGTCCAGCAAATCTGGGGGCAAACGGAGCGAGTCCAGCCGCGTTTCCCACGTTTTCCTCCTGGGGTTTGGATCTCCTCCCCAAAAACCCGCTCTTCCCTCGCCACCTGGCAAACCCAGAGCTCGTGCCCGGCGGGCCGTGACCCGAACGCCCTTTTCCCTTCTCCCTGCCCATCCGTGACCTCGGGACGCCGCCGGGCCCGGCTCCGCGTGCCTCGGGTTTTCCAGGAACGGCTGGGCGGATTTCTGGCCGCCGGCCTCGTGCCTCGCCCCGCGCTCCTCTCACCTGCGTGAAGCATCCCCGGCCCGCGCCAGCCCTGGCAGCTCGGCCGCTCCCCGCGCCTGCCCCCGCGCCCTGCCCGGCTCCAACGAGTTGGGGCGGCATTAATCCCGCAGAAATTCCCACGTGGGAAGCTCGCAGCCGGTGGGGAGCAGCTGGCTCCTGGGAAAGGTCGCGGAGAGGGGACGGTGGGGATTTCGGGGCAGGGGTTTTGGGGCGCCGTTACCTTCCCTGTTGAACACCTGCTCGCTGTCGCAGTCGGAGGGCGGGATGAAGGGGAACTCCTTGTCACAGCTGACCAGCAGGATGGCCCCGTGTCCCTCCGGTCCCCAGGCCCAGCTGGCCTAAAGCACGGCCGGGGCTCAGCGAGCGCGGGATCCCCCGAGCCCGTGGGTTTTCCGTGGGGTGGGGGGAGCTGCTGTACCTTGTTGGGGCTGTTCTTCTCCACCACTCCATCCCGATCCGCGTCCACGTCCAGGGAGATCCCTGCGGGGACAGAGCCGCCTCATCCCCGGGCGAGGGGATGGGGTGCCACCCCCCCCGAGCCAGCAAACCTGCCTTTGCTGTCCCCAGCCCTGCTCCGGGCACCAGGGGACAGGGACGGGCTCCCGGCGCTCCGGACTCACCGACGCCGGTGAGGAACACGCCGGCTTGGTTGATGGGCTTCCCTCCCTCCGCGTAAAAGCTGACGGTGACCTGCAAACCCCAAACCCCGCATTGGGGTGGGACGTTCTCCCTCCGCGGACGCCCCGCTCCCGGCATCCCCCTCCTCCTCCTCCTCACCTTGTTGTCGTTGACCTCGGAGCTGGCCCGGCTCATGCTGAACCTCAGCACCGTCCCCTCGTCCAGCGGCCACCGCGTGCCGGCGCCGGGCGCGGCCTCGGGCTCGACGCGGCCGCGGAACAGCACGTCCACGCTGACCCCTTCCGTGTGCTTCACCCCAAAGGCCACGGCCCCGGCGGGGGCCGCCCTGCCAGAAACACCCGGAATCCTCAGGGATCTGCAGGCCCAGCGCAGAATTCCCGCTGGGATTCATTCTGCTGCCCAGAACGCGGCCAAGACCGGGCACGCCGGCGTCTCCACGCTCACCGCCGGCACCTTCCTGCCCTGCTCCTGCCTGGCAGCTGGAATTACCCCGGGCTCAGGGCCGGTTTAGCCCCGTGAGTGTTTGCAGCCACGGCTGTGGGTAAGGATCTGTAATAATCCCAAACAACCCGGCTTGGCACTTCCAGAAATCCCTGTTTTTTCAGCACGGTGGTTGACGGCTCCTCCAAACACCGTGGCCATCCCTCCGAGAGGCTTTTCCACGGGAAACTCTCGTTTCTGGGGGATTTCACCCGGCCCCAAAGCTGTCGGTGCTGCCCTGCTCCCCGTCCGATGTGCCCTTGCTCTTCCCCTC
Organism: Periparus ater; assembly: GCA_032357785.1. NCBI lineage: Eukaryota > Metazoa > Chordata > Aves > Passeriformes > Paridae > Periparus > Periparus ater. Next base: position 4,509,273 of record CM063628.1, read on the forward strand.
TCTCCTTTTCCCGAATTTCCCTGCCTTTCCAGGTTATTATTTTTGGGCTCTTTGCCCCGACACCCGAGACCTCGCGTTGATCAGGTTTCTCAGATGCCGCTGGTCCCGCCAACCCCGCACCCTTGGCAAGGCGGGAGGAAATCCAAGCTCTCCTCTGCTCCCGCCTGGGTGTTCCTCAAATCCTCAAATTGCTGGTAATTACACATGGAAAAACTGGTTGGGTTTCCTGGTTCCCTGGGTCTGGGGATCCCACTGGGAAGGGATTTGGCCTGGAGAGGTGCCAAGGGAGCTGGGACTGCGCTGCTTGGCTTGAATATCGAGGTTGGGGTTTGTAACAGCAGCAGCGACCAGAATCGAGCCTGGAATGAGCTTTTCCACCCCCTTTTTCCCCTGGGGGGTGGGAATAACTATCCCCAGGTTCAGCCATGGGTTTGTTTTAGGGAAGAGTGGTTGGCGCCGTGGGGATTTCCCACTTTCCCAAGGTTTTGGCCGTGAGATTTTCTGTTCTTCCCTTATTTTTCAGTCCCTGCCCAGGCTCCTGCTCGTCCCTCTGCCCTCCAGCAGGATGGGGTAAATCCAGGGATGTTCAAAGCTTTCCAGGGATTTGTGCAGCTCTGCAGAGCCCGGGGAAGGTTTTGCCCGCAAATTGCATCAAAACGGTTGTGGGGTTTGGGAAAGCAGAGGGAAAAACCAGGAGCAGGGATTCCCAGAGGGACAAACAGGAGGGAAAGGTGAGGAGAAGGGTGAAGGTGGAGGAGGAAAGGAAATTTTGTGGCTCCCACTCATCTGTGGACGTGGATGAGGCTGCCCAGCAGCTGTGGGGTGTGGGAAAGCAGAGGGAAAAACCAGGAGCAGGGATTCCCAGCAGGAAAAACAGGGTGGAAAGGTGCGGAGAAAGGTGAAGGCGGAGGAGGAAAGGAAGTTTTGGGGGGGGTCCCACTCACCCGTGGGCACGGGTGTGGATGTGTCTCCCCCAGCAGCTGCGGGGTTTGGGAGAGCAGGAGCAGAAAGGAGGAGCAGGGATTCCCAGCAAGAAAAACAGAGGAGCAGGCATTCCCAAAGGGATAAACGGGGGGAAAGCGAGGGGGAAGGAGGAGGAGGAGGAGGAGGAAGGGAGGTTTTGGGGTCCCCCTCACCCGAAGACGTCGGCGCGGATGTGGCTGCCCAGCACGCACAGGGCCTCGATGCGGTTCCCGTGCTGCAGCCGCAGCGTGCGGGGCTCCCCCGGCATCTCCCCGGCCATGGGCACCGGCACCGGGACCTGCTGCTCCTGCCCCCGGCCTCCTCCTCCTCCTCCGCCCGGAGCTCGCGGGGCACGGATGGCAACCGGAGAGAGGGGGCGGCTGGGCTGGAGCTCTGACACCTCGGAAAGTGATCGGGGGGAGGGACGGACGGACAGGGACGGACAGACAGGGACAGGGTGGGATGGACAGGGACGGACAGGGTGGGATGGACAGGGAGGGACAGGGAGGGACAGGGACGGACGGACAGGGAGGGACAGGGACGGAGAGGGACGGAGAGGGACGGACGGACAGGGAGGGACAGGGTGGGATGGACAGGGAGGGACGGACAGGGACGGACAGGGAGGGACAGAGTGGGACAGGGTGGGATGGACAGGGACGGACAGGGAGGGACAGGGACGGAGAGGGACGGACAGGGACGGACGGACAGGGTGGGACAGAGTGGGACAGGGTGGGTTGGACAGCGTGAGAGGGACAGGGACAGACAGAGATGGACAGGGATGGATGGACAGGGATGGACAGCGAGGGATGAACAGCGAGGGATGGACAGGGAGGGACAAGGAAGGACAGGGATAGACAGGGATGGACAGGGAGGGATGGACAGGGATGGACAGGGTGGGAGGGACAGAGATGGACAGGGATGGACAGGGTGGGAGGGACAGAGATGGACAGGGATGGACAGGGTGGGAGGGACAGAGATGGACAGAGATGGACAAGGAAGGACAGGGATGGACAGGGAGGGATGGACAGCGAGGACGGACAGCGAGGGAGGGAGGGCAGCTGCCCCCAGCTCCCAGCCTTGGACAAGCAGCTCCCCCAGCTGTCCCCAAGCTCCCGCTCCCTCCTCACCTCCCTGACCCCAAGCCGGGATTCCCGATGTGGATTTGCGGCGTTTTGGGACCTGTCCACATCCCTGGGGGCGCATTCCAGCCTCTCTTTCTGCTCTCTAGGGAAAATCCCTGCCTGCTCCCGCTTTCCCAGCCCGGAGGGAAGAACAGAACTCTCCTTTTTTCTCCCCCCCCTATTTATTTTCAAAGGGAACCTCGAAAGCAGTGGCTGGTTTTGTCACCCCGGGCCACTCCGGAGCGCGTCGGGAGCCGTTCCCGCCCACGCTGGGTTTGCATCGTTTATTAAAAGCCGCCTAAATATTCATTTTCCAGCCCAAAGTGCTGCCCCAGATCCTGGAAGCCGCAAGCAATTAGCGAGCAGCAGCAGCAGAGCTCGGCTGGATGTTCCTTATTTCCATTCCTCTCGGGCTTCCCTTTTCCATCCTCTTCCCTCCGTGGGGACGGGTGTTCCTGGGATTTATTGGGATCGTCTCCCTGCTGCCATTCCCCCCGTGGAAAAATGGGGAATGGGGCGGGGTTTGAAGCCCTTCCAGCCCAAATAATTCCGGGATTGTTCTGAGGAATATCCTGGATGGATACCCAGGCTGGGAGATGGGGAGATCAGGAAAATAGGGAATCTGAGTTAACAGGGATCATTTGGAAATACCCAAAGAAAACCTGGAAATACCCAAAGAAAACCTGGAAATACCTAAAGAAACCTGGAAATACCTAAAGAAACCTGGGAATACCTAAAGAAAACCTGGAAATACCTAAAGAAAACCTGGGAATACCCAAAGAAAACCTGGAGATACCTAAAGAAACCTGGAAATACCTAAAGAAACCTGGAAATACCCAAAGAAAACCGGGAAATACCCAAAGAAAACCTGGAGATACCTAAAGAAACCTGGAAATACCTAAAGAAACCTGGGAATACCCAAAGAAAACCTAGAAATACCTAAAGAAACCTGGGAATACCCAAAGAAAACCTGGAAATACCCAAAGAAAACCTGGAAATACCCAAAGAAAATCTGGAAATACCCAAAGAAAACCTGGAGATACCTAAAGAAACCTAGAAATACCTAAAGAAAACCTGGAAATACCTAAAGAAATCTGGAAATACTCAAAGAAAACCTGGAAATACCTAAAGAAAACCTAGAAATACCCAAAGAAAACCTGGGAATACCCAAAGAAACCCAAAAGAAAAGCAAAAGAAAAGCAAAATAAAGCTACAGAAGGCTAAAAAAAGCCTTCAGGAAGCGCAGGCCCTGCCGAGCCCAGCGGGATTTGATAACTGGTTTGATGTCTCGCCCTGGTGCCGGTAATTAGACTGACACGGCTCGTAAAGGTTCCCGCCTGCAATTCTGCATGCGGGGTAATTAACGAGCTGTAATTAATGAGCTGTAATTATCGGCTTAGGGAGATTATCAAACTTTCCTTGGCAGAGTGGTGCTGCAGGATGGGCGAGGAGCGACGCCCCGGAGGGATCCGGCTGCTCCTGGGGGTCCTGGGGGCGTCTGGGGGGGCTTGGGATGGGCTGGGGATGGGAAAAGGGAGTGGGGTTGGGAAATGAGCATGGGATTGGGAAAAGGGAGTGGGATTGGGAAAAGGGAGTGGGATTGGGAAAAGAGACTGGGATTGGGAAAAGGGGCTGGGATTGGGAAAAGGGAGTGGGATTGGGAAAAGGGACTGGGATTGGGAAAAGGGACTGGGATTGGAAAAGGCTGGGATTGGGAAAAGGGACAGGGATTGGGGAAAGGGACTGGGATTGGAGAAAAGAGACTGGGACTGGGAAAAGAGACTGGGATTGGGAAAAGGGAGTGGGATTGGGAAAAGGGGCTGGGGATGGGAAAAGGGAGTGGGATTGGGAAAAGGCTGGGATTGGGAAAAGGCTGGGATTGGGAAAAGGGGCTGGGATTGGGAAAAGGGACTGGGATTGGGAAAAGGCTGGGATTGGGAAAAGTGAGTGGGATTGGGAAAAGAGACTGGGATTGGGAAAAGGGGCTGGGATTAGGAAAAGGGACTGGGATTGGGAAAAGGGACTGGGATTGGGAAAAGGGAGTGGGATTGGGAAAAGGGAGTGGGATTGGGGAAAGGGAGTGGGATTGGGAAAAGAGCGTGGGATTGGGAAAAATGAGTGGGATTGGGAAAAGGGACTGGGATTGGGGAAAGGGACTGGGATTGGGAAAAGGGAGTAGGATTGGGGAAAGGGACTGGGATTGGGAAAAGGGACTGGGATTGGGAAAAGGGACTGGGATTGGGAAAAGGGAGTGGGATTGGGAAAAGTGAGTGGGATTGGGAAAAGAGACTGGGATTGGGAAAAGGGGCTGGGATTAGGAAAAGGGAGTGGGATTGGGAAAAGGGACTGGGATTGGGAAAAGGGAGTGGGATTGGGAAAAGGGAGTGGGATTGGGGAAAGGGAGTGGGATTGGGAAAAGAGCGTGGGATTGGGAAAAATGAGTGGGATTGGGAAAAGGGAGTGGGATTGGGAAAAGGGGCTGGGATTGGGAGAAGGGACTGGGATTGGGAGAAGGGACTGGGATTGGGGAAAGGGACTGGGATTGGGAAAAGAGACTGGGATTGGGAAAAGGGACTGGGATTGGGGAAAGGGACTGGGATTGGGGAAAGGGTCTGGGATTGGGGAAAGGGACTGGGATTGGAGAAAAGAGACTGGGATTGGGAAAAGGGAGTGGGGTTGAAAAAGGGGATGGGATTGGGAAAAGGAGCTGGGATTGGGAAAAGAGACTGGGATTGGGGAAAGGGACTGGGATTGGAAAAGGCTGGGATTGGGAAAAGGGACAGGGATTGGGAAAAGGGACTGGGATTGGAGAAAAGAGACTGGGATTGGAGAAAAGAGACTGGGATTGGAGAAAAGATGGAAATGAGGAAGGAAAGAGGCTGGAATTGAGGAAAAGAGGCTGGAAATGGGGAAGGAGCTGGCGTTTGGGACAGGAAACCAAAAGCTTTCCCCCCAGAGCGGGCTGCTCAGCTCCCTGGGCGTGATGGACAGGCGGGATCCCGTCCGTCACGCGCCGCTTTCCCAGGACAAGCTGTAATTAGGGAGAAGCGCTGGGCTGCGGCTGGGCCAGGTGACTCCAAAGCCTCCTGTCCCCGAGCTGGTGGCAGGTGGAGGAGGAAGAGGAGGGAGCGCAGGTGCCTCCCAAAAAAACCTCCTGGCCTTTGGGCCGAGCTGCCGAACCCACCCAGCCCTGCGAGGTTTGGGCCCCTCGGAGCCCAGGGAAGGCGATCCTGCTGGATTTCCACCCCAGCTCCCCTCCCCGCGGGTTCCAGAGCGCCCCAACCCCGCTGCCCCGGCCTCAGGTGTGTTCCTGTCCAGCCTCGGCCCAAACCAGCCCAGCAGGCTCGGGGCACGGCCCCTGCCCAGTGCAAACCAGTGCAAACCAGTGCAAACCAGTGCAAACCAGTGCGACCAGCAGCCTCCCTGCGGGACGGGGCTGCGGGGCCGCTCCAGCCTCCCGGCTCCCAGCCCAGGGATCCATCAGGGCTCCCCAGGAACAGCACCTGGAGAGCCAGCACCGTTCCCGGCAGGAGTTTGGGATAAACAGGCTTTGATCCACAACCTCGGCTCCTGGGAGAGCCTGGGAGTGCCACCAGCATTCCCCACGGGAGCATCCCGGCTGCTCGAGCAGCTCCCCGGGTTACTGAGGCTGTTCTGGGGGGCGGGACACGGGGCTGGGGGTGCGGTTAGGGCGGGAGGGAGCCCTGTCCTGGATCCTTGTCCCGGATCCCCTATCCCAGATCCCCTATCCCAGATCCCCTGTCCTGGAACCCTGTCCTGGATCCCCTGTCCCAGATCCCCTGTCCTGGAACCCTGTCCCAGATCCCCTGTCCCAGATCCCCTGTCCCGGATCCCCTGTCCCGCATCCCCTGTCCCAGAGCCCTATCCTGGATCCCCTGTCCTGGATCCCCTGTCCTGGATCCCCTGTCCCAGATCCCCTATCCCGGATCCCTATCCCAGATCCCCTGTCCTGGATCCCTGTCCCGGATCCCTATCCCGGATCCCCTATCCCGGATCCCCTGTCCCGGATCCCCTGTCCTGGAACCCTGTCCCGGATCCCCTGTGCCGGATCTCCTATCCCGGATCCCCTGCCCCGGAGCCCAGCCGGGCTCATCCCGCAGGGAATTCCCTGCTCCCTCCATCCCCGGCAGGCTCCAGCCGGCTTTCCCCGCTCGCAGGCGGGCAGATCCTCGGGATGGGACGGCCCGGAGAGAGATGGATATCTGCTGGACACCTTCCAGCAAAGGGGATCCCTCCTGTGGGCCTCGAACCCCTCTGAAACGGGAGGCACGGAGGAGTTTGGATTTCCTCGGGGAGCCTCCGGTTGTTGGTGTTTTCCCCTTCCCCGCCTGCCCCATAACCTGTTCTCCCTGCCTGTCCCTCCCGTCCTCGGGATGGTTGGGATGGGAAGGACCCATCTGAGCAAACATTTCCCTTTGTTCAGCTCTACTCAGGCATGGCCCTGCCGCTGCAGCCGGGGCCGTGACTCACCCGCGCCGCCCGAGCCCGGCTGGAAAATTTGGGGTGTTTTAAAGAAAATGCCCGGTTTTAATGACAGCGCTGTAATAACCCCAAACAACCACCCTGCGCTGCCGGGGGAGCGGGGATGTTTAATGCATGAACCGCGGGGTTTGAGATGCAGCTGGGAAGGAATAAAAGAGGGGAATAAACCCCAAATCCCCGCTGAGGAGCATCCAGCAGGGCTGGCTCTCACCTCGTGCTTCCCCCGGGGCTGCCCTATCACCTCATCTCGGGATGGAGGTGGAACCAGGGTCCCCCGGCCGAACCCCGTCATCCCGGGAAGGAGGAGTTACCTTCCCGAGCCTTTTAATCCAGTCCTGCTGGTTTCCCCGCAGAGCCGGCGCAGCTCCCTGCCCGTGCGGCCGAGCCTGGCTCACCATGGCCCCGCGTCACGTCGTCACCATGTCCACCAGCCAGGCTGCCCGCGGTGTCTGCGTGCTGGGCACCGAGGTCCTCCTGGACACGCGCCGGTAAGGCCCGGCACCCACCGGGAACGCCGGCGTGTTCCACAGAGCTGATGGGCTTTGGGTGGGATTCCTCAGGACTGGGACATCCCAGAGTGTTCCACAGAGCTGACGGGCTTTGGGATGGTCTCCTCAGGATTGGAGCACCCTGGAGCTTCTGGGCTTTGAGATGGGATTCCTCAGGATTGGGACGTCCCAGAGTGTTCCACAGAGCTGACGGGCTTTGGGGTGGGATTCCTCAGGATTGGGACATCCCAGCGTGTTCCAGAGAGCTTCTGGGCTTTGGGATGGTCTCCTCAGGATTGGAGCACCCTGGAGCTTCTGGGCTTTGGGATGGGATTCCTCAGGATTGGGACATCCCAACACATTCCATGGAATTGCTGGGCTTTGGGATGGGTTTGCCCTGGCGTTGAGGGATCCTGGAATGTTCCACGGAGCTTCTGGGCTTTGGGATGGATTCCTCAGGATTTGGTTTCATGGAGCTTCTGGGCTTTGGGATAGGATTCCTCAGGATTGGGATGTCCCAGAATGTTCCATGGAACTGCTGGGCTTTGGGATGGGATTCCTCAGGATTGGGACATCCCAACACATTCCATGGAACTTCTGGGCTTTGGGATGGGATTCCTCAGGATTGGGACATCCCAACACATTCCATGGAACTTCTGGGCTTTGGGATGGGATTCCTCAGGATTGGGACATCCCAACATGTTCCACAGAGCTTCTGGGCTTTGGGATGGGATTCCTCAGGACTGGGTTCCATGGAGCTGCTGGGCTTTGGGATGGGATTCCTCAGGACTGGGTTCCATGGAGCTGCTGGGCTTTGGGATGGGTTTGCCTGGCATTGAGGGATCCTGGTGTTTTCCACAGAGCCACCAGGATTTGGGATGGGTTTGGAGGACAAACGGGCGGTGAGGGACTCGGAGCTCATCAGGAGTTCACCCAAGAGTTGGGGGGCTGGTTCTGCTTTAGGGGATGATGTCCCATGGGGACCTCACCCCAAAATCCTGGTTTTGGGGACAATCTCCCACCGGGAGCTCATTTTTAGGGACAGTATCCTACAGGGAGCTCACCCAAAGGCCGGACCTTGGCTGGAGGTGACGCAGCGGGGCCAGGCCAGGATGGTTTGGAGACAAAGCCCGAGCACACCCGGCTGAGGCCGGGTCTATTTCTGGCTCTAAAAACATTGGGCAAGAACAATTCACGACGAGCAACTCGGAGCTAAAACGGGAGGAGGAACAAAATGCGTGGCTCAGGCAGAAAAAATCCAGCGGCAGCCGTGCACGGGCAGCGTCAGGAAAAAGGGATTTTTCCAGAATTAAATATGGGGTGGCTTTATTGGGCAGATAGGCGGCTGTCCCTGCCCTGCTGCCACCGTGTCATTATTTAATAAATCACATTTATAATGACAGAGAACGCAGGCCCGGCCGGTCGGCATCGCATCCGGGCAATTATTGGGATGGAGCGCTGGAGCCAGGCCAGGATGCGCCGCCGTCCCCTCAGAGAGCCTTGGCTGCCCTAAAACAGCCTCGTTTCCCCCTCGTTTGGACAGGAGTGCAGAAAAACCCATTTTCTGCCATTTTTTTGTCCTGCTTTGGGACTCGAAGCCCTCTCAGAGCTGTTTAAACGTGGAGCCAGAGCCCCCAGATGGGGTAATTTGGCTTCTTGGTAATAAATTTGAGCCGTGGTCTCAAACAGCAGATGATGGAGGCTCTTCCCACTGAAAAATTGGATCATTTTATTCCCAGGAAGTGCTGGCTGGAGGGAATTTAGTGATGGATGCACCAATTTTGGGCTGTTTGGGGCAGAACAAGGAGTTTGCTGGGAACTGAGCCACAAACCCGGATGGGGATGGGATCCAGCATCCCCTGGATCCATGGCTCCTCGGGATATTCCAGATGGGGATGGGATCCAGCAAATCCCGGGAATCCAGGGCTTTTCAGGGTATTCCAGAGGGGGATGCCAAGCCCAGGGAATGCCTCAGCCTCCTCACAAGCTGCTGCAGGCACCGGGGACGCTGCGCCAAGAGCAGCGCCGGGCAGAAATCCCTGCCGCGGCAGGGTTTTGATGTTGCGTTTTTTACGTTCTCCCTGCCGAAATTCCCACCTGGGATGCAGCCGGGGGGAGCCGGGAGCAGGTGGGAGCTGCCGGGATGGAATGAGCAGGGAGCAGCACTTCAAAGGCTCCCGCGGATGTCACGGAGCCGGGCGCGGGCTCCGCTCCAGCCCGAGCATCCCTCGGGTCACGGCACCGTCCCACAACACCCAACCCCGCGCGTGGTTGGCACGAAAACCGTCCCGGCTCTTCCCCCGCTCGGGGTTCTGTCACGCTGAAATTCCGGGAATTTCTGGCCGCCGTGGAGGGAGGTTGGATGTGGGATAAACCACGGCCGGACGTGCCGGAGCTGCAGCGGGAGCTGGGCTTGCTCAACGCCGCCGCAGAGATCCCACGTGTGGCACTCCTGGGACCATTTCATCACCGAGGGACGGTCCCGGGGCTCTTCCTGCCCGGTTAATTCCAGGTTCAGGGATTTGGCTCCTGTGGGCTCTGACCCGAGGTTGCTCCATTCCAGGTCCACCCCCAGAGGTGCTGCGTCCTTTGAGGTGCACGCCACGCCGGCGGTGACGGTGCACGTGATCCACAGCCCCACCACAAAGCCCACCATGGACTCGCGGTGGCCCCTGGATCCCGACATGGAGGTGGTGGTGACCATCGATGTCACCAGCAGGACCGTCGATGACAACCAGGTCAGGCGCTGCTCGTGTGCCCAAATTGGGGAAAACAAGCGGGATTTCCTGGGAAATTTGAGGATTTCTGGGTGATGCTGACACCAGGGTGGTTTTTACGGCTCGAGGGGAGTTGTGCAATCGGCACTGACGAGAAATGAAACCCAGAAGGAGAAGGCCCCACTTGGTGCCCCAACCACGACATCACGGCGGTTACAAAAGTTGGTGCCAGGCAGCAAAAAATATCCCAAGTTTGGCGTTTTCCGTGCCCGATTTTGTGCTGAAGCTGGCGCTGAGGGCTCTGATGAGCTGTGATTCATGGGGGACGGCTGGGATGGAGCTCCTGTGGGACCGGCTGGGTGGGCAGACAGGGGTTGGATCCGTGATCCTTGTGGGGCCCTTCCCGGCTCCTTCCATGGTCCGGGAGGGCAGAGATCCCACCAGGCTGGTGGGGTGTGGGGATGGAGATCTGACCAGGCTGGTCAGATGTGGGGATGGAGATCCCACCAGGCTGGTCAGATGTGGGGATGGAGATCCCACCAGGCTGGTGTGGGGTGTGGGGATAGAGATCCTGCTGGCCTGGTGAGATGTGGGGATGGAGATCCCACCAGCCCAGTGAGATGTGGGTCACGGTGTGGGGATGGAGATCCCACCAGTGTGGTGAGATGTGGGGATGGAGATCCCACCAGGCTGGTCAGATGTGGGGATGGAGACCCCACCAGGCTGGTCAGATGTGGGTCACGGTGTGGGGATGGAGATCCCACCAGGCTGGTCAGATGTGGGGATGGAGATCCTACCAGGCTGGTCAGATGTGGGGATGGAGATCCTGCTGGCCTGGTCAGATGTGGGTCACAGTGTGGGGATGGAGATCCCACCAGGCTGGTGAGATGTGGGGATGGAGATCCCACCAGGCTGGTCAGATGTGGGGATGGAGATCCCACCAGGCTGGTCAGATGTGGGTCACAGTGTGGGGATGTCTCTGCAGGTGAAGATCTCCTACTACGACCGCGAGGGCCGCGAGCTGGCGGTGGCCTGGCTGTACCTCACCTGTGTCGGTAGGTGCCCACCGAGGCTCTGGGAGTTCCTGGCCTCTTGGGATCTGGCTGGATCCACGGGGCTGGACCTCCTCGGGTTTGGGTGTTCACCCATGCTGACGACCAAGAGGGAAATAATTAAAAGGTGATTAATTAAACACCGCCTTATATGGAGCGGGGAGAGCGAGGCCGGGCCGTGTCCCCACCCAGGGCGCATCCTGTGCCTGCTGAGGTGGCTCCTCTGGGAGAAGAGGATCCAGGGGAGATCTCCTCAGCCGGCCCCAGCCGGCGCCTCGGCCGCGGCAGCGAGGGGAGAGGGATCGGCACCAAAGCGGTGCCTGACCTATTTCAGGAGTTTGGGGCGAGGTGAATCATTCCCTGCGGATGCCTGCTCTCCCCTGCTGGCTACAAAGGGAGTCTAGACAACCGGTCTGGGTGCAGAAGCCTCCGCTTGGATGGATTAATTACCCTAAATTTGGGATTTTCTGAAGAATTCACATGGCAGCCAGACCGGTGTCCTCAAGTTGTGCTTCCCAAAATTGCCCCTGGAGAGGCTGAAGCTTTCCCATGGAGCCAATTGGGGCCACCACTGGCCACGGGGATTTTGCCTTCCAAATGTTCCTCTCCTGGTTAGATTTAGAGTTTCCCTCCCAGCTTTTCCTCTCTGCCCCAAGGAGAACAATCTCTGCCTCAATCCCCGTGTTTTCCACACCCCGTGCATCCCACCCGGAGGAGTTTTTGGGTTTGGGTGAGGTCACCGGTGAATTTCTGCAGCAGAGGCAGAAGTTTGGGGCAAGAGGAGCTCTGAGAGGGGAAGTCCTGCTCAGATTTCCCAGGAATTATTTGGGTGTTTGCTCAACCACGGTGGAAATGCGTTTTTGTGCCTCCCCCGTGTTTCGGCTTCGTGGAAAACGGGGCAGGGGATGGGAAATTGGTGAAAACAAAAAATGCAGTACAAACATAAAATCTGCCAGGCAAACATAAAATCTGCCGTGCAAACATAAAAAATGGTGTGAAAACAAAACCTGCCACGAAAACATAAAAAATACTACAAAAACATAAAACCTGCCATGAGGTGGGGATGCCCCTGCTGGGGGGAACCGAAATGAGAGGAGATGTTTGGAGATCAAAGAGGGAAATCACGGCAAAGCCCTGGGGTTGGATTTTCTTCTGCTTTGTTGGAATTGCTGTGTCTGGAGCAGCTCTGGGGGATGAGTGGGGTCGGTGTGGGGTCACCAAGCCCCAGACAGCACCGAGAGCTCGTCCCCTGCTCGATCCTTCCCTGTCGCTGTTCCAGAGGTGTCCCTGGACGTGGACTGGAGCCGGAGCGGGCGAGTGAAGAGCAAGGGCAAGGACAAGGTACCGAGAGGCCTCGTGGGAGGGAGGGATCCAGGCCTCTTCCTGGAAAATCTCCAGGAAAATCTCTGTCCCCTCCTGGGGACAGGGACCCAGGTGGTGGCTGCTCGAGGGCGAACGGCCCGGCCGATCCTCAGCCTGCTGATTGAGGAGGAAAAGGATTTATTTTCCTATTCCACGCCAAAACCTCCTGCCGCTCCAGCCTGGCTCTGAGGATCCCATAGGAGAAAACTTCTCCTTTTCCTTTTCCTTTTCCTTTTCCTTTTCCTTTTCCTTTTCCTTTTCCTTTTCCTTTTCCTTTTCCTTTTTCCTTTTCCTTTTCCTTTTCCTTTTCCTTTTCCTTTTCCTTTTCCTTTTCCTTTTCCTTTTCCTTTTCCTTTCCCTTTCCCTTTCCCTTTCCCTTTCCCTTTCCCTTTCCCCTTCCCCTTCCCGCCGTGAATGATTCGGGAAAGCGGCCGCAGGAGGTTTCCCCCTTTGGCCACACATCTCCCGGTGCCCAGGCGCTTGAGCCGGGCTAATTAACCGCAGCCCAGCCAGGCTAATTAACCTCAGCCCGATCGGCGGCGCAAATTGGTTATCGAGATGGGCTGAGCTTCCAGAAACGCTTCCAGAAACGCCTGCAGGCCGGGCTGGGGGCACTTCCAACCTCTCTGGGAGATAAAACCTCGGAGCGGGCCCTGCTGGGAGCTGGCGTTGGGAACGGGGTGATTTGGAGCGGCACCGGCTTCTGCCCCGAGTGTGGAGCTTTCCTCAGGGAAAATCCTGCTCCCTCTTCCGAGTTTGGGGCTTTCCTTGGGGAAATCCTGCTCCCGTCCCCTCTGGGTGCTTCTCCCCCAGGCCAAGTGGACGTGGGGCCCGGATGGACAAGGAGCCGTGCTGTTGGTCAACTGCGACCGGGACAGCCCCGGTGCGGGGGGCCCGGACAGCGGCCAGGCGGACGTACGGACGCTGGCAGGTGGGCTGTGACCCCGAGGGGCTCCCCGGGGGCTCCCCCACCGCCATCCCCTCCCTCCGTGTCCCCTGCGTCCCCCAGACCTCCAGGACATGTCGGTGATGCTGCTGCGGACCCAGGGGCCCAGCGCTATCTTTGCCGAGTACCAGGTGGTGCTGCACGTCCCCGAGAGCGATGCCGACAAAGTGCGGGTTTTCCACTCCGTCCGTGAGTACCTCCCCTCGTCCCAGATCCCCGTGTGACCCCAAGGTGAGCCAGCCTTCTGCTCATTCGGGGCTCCCCTGCTTGCCACGATCGCCCTTTTACCCCCAAAGCTCTCCCGCTGTCGCTCAGGGTGGGGAGATGTAGGAAAAATCAAGGCTCCAAAGAGGCTTTTCCCAACGAGGCTGCTGGAATTCTGCCATTCCCATGGCGCAGGATCCCCCCACGTGGCTCCCGGCGCTGTTTTGGCTTGGGCAGGGATCCAAGCAGCCAAGCAGCCCATCCCGTTGGGCAGCGCCCTTCGCCTTTGAACGGTTGCATCCCCGGCAGCTCCGCGCCGAAAATCAGGTCCGGGGAGCCAAGGGTGTCATTAGATGCTCAGCCGGAGCCACGCACCTTGAAAGGGCTGGAGCCGGGGGGACGGAGCCGTCCGTGTCCCGGGAAGATCAAGCGTGTTCCCCGGGGAGGAGGACGAGGAGGAGGAGGAAGCGAGGAGGAGGAAGCGGCTCCTCCGCCGCCCTTGGGCACCAGCCACCGACTCCTGCTGCTGCTGGCGTGTCCCACTGTGGGCAGGCTGCCAAATTCCCAGTGGGAATTGGGGTTCTCCAGGCTGCCGAATTCCTGGTGGGAATCCAGGGTTCTCCAGGCTGCCAAATTCCCGCTGGGAATCCGGGGTTCTCCAGGCTGCCAAATTCCCACTGGGAATCCGGGGTTCTCCAGGCTGCCAAATTCCCACTGGGAATCCGGGGTTCTCCAGGCTGCTGAACTCCTGGTTGGAATCTGGGGTTCTCCAGGCTGCTGAGTTTGGGGTGGGAATTGGGGTTCTCCAGGCTGCCGAATTCCTGCTGGGAATTGGGGTTCTCCAGGCTGCCAAATTCCTGCTGGGAATTGGGGTTCTCCAGGCTGCTGATCTCCTGGTGGGAATTGGGGTTCTCCAGGCTGCCAAATTCCTGGTGGGAATCTGGGGTTCTCCAGGCTGCTGAACTCCTGCTGGGAATTTGGGTTCTCCAGGCTGCCGAATTCCTGGTGGGAATCTGGGGTTCTCCAGGCTGCTGAGTTTGGGGTGGGAATTGGGGTTCTCCAGGCTGCCGAATTCCCAGTGGGAATTGGGGTTCTCCAGGCTGCTGAACTCCTGGTGGGAATCCAGGGTTCTCGAGGCTGCCAAATTCCTGCTGGGAATCCAGGGTTCTCCAGGCTGCTGAACTCCTGCTGGGAATTGGGGTTCTCCAGGCTGCTGAGTTTGGGGTGGGAATTGGGGTTCTCCAGGCTGCTGAACTCCCGGTGGGATTTGGGTTTCTCCAGGTGGTGATGCCCACCCGCTCTACAAGCCCGTGCTGGGGCCAGACAAGCTCTCCTACGTGCTGGAGCGCGCCGGCCACGGCGACAGCACCTTCTACGTGGAGGGGCTGGCGTTCCCCGACAGGGGCTTCTCCGGCCTCGTCTCCTTCAGCGCCAGCCTGCTGGAGGTGCCCCACAAGGTACGGGGGGCCGGCCCCACCCGTCCCCCGAAGGGCTCCCCGCGGTGCAGGTCCCAAATCCCACTGTGGCCCCCGCAGGACTCCCCGGGCACGCCGATCTTCACCGACACCGTGGTGTTCCGCGTGGCGCCCTGGATCATGACCCCCAACACGCAGCAGCCGCTGGAGGTGTTTGTCTGCAGGTAGGAGGGGGTGTCCCCGCCGGGGAGGAGATCCCGCGGGGGGAGCCAGCCTGAGGCATTCCCGACTGGGAGTGTTTGGGAAGGGAGTCGTTTCCATCCCCAGGAGAAAGGCTGGAGCTCCTTCTCCAGCTCCGTTCCCATGCAGGAATGTTGCTCGGAGGGGTTCAATCCCAAGGGAAAAGGCTGGAGGACCCTCTCCAGGTCCAATTCCATTCAGGAATGCTGCCCAGGGCATTTAAATCCCAAGGAAAAACGCAGGAGGGATTTTTCCAGGTCCAATCCCATTCAGGAATGCTGCCCAGGGCATTTAAATCCCAAGGAAAAACGCAGGAGGGATTTTTCCAGGTCCAATTCCATTCAGGAATGCTGCCCAGGGCATTTAAATCCCAAGGGAAAACGCAGGAGGGATTTTTCCAGGTCCAATTCCATGCAGGAATGCTGCCCAGGGCATTTAAATCCCAAGGAAAAACGCAGGAGGGACTTTTCCAGGTCCAATCCCATTCAGGAATGCTGCCCAGGGCATTTAAATCCCAAGGAAAAACGCAGGAGGGATTTTTCCAGGTCCAATCCCGTTCAGGAATGCTGCCCAGGGCATTTAAATCCCAAGGAAAAACGCAGGAGGGATTTTTCCAGGTCCAATTCCATGCAGGAATGCTGCCGGGGGCATTTAAATCCCAAGGAAAAACGCAGGAGGGATTTTTCCAGGTCCAATCCCGTTCAGGAATGCTGCCGGGGGTGTTTAAATCCCGGGGAGAAAGGCTGGAGTTCTCTCTCCAGCTCCCATCCCACTCGGGGGTGCAGGAACGGGGAACGCGCCGCGGGCTCGGGGTTTTGGGGGCTCCCCCTCGCAGCCCCGCTCCCTCCCTGTCCCCGCAGCATCAAGCAGGGCTCGGATTCCAACGAAGCCTTCCTGGAGGGGCTGCGGGCCCTGCTGCGGAAAGCCAACTGCAAACTGACCGTGTGCTCGGAGCAGGACACGCGCAGCGACCGCTGGATCCAGGTCCGCACCCCCCGGCTCGGGCAGCGCCCGGAGCGCCGGGGATGCGCCGGGAACGGGCACGGAGACACCGGGAATGCCCCCGGGAGAGGGGGGACAGTGCCCGGGGAGCCCCGGCTGGCACCGGGGACACGGGGGGACACCGGGAAAGGGACGCCGGGGGGCCGGACAGGAGGGTCCCGCTGCCAGGAGACCCCCGAAAGACGCGGTGTCACCTTGTGGGGACGGATAGGAGGGTCCCGGTGTCGGGGGACCCCCGAAGGACCCGGTGTCACCCTGTGGGGCTGTGCAGGGACCCCAGCAGGACCCGGTGTCACCCTGTGGGGCTGTGCAGGACGCGGTGTCACCCTGTGGAGCTGTGCAGGGACCCGGTGTCACCTTGTGGGGCCGGACAGGACCCGGTGTCACCCTGTGGGACTCTGCGGGACCCGGTGTCACCCTGCGGGGACGGGAAGGACCCGGTGTCACCCTGCGGGGACGGGAAGGACCCGGTGTCACCCTGTGGGGTCGGGAAGGACCCGGTGTCACCCTGTGGGGCTGTGCAGGAGGGTCCCGGTGTCGGGGGATCCCCGAAGGACTCGGTGTCACCCTTTGGGGCCGGGCAGGACCCGGTGTCACCCTTTGGGGCCGGGCAGGGACCCCAACAGGACCCGGTGTCACCCTTTGGGGCTCTGCAGGACCCGGTGTCACCCTGTGGGGCTGTTGTCACCCTGTGGGGCTGTGCAGGACCCGGTGTCACCCTCTGGGACCCCAACAGGACCTGGTGTCACCCTTTGGGGCTCTGCAGGAGCCTCCCCGGTGGTTTAGGCTGGGCTTTGCCAGGCTCGCCCCATTCCCTGCCCCACCTTCCCCAAACCCCTGGTGGAGATTCCTGTCCAGAGCCTTCCTCCTCCTCCTCCTCTTCTCCCACAGGACGAGCTGGAGTTCGGCTACGTGGAGGCTCCTCACAAATCCTTCCCTGTGGTCTTTGACTCTCCCAGGAACAGAGGCCTGAAGGATTTCGCTTTTAAGAAGATCCTGGTGCGTCCTTGCCTTGAAATCCCCACTTTCCCCCCCCCCAAAAAAAAACCCAAAATCCCCATCACGGGATGTCCTCGGCACCTCTCCCCTCTTTTCCAGGGCCCGGATTTTGGCTACGTGACCCGGGAGCCGCCCGGGAAGAGCGTGAGCAGCCTGGATTCCTTCGGGAACCTGGATGTGAGCCCGCCGGTGACCGTGCGGGGCAAGGAGTACCCGCTGGGGCGGATCCTGATCGGCAGCCCCCTGCCCTGGTCAGCATCCCTCCCTCCGCAATTCCCAAAAATCCCCTCGGGAATATCCCGGAGAAAAGGAAAAAAAAACCCGGGTAGATCCCCAGCAAATCCCAGATCCCGCAAAAAAAAAACCCAGGCGGTTTTTTATCCCGTTTTCCCCGTTTTTTTGGTCCTGGGTTTGTCCTTTTAGGAGAGGAATTTTAGAAGAGGAATTTTAGGGGAGGAATTTTAGGGGAGGAATTTTAGGAGAGGAATTTTAGGGGAGGAATTTTAGGGGAGGAATTTTAGGGGAGAAATTTTAGGGGGGGAATTTTAGGGGAGGAATTTTAGGAGTGGAATTTTAGGAGAGGAATTTTAGGAGTGGAATTTTAGGAGAGGAATTTTAGGGGAGGAATTTTAGGAGAGGAATTTTAGGGGAGGAATTTTAGGGGAGGAATTCCTTTTAGGGGGGAATCCAGGAAAACTGGGAATTGTTGTGCCCAGGGCCGGCGGTGCTTGGCAGCGCCGGGGGAACAAAGCTCCTTTCACAAAGGAGGGAATTTTCCGGGAATAAAAACAATTCCCGCACCCGATCCCAAAAAAACCGGCGGGCGCTGCTTCCACAGGCAGGGAAATGGGATTTTTAATTATCACATTAATTATCCCTCGTTAGTGGGAATTTAATTAAGGTCTGCCCAGCCCGTTCCAAGGAAACTCGGTGCTGACACCGGAGTGAGGCGGGGTTTGGGAATTTGGGAATTTGGGGATTGGGGGTTTGGGAATTTGGGGGTTTGGGGATTTGGGGGTTTGGGGATTTGGGGGTTTGGGGATTTGGGGACTTGGGAGTTTGGGGGTTTGGGGATTTGGGAATTTGGGGATCACGGGGGTGGGAAAAACTCAACCCGAAGGGGCCTGAGCGGAACAGGGCATGGAATGATCCGATCCCTACGGATGGATACAGCCCGGAGATGTATCCATGGGAAAAATCCATGGGAAATAGGGTTTTAATATTATTTTTATATTTTTTTTATTTTTCATTTTTATATATTTTGTATTTTAAAATCTTTTAAATATTTTTTATATTTAAATAATTAAATATCTATAATATATATTTATATATTTATACATATATAAATATATATAATGTATATTTATATATTTATACGTATATTTAAATAATTAAATATATAAAATTATATTTATAAATTTATATATTTATATATAGATTTATATTGATATATTTATATATTACAGGGATTTGGTTATATATATATTTATATTGATATATTTATATAATATAGGCATTTAGTAATATATATTTATATAATACGGGAATTTAGTAATATATATTATATTGATATATAATACACGGGATTTAGTAGTTAAAATAGTATATAAAATATATTTATATTGATATATTTATATAATATAAGCACTTAGTAATATGTATTTATGTCGATAAATTTATATAACACAGGGATTTAACAATATATTTATATATTTATATATTTATATATTTATATATTTATATATTTATATATTTATATATTTATATATTTATATATTTATATATTTATATAATATAGAGATCTAGTAATATATATTTATATTGATATATTTATATAATATAGGGATTTAGTAATATATATTTATATGAGGGATTTAGCAATATATATTTATATAAAGTCTATATATTAACGCACTTCAGGGATATATTAATATATAACAGATATAATGATACATAATTGGGCTATTAGACAGATAAATCTATATTAAGCTAGAACAATCTATAATTTATATTATTATAATATTTATTTAAACACTTGCTGTCTACAGTGGAGCTCAGACCATTTCCAGCCTCATCCCAGAAACTCAGGAGAAAAAATGGGATTTTTGGGGCGTTTTTTGGGATGAATTTTGGGGAGAGGAACAGTGTCCAGCCCCCGGCTGTGTCCTTGCAGGGTTTCCTGTTTGGGACAAAAAATGGGATTTTTGGGGCAGTTTTTGGGATGAATTTTGGGGGAGGAGAACAGTGTCCAGCCCCCGGCCGTGTCCTTGCAGGATTTCCTGTCTGGGACAAAAAATGGGATTTTTGGGGCAGTTTTTGGGATGAATTTTGGGGAGGGGAATGATGTCCAGCTCCCGGCCGTGTCCTCGCAGGGCGTCCGGCCGCAGGATGTGCAGGGCCGTGCGGGATTTGAAAAAATGGGATTTTTGGGGCATTTTTTGGGATGAATTTTGGGGAGGGGAGCGGTGTCCAGCCCCCGGCTGTGTCCTTGCAGGGTTTCCTGTTTGGGACAAAAAATGGGATTTTTGGGGCAGTTTTTGGGATGAATTTTGGGGAGGAGAACAGTGTCCAGCCCCCGGCCGTGTCCTTGCAGGATTTCCTGTCTGGGACAAAAAATGGGATTTTTGGGGCAGTTTTTGGGATGAATTTGGGGAGGGTTGCAGTGTCCAGCCCCCGGCCGTGTCCTTGCAGGGCGTCTGGCCGCAGGATGTGCAGGGCCGTGCGGGATTTCCTGTTTGGGACAAAAACTGGGATTTTTGGGGCAGTTTTTGGGGTGAATTCTGGTGAGGGTTGTGGTGTCCAGCCCCTGGTCGTGTCCTTGCAGGATTTCCTGTTTGGGACAAAAAATGGGATTTTTGGGGCAGTTTTTGGGATGAATTTTGGGGAGGGGAATGATGTCCAGCTCCCGGCCGTGTCCTCGCAGGGCGTCCGGCCGCAGGATGTGCAGGGCCGTGCGGGATTTGAAAAAATGGGATTTTTGGGGCAGTTTTTGGGGTGAATCCTGGTGAGGATTGTGGTGTCCAGCCCCCGGCCGTGTCCTCGCAGGGCGTCCGGCCGCAGGATGTGCAGGGCCGTGCGGGATTTGAAAAAATGGGATTTTTGGGGCAGTTTTTGGGGTGAATCCTGGTGAGGATTGTGGTGTCCAGCCCCCGGCTGTGTCCTCGCAGGGCGTCCGGCCGCAGGATGTGCAGGGCCGTGCGGGATTTCCTCTTCGCGCAGACGGTGCAGGCGCCGCTCGAGGTTTACTCGGAGTGGCTCAGCGTGGGCCACGTCGATGAGTTCCTCACCTTCGTCCCTGCCCTCGACAGGAAGGTGCCGACCCCGCAGCCTCCCCGGGGCTCTGCACCCCAAAAATCCCCTTCACCCCAAAAATCCCCTTCACCCGGGGCTCTGCACCCCAAAAATCCCCTTCACCCGGGGCTCTGCACCCCAAAAATCCCCTTCACCCCAAAAATCCCCTTCACCCGTGGTTTATCCTGCCCAGGGATGGAGCTGGGCTGGGTTTGGGATCGCTGTGGGCATCTCATGGCCCTGGGGTGGGTTTGGGATCATTTTGGGCATCCCATAGAGTGGATTTGGGATCGCTGTGGGCATCCCATAGCCTGGAGCTGGATTTGGGATCACTGTGGACATCCCACGGCCTGGATTTGGGATCATTTTGGGTATCCCATGGCCCTGGGGTGGGTTTGGGATCACTGTGGGTATCCCATGGCCTGGAGCTGGATTTGGGATCACTGTAGTCATCCCACGGCCTGGATTTGGGATCATTTTGGGTATCCCATGGCCCTGGGGTGGGTTTGGGATCACTGTGGGTATCCCATGGCCTGGAGCTGGATTTGGGATCACTGTAGTCATCCCATGGCCTGGATTTGGGATAATTTTGGGCATCCCCATGGCCTGGGGTGGATTTGGGATAATTTTGGGCATCCCCATGGCCCTGGGGTGGATTTGGGATCACTGTGGACATCCCACGGCCTAGATTTAGGATCATTTTGGGCATCCCCACGGCCCAGGGCTGGGTTTGGGATCATTTTGGGCATCCCATGGCCCAGAGCTGGGTTTGGGATCATTTTGGGCATCCCCACGGCCCTGGGCTGGGTTTGGGATGGCCGTGGTGCCTCCCAGCTGGGCTCTGGGGTGTTCTGTGACCCCACAGCCAGGGGTGACGGCCGGGCTCTGTCCCTCTGCAGGGATTCCGGCTGCTCCTGGCCAGCCCCAACGCCTGCTACAAGCTCTTCAAGGAGAAGCAGCAGCAGGGCCACGGGGAGGCCACGCAGTTCATCGGTGAGGGGTGGCCGGGGACATCCCTGGGGGACGGCATTCCTGCTGTCCATCCTGCTGTCCATCCTGCTGTCCATCCCTCTGTCCACCCCTGTGTCCATCCCTCTGTCCACCCCACTGTCCATCCCTCTGTCCATCCCCTCTGTCCATCCCTCTGTCCACCCCTGTGTCCATCCCGCTGTCCATCCCCTCTGTCCATCCCCTCTGTCCATCCCTCTGTCCATCCCTCTGTCCATCCCACTGTCCATCCCACTGTCCATCCCCTCTGCCCATCCCCTGTGTCCATCCCTCTGTCCATCCCTCTGTCCATCCCCTCTGTCCATCCCCTCTGTCCATCCCAGTGTCCATCCTGCTGTCCATCCCTCTGTCCACCCCGCTGTCCATCCCGCTGTCCATCCCTCTGTCCATCCCCTCTGTCCACTCCAGTGTCCACCCCAGTGTCCACCCTGTGTCCCTCACCGTCCCCACGCCCCCAGGGCTGAAGGGCAGCGAGCAGAGGAGCATCGACGAGATCCTGGCGGACGAGTCCCTGCGGAGCGACAACCGGCACGCGCAGGTGGCTCCGGCATTCCCGGGATCCGCGGGATTCCCAGGATCCGCGGGATTCCTGGGATCCGCGGCATTCCCGGGATCCGCGGGATTCCTGGGATCTGCGGGATTCCTGGGATCTGCAGCATTCCCAGGATCCACGGCATTCCTGAGTGCGGGGAGCGGATCTGGGGATCCGGGGAACAGCAGGAGAGGAGGGGGAGATGTCCCAGGGGACACAGAGGGGACGGCTGGAGGGAAGGGGAGGGTGGGGTGGGAATGTGGGGTACGGGGTTGTTCCCAGGGATGGGATGGGATGGGACAACGGGAATGGGACAGTGGGAATGGGATGAGGGATGGGACGATGGGATGGGATGGGATGGGATGGGATGGGATGGGATGGGATGGGATGGGATGGGATGGGATGGGATGGGATGGGATGGGATGGGATGGGATGGGATGGGATGGGATGGGATGGGATGGGATGGGAGGTTGTTCCTGGAGATGGGATGGGAGGTTGGGATGGGGTGGGAGGTTGGGATTGGAGGTTGGGATGAGGTTTGAGGTTTTTCCTGGTGATGGGATGGGGTGTGAGGTTGTTCCTGGGGATGGGATGGGAGGTTGTTCCTGGGGATGGGATGTGAGGTTGTTCCCAGGGATGGGATGGGATGGGGTGGGAGGTTGTTCCCGGGGATGGGATGGGATGGGATGTGAGGTTGTTCCCGGTGATGGGATGGGGTGTGAGGTTCCCGGGGATGGGATGTGAGGTTGTTCCTGGGGATGGGATGTGAGGTTGTTCCCTGTCATGGGATGGGACCCAGGCAGTCTCCAGCCGTCCCCGCGGGTGGGATTTGGAGGGTCGGCGTGGCAGCTCCATCTCCTCCCCGCAGCGCTGCATCGACTGGAACCGCAACCTGCTGAAGCAGGAGCTGGGGCTGAGCGAGCAGGACATCGTGGACATCCCGCAGCTCTTCATCCTGAAGGGCTCCCGCGCCGACGCGCTCTTCCCGGACATGGTGAGACCCCGACCCCTCCACCCCGCCCCTTCCCCGGCCCCCCGGGGCCGCTCCCCGCTGGAATCTCGGCGCTGCAGGTGAACATGCTGGTGCTGGGCCGGCACCTGGGCATCCCCAAGCCCTTCGGGCCCGTGGTGGGCGGGCGCTGCTGCCTGGAGCAGCGCGTGCGGGAGCTGCTGGAGCCGCTGGGCCTCTCCTGCACCTTCATCGACGACTTCTTCTCCTACCACGTGCTGGCCGGGGACGTGCACTGCGGCACCAACGTGCGCCGCAAGCCCTTCGCCTTCAAGTGGTGGCACGTGGTGCCCTGAGCTGCCCTCCCCGGGACGGGTCCTGCAGGGAAAGGTGCATTTCCTGCATCCCCTGGGGGGGAAAGGCGCATTTCCTGCATCCCCGGGGAGCGGAAGATGCATTTCCTGCATCCCCTGGGGGTGAAAGGTGCATTTCCTGCATCCCCGGTGGGAAAAGGTGCCTTTCCTGCATCCCCAGGGAGGGGAAGATGCATTTCCTGCATCTCCTGGAGGGAAAAAGTGCATTTCCTGCATCCCCTGGGGGGGAAACGCGCCTTTCCTGCATCCCCGGGGAGTGGAAGATGCATTTCCTGCATCCCCGGTGGGGAAAGGTGCATTTCCTGCTCCGGAAAAGCACCGAGAGCAGGGGTTGGGCCAATAAAGCTTGACGGACACTGAGGGGGCTGCGCTTCTCCGTCTCTCGCCCTCCCCTCCCGGGGTGAGGATCCTTCGGAGCCGCTTTGGGGCACCGGAATTTGCCTGGGGGCTGCTGCCTCTGGCTTTGTAGCTTGATGCCACCCCCAAAATTCCCCGTTTCGGCCCCAAAATGGGGAGCAGCCCCTTCTCAGAGCTCGCCCGTGCCCTCCTCGGGACCTTTCCACGCCTTCTCCAGGAGGGAGTTTCCTCCTCTCGGTCTCCAGCCGAGCGCGACGCTTCCCCGAGCCCGCCCGGCCCCGCCGGGCACCGCCCCGGGAGCCGAACCCCGCCCGGTGCCCCGGCCACGGCCCCGCCGCCCTTCTGGGGCCGGACCAGCCCATTTCGGGCAAAATTCCCTTTCCTGGCGCTCAGGGGCAGCCGCACCTGCGCCTCCAACTCCTGCGGCCCCAAAAAGCGGGGAGGGGATGCTCCCGCACCTCTCCTCGCCCCAAAAAGCGGTTTTTTCCCCCAAAAAGCGGTTTTTTTTTGCTCCAAAAAGAGGGTTTTTTTCCCCCAAAAGCAGGTTTTTTTTGCTCCAAAAAGCGGTTTTTTCTTCCTCCAAAAAGCGTTTCTTTTGCCTTACAAAGCGGGGTTATTTTGCCCCAAAAAACAGGTATTCTTGCCCCACAGAGCGGGGGTTTTTTGCCCCAAAAGCGGGGGGTTTTCTTGCCCCACAAAGCGGTTTTTTTCCCTCCACAAAGCGGTTTTTTTTCCCCAAAAAGCGGGGTTTTTTTGCCCCACAAAGCGGGGTTTTTTTTTTGACCCAAAAGCGGTATTTTTTGCCCCACAAAACGGGGGTTTTTTTGACCCAAAAAGCGGGTTTTTTTCCCCAAAAGCAGGTTTCTAACCCCATTCCCATCCCCGTTCCCCCGGGCCGTGTCCCCGCCGATATTCCCGGTCCCCGAGCAGCGACACCGAAGCCGGGCCTCGCGTGACCCGGCGGGGATTTGGGAACAGCTGCAGGGACAAAGGGCTCTCCCACGCGCGGCCGGGCATTTTCATTAAATTTAATTAAAACCAAAGCCATTAAAGCCGCCGGGGCTCCGCTGTCCCCGGCGCGGGTGACATCCCCGCGGGAGCCCGGGGCGAGCGCCCGCCCTGCAGCTCCAGCTCTGCCCGGAGGAAAAATTCCAGCGCATCGGCACAAAGAAAAGCTTTCAGAGGAGGAGGAGGAATGGAAGCCGGCCGGGCCCGGCTCTGGCTCGGGGCCAGCTCGGCTCGGGTGTCGCGGTGGATTTTTCCCAGCGGGGGCCGGGCGGTGACCGCCACCCCCGCGTCCCTTTGTGCCGCCCGGAGCCCCGAGCGCCCCGTGGGTGCCGCGGGCCGCTTCCCCCGCTGCCAGCGGCGGCCCGGAGGTGGGATTAGGCCGGGCTTTGGCTGATCCCCTCCCAGCAGCCCGGCTTTATAAATCCCCCGCGGCCGGCGGGCGCGGCACCCGAGGGTGCCCGGGGTGGCGGCGATGGCGCAGCAGCGCCGTGTCCAGCTGTCCACGCAGCGGCCGGGCAGCACCGTGTGCGTGCTGGGCACCGAGCTGGCCCTGGACGTGTGCGGGTGAGCCAAATCCGCTTTTCCCCCTTGATCCCATCAGGCCAGAGCCCGAAAATAGCGCGGGCGGGGGCGGGGCTGCTGCTCCGGGGGCTTTTCCCAGGGGATGCGGTGCCGGGAGGGGTGAGGGATGGCACTGCCGGTGTCCCTTCCCCCTGTCCCTTCCCAGTGTCCCTTCCCAGTGTCCCTTCCCAGTGTCCCTTCCCAGTGTCCATCCCCCTGTCCCTTCCCCCTGTCCCTTCCCAGTGTCCATTCCCAGTGTCCATCCCCCTGTCCCTTCCCCCTGTCCCTTCATCACTGGGGTGATATTCCCAGGGTCCACCCCACTGTCCTTCCCAGTGTCCATCCTCTCTGTCCATCCTCTCTGTCCATCCCCTCTGTCCACCCCTCTGTCCATCCGCTCTGTCCATCCCAGTGTCCATCCTCTCTGTCCATCCTCTCTGTCCACCCCTCTGTCCACCCCTCTGTCCATCCCTCTGTCCATCCCTCTGTCCATCCCTCTGTCCATCCCACTGTCCATCCCCTCTGTCCATCCCTCTGTCCACCCCTGTGTCCATCCCTCTGTCCACCCCTCTGTCCACCCCTCTGTCCATCCCTCTGTCCACCCCTCTGTCCACCCCTCTGTCCATTCTCTCTGTCCATCCCTCTGTCCACCCCTCTGTCCCTCACAGCCCCTCCGGACACCCCCCAGCAGCGGCACCGCCGCATTCCCAGCGGGATTTTCCCACTTTTGGGGCGCCACCGGCCCTTTTTGGGATTTTTGGGATTTCCACGCCGCGCTCCGCATCCCGCCGGGATTTGGAAAACCTTTTTTGGGAAAAAAAAAAGAAAAAAAAAAAAAAAGCGAAGTCCCAGCCCGGGCGGCCCCTCCGGGCTCCGGATTCTCTTCCCAAATCCCGGATTCTCTTCCCAAATCCCGGATTCTCTTCCCAAATCCCGAATTCCCTGCCCCGGCTCCGTCCCCAATCCCGGCGCTCCGGGTTTTTATTCCCCGGGCGCCGCTCGGGGTTCATTCCCCGTCCTCTCCCGCTGCTCCAGGCTGGGATTTTCCCCCTTTTCCAGGGCAGGGATCCGCGTTTCCCTCTCCCGGCTGCG
This sequence comes from Periparus ater, assembly GCA_032357785.1. Classification (NCBI taxonomy): domain Eukaryota; kingdom Metazoa; phylum Chordata; class Aves; order Passeriformes; family Paridae; genus Periparus; species Periparus ater. The sequence continues at coordinate 4,535,457 of CM063628.1, forward strand.
CCCCGGGCGGGGCGGGACGCGCTCGGGCCTGCGCCGCTCGGGAAATGCCGATTTTGGGGAGATCCACGCCCCAAATCCCCCGCGGGCAGCGCCGGGTCCCGTCCCCGCTGCCCTCGGGAGGTTTTTATTTATTTTTATTTTTATTATTATTTTTATTTCGCGGATTTTATTCCAAGATTTGGGGCGTCTTGGAGGGATTCCCGCGGTTATTTTTGTGGGATTTATTCCCCTTTATTCCCCTTTTTTCCCCCTTTTTTCCCCTTTATTCCCCTTTTTTCCCCTTTCTCATGGCGGGATATCCCCCAATTCGGGGGATATCGGGGGGATTCCCGCGGTTATTTTTGTGGGATTTATTCCCCTTTTTTCCCCCTTTTTTCCCCCTTTTTTCCCCCTTTCCCCCCCCTTTTTTGCCCCTTTTTTCCCCCTTTTTTCCCTCTTTTCCCCCCCCTTTTTCCCCCTTTTTCACCCCTTTTTTCCCCCTCTTTTTCCCCCCTTTTCCCCCCCTTTTTTCCCCCTTTTTTCCCCCTTTCCCCCCCCTTTTTTCCCCCTTTTTCCCCCCTTTTTTCCCCCTTTTTCCCCCTTTCTCATGGCGGGATATCCCCCAATTTGGGGGATATCGGGGGGATTCCCGCGGTTATTTTTGTGGGATTTATTCCCCTTTTTTCCCCCTTTTTTCCCCCTTTTTTCCCCCTTTCCCTCCCCCCTTTTTCCCCCCTTTTTTCCCCCTTTTTTCCCCTTTCCCATGGCGGGATATCCCCCGATTTTGGGGATATTTGGGGGATTCCCGCGGTTATTTTTGTGGGATTTATTCCCGTGTATTCCGTTTATTCCCAGGCGCGCTTTGCACCTGGAATATCCCCGGATTTGGGGTTTTTGAGGAATTCCCGGCGCGCGTTCGGAGCCGCCGCCTTTCCCAGCCCCGGGCGGGATTTCCTTTAATCCCTTTCGGGGGATTTGTCGGGATTTGCCTTTTCCAGGAGCGGCTGCCCGCGCGTTTTGGGGGATTTGCCGCATATCCAGGGAATTCCCGCAATTCCAGGCTGCGGGATTCCCTGCGGGATGTGAGATTCTGCTTCCCACTGAAGGATTTATCCCAATTTCATAGCTCAGCCCTTGTTGAAATCACATTTTCCAGGAATATTTAATTTCCCCGGGACTCACCGATATTCCAAGCCCCAGGATTCATTCCCGTTTGAAGGTTTTACCCCAATTCCACATTGCGGCCGTTGTTGAAATTGCATTTTCTGGGAATATTCGCGTTTCCCGGGAATATTTGCATTTCCCAGGAATATTCACATTTCCTGGGAATATTTGCGTTTCCTGGCAATATTCCCTTTTCCTGGGAATATTTGTGTTTCCTAGCAATATTTGCATTTCCCAGCAATATTTGCTTTTCCTGGAAATATTCGAATTTCCTGGGAATATTTGCATTTCCGAACAATATTCTCATTTTCTGGCAATATCTGTGATTCCCAGGAATATTTGCTTTTCCTGGCAATATTCACATTTCCTGGGAATATTTGCATTTCCCGGCAATATTCGTGTTTCCAAGCAATATTTGTGTTTCCCTGGAATATTTTCCTTTCCCTGGAATATTTGCATTTCCCGGGAATATTTGAGTTTCCCAGCAATACTTGCATTTCCCGGGAATATTTCCGTTTCCCAGCAACGTTCCCATTTCCGGGGAATATCGGCATTTCCCGGGAATGTTTTCATTTCCCTGCAATATTCGCATTTCCTGGTAATATTCGCATTTCCCAGGAATATTTGCTTTTCCTGGCAATGCTCGCGTTTCCTGGGAACATTTGCATTTCCAGGAATATTTGCATTTCCCGGGAATATTTGAGTTTCCCAGCAACATTCCTGTTTCCCAGGAATATTCACGTTTCCCAGGAATATTCGCGTTTCCTGGGAACATTTGCATTTCCGGGAATATTGGCGTTTCCCGGGAATATTCCCGTTTCCCTGGAATATTTGCATTTCCCTGGAATATTTGCATTTCCCAGGAATATTTGCTTTTCCTGGCAATGCTCGCGTTTCCTGGGAACATTCACATTCCCAGGAATATTCGTGTTTACTGGGAATATTTGCGTTTCCTGGGAATTTTTGCTGGAATATTGGCAATATTTGAGTTTCCCAGCAATATTCACATTTCCCTGGTAATACTGGCGTTTCCCAGGAATATTGGCGTTTCCCTGGAATATTTGCATTTCCCGGGAATATTTGAGTTTCCCAGCAACATTCCTGTTTCCCAGGAATATTCGCGTTTCCTGGGAACATTTGCATTTCCAGGAATATTCGTGTTTCCCGGGAATATTTGCGTTTCCTGGGAATTTTCGCTGGAATATTGTCAATATTTGAGTTTCCCAGCAACATTCCTGTTTCCCTGGTAATACTGGCGTTTCCCGGGAATATTGGCGTTTCCCTGGAATATTGGCGTTTCCCGGGAATATTTGCGTTTCCGGGAATATTGGCGTTTCCCGGGAATATTTGCGTTTCCCGGGAATTTTCTCCTTCCCCGCTGACGTTCCCGTTCCCGCGGCTGTTCCAGCTCGGCTCCGCGGGGCGCGGCGGCGTTCCAGGCTCAGGCCACGCCGGGGGTGAAGCTGTGGGTGCTGCGCGAGGCCAGGAGCGTCAAGCTGCCCTCGAGCGTGGGGCGCTGGCCCCTGGCCCCCCGGCCCGAGCTGCTGCTGGCCATGGACGCGCCCAGCAAGGACGTGGGCGACGAGAAGGTGGGACACGGACCCTGGCGGATCCCGGGATTACCGCTGGATCCCGGGATTACCGCCGGATCCCGGGATTACCGCTGGGGACTGGGATTGCTGCTGGGGGTTGGGGTTCCTGCTGGATCATGGGATTAGTGATGGGTGTTGGGATTCCTGCTGGATCCCGGGATTCCTGATGGATCATGGGATTCCTGTTGGGTGTTGGGATTCCTGCTGGGTGTTGGGATTCCTGCTGGATCACAGGATTCCCAATAGGTGCCAAGATGGATGCTGGGATTCCCCCTGGATCCAAGGATTCCTGCTGGGTGTTGGGATTCCCACTGGATCCTGGGATTCCTGTTGGGTGTTGGGATTCCTGTGGGGTGTTGGGATTCCTGCTGGATCCCGGGATTCCTGATGGATCATGGGATTACCGATGGGTGTTGGGATTCCTGTTGGGTGTTGGGATTCCTGCTGGATCATGGGATTCCTGCTGGGTGTTGGGATTCCTGTTGGGATTCCCGGGATCCCTGCTGGGTGTTGGGATTCCTGCTGGGTGTTGGGATTCCCGTTGGATCCCGGGATCCCTGCTGGGTGTTGGGATTCCCGTTGGGATTCCCGGGATCCTGCCCGGCTGGCTCGGTGCCTCGTTGCAGGTCAGGATTTCCTATTTCCGCGAGGCAGGCGGCGTTCCCGTGGGCCGGGCCGTGCTCTACCTCACCTGCGTGGGTAAGGGGGAACGGCCCCAAAGCCCCGTTCCCAAAGCGCCCTTCCCGGGATTTCCCCCTTTTCCCATCTCATCCCTGTTCCCGCAGAGGTGTCGCTGGACGCTGACGTCAACCGCAGCGGGGCCGTGAGCCGGACACTGCTGGACAAGGTGTCCCGAGGGGCCGGGAAGCAGCCCGGGATTGGGAATTCCGGGTGACCCCCAGACCCCAATGGGATTGGGAATTCCTGGCTGAGTTCCCTGACCCCAATGGGATTGGGAATTCCTGTCTGAACCTCAGATCCCAATGGGATTGGGAATTCCTGGCTGAGTTCCCTGACCCTGATAGGATTGGGAATTCCTGGTTTACCCCCAGATCCCAATGGGATTGGGAATTCCCGGTGACCCCCAGACCCCAATGGGATTGGGAATTCCCAGCTGACCCCCAGATCCCAATGGGATTGGGAATTCCTGGCTGAGCTCCCTGACCCCCCTGATGGGACTGGGAATTCCCGGTGACCCCCAGATCCCAGAGGGATTGGGAATTCCTGGTTTACCCCCAGATCCCAATGGGATTGGGAATTCCCGGTGACCCCCAGACCCCAATGGGATTGGGAATTCCCGGTGACCCCAAGCCGCTCCGTGTCCCCCAGGCCAGCTGGACATGGGGGCCCGAGGGCCACGGGGCCGTGCTGTTGGTGAACTGCGACCGCGACGACGCCGGCGCCAAGGGCCTGGACAACGAGGACAGCGCCGTGCGCTCCTACAACGGTCCCGCACGGCCCCGAGCCCCAGACTCCCACTTTTCCCTCCATTTTCCCATCTTTCCCTCCATTTTCCCATCTTTCCCACCATTTTCCCGTCTTTCCCACCATTTTCCCACCTTCCCCGCCATTTTCTCTTCCTTCCACAGCCCAAACCCCACGTTTTCCCACTTTTCCCCTCAATTCTCCCTTTCCACCACAGCCCAGAATCCTCAATTTTCCCTCCCTTTCCCCTGAGTTTTCCCCTTTTTCCTCTCAGTTTTCCCCCTTTTCCCTCAGTTTTCCCCCTTTTCCGTCAGTTTTCCCACTTTCCCCTCAATTTTCTCTTCCTACCCCAGCCTGGAAATCTCAATTTCCCCACTTTCCCCTCAATTCTCTCCCGCTTCCCCCTGAGTTTTCCTTTTTTTCCCCACAGCCCGGAACCCCCGATTTTCCCCCTTTCCCCGCCGTTTTCCCCGCTTTTCCCCAGGTTTTTCCCGGTTTTCCCTGAGTGGTTCCCGTCTCCCCAGACCTGCGGGACATGTCGCAGCTGGTGCTGCGGACGCGCGGCCCCCGCGCCATCTTCGCCGGCCACCGCCTGCTGCTCCACGTCGACTTCGGCGACGCCGACAAAATCCGGGTTTTCTACGGCGGCGGTGAGCGCCCGGATTTGGGGGATTTTGGGGGATTTTGGGGAATTTTGGGGGATTTTGGGGAACAGACCCCCCTGGATCACTGGGATCAACCCCAAATCCTTGCACTGCTCCTCCGGCATCCCACGGCGGGATTGGGCTGATCCACGCGGGGTTTGATCCGGGTGGGGCGAAATCCGCGGGTTTTGGGGTGGATTTAGGGAGAAAGTGGGAGCGCTGTGGGAATGGGGGTGGATTTTGGGAATTCTCTGGGAATGGGGCTGGATTTTGGGAATGCTGTGGGAATGGGGCTGGATTTTGGGAATTCTCTGGGAATGGGGCTGGGTTTTGGGAATGCTGTGGGAATGGGGCTGGATTTTGGGAATTCTCTGGGAATGGGGCTGGGTTTTGGGAATGTTGTGGGAATGGGGCTGGATTTTGGGAATTCTCTGGGAATGGGGGTGGATTTTGGGATTGTTGTGGGAATGGGGCTGCATTTTAGGAACACTGGGGTGTGGGGCTGGGTTTGGGGAACACCAGGAGAATGGGGCTGGGTTTTGGGATTGCTGTGGGAATGGGGCTGGGTTTTGGGTTTGAGGTTTCCGTGTCCTGCAGACAGTGGGGAGCTGGAGAAGTTCCGGCACGTTCTGGGGGGCTCCAAGCTGGCCTACACCGTGCGGCCGAGCCGGCACTGCCACGAGAGTGTCTTCTACGTGGAGGGCCTGGCCTTCCCCGACGTGGCCTTCTCCGGCCTCGTGTCCCTGCACGTCACCCTGCTCGAGAGCCCCGAGAAGGTCCGGCCGGGGCGTGTGGGAGGGTGGCACAGCGGGGACAGATCCCAAACTCCATCCCCACCATCCCAGGAGGGTGGCACAGCAGGGACAGATCCCAAACTCCATCCCCACCATCCCAGGAGGGTCTGGCACAGCGGGGACAGATCCCAAACTCCATCCCTGCCATCCCAGGACGGTCAGGGATACCAGGGACAGATCCCAAACTCCATCCCCACCATCTCAAGAGGGTGGCACAGTGGGGACAGATCCCAAACCATCCCCACCATCCCAGGAGGGTCTGGCACAGCAGGGACGGATCCCAAACTTCATCCCTGCCATCCCAAGAGGGTCTGGAACAACAGGAACAGATCCCAAACTCCATCCCCACCATCCCAGGAGGGTCGGGGACAGCAGGGACAGATCCCAAACTCCATCCCTGCCATCCCAAGAGGGTCTGGCACAGCAGGGACAGATCCCAAACCATCCCCACCATCCCAGGAGGATCGGGGACAGCTCGGACAGATCCCAAACCATCCCCACCATCCCAGGAGGGTCTGGGACAGAAGAAACAGATCCCAAACTCCATCCCCACCATCCCAGGAGGGTCGGGGAGATCCCAAACTCCATCCCCACCATCCCAGGAGGGTCTGGCACAGCAGGGACAGATCCCAAACTCCATCCCCGCCATCCCAGGGCCTCCTGGAGTGGCCGATCTTCACGGACTCCGTGGTTTTCCGCGTGGCTCCCTGGATCATGACCCCCAACACGGCAGCGCCGCTGGAGGTGTTTGTCTGCAGGTGGGTGCCGGCTGCTCCCACCCTCCCCGCCGCCGGATCCGCTCCCAAATCCCGATTTTCCCGTTTTTCCCCCCAGCGTGGACAACAACGAGGGGTTCGTGGCGGCCGTGGGCGCGCTGGCCGAGAGGGCGCAGTGCCCGCTGACCGTGTGCCCGGCCCAGCAGAACCGCCAGGACCGCTGGATCCAGGTGGGAGCGCGGCGTGCCCGGCCCCTCCGCGCCGCCGCAGCGCCGGGGGCATTCCCAAAACTCTCCGTGCCTTCTCCAGGATGAGATGGAGTTCGGCTACGTCCAGGCCCCCCACAAGACCTTCCCTGTGGTCTTCGACTCGCCCAGGGACCTCGGCCTGAAGGATTTTCCCATCAGGAGCATCCTGGTATCCAAACCCTTCCTCCTGCCTTGCCCAGCTTGGCAACCCCCTGAAAACTGGGATAAACCCCTTCAAAAACTGGGATAAACCCCTTTAAAATCTGGGATAAACCCCTTTAAAAACTGGGATAAACCCCTTTAAAAACTGGGATAAACCCCTTTAAAATCTGGGATAAACCCCTTTAAAAACTGGAATAAACCCCTTTAAAAACTGGAATAAATCAGTTTAAAAACTGGTATAAACCCTTTTAAAACTGGGATAAACCCTTTTAAAACTGGGATAAACCCTTTTAAAACTGGTATAAACCCTTTTAAAACTGGGATAAACCCTTTTAAAACTGGGATAAACCCTTTTAAACCTGGGATAAATCCCTTTAAAAACTGGGATAAACCCTTTTAAAACTGGGATAAACCCTTTTAAAACTGGGATAAACCCTTTTAAAACTGGGATAAACCCCTTTAAAAACTGGGATAAACCCTTTAAAAACTGGGATAAACCCCTTTATTTCCTGCATTTTCAGGGTGAGAAGCTCCAGCACAAGATTTGGGGGTGCAGCGCTTTTGGTGCCGACAGCTGCATTTTTTTTAACCATTTTCTCCCGTTTTCCCCCCAAACCCAGGGCCCCGATTTCGGCTACGTGGCCCGGCAGGCTCCGGAGGGCGCTTCCAGCCTGGATTCCTTTGGGAATTTGGAGGTGAGCCCTCCCGTGACAGTGGCGGGCAAGGAGTACCCCTTGGGGCGCATCCTGATCGGCAGCAGCTTCCCCAGGTGAGGCGGCAGCGGGAGAACCCCAACGGAAAAAGGATTTCCCGGCCGGCTTTGGGGTCGGCTCCGAGCGGGGTGCCCCAACCGGCCGGCGCTCCCCCAGGCTGGGCGGCCGCAGGATGGCCAAGGCCGTGCGCGATTTCCTGCTGGCCCAGAAGGTCCAGGCGCCCGTGGAGATCTTCTCGGACTGGCTCCACGTTGGGCACGTGGATGAGTTCCTGAGCTTCGTCCCCGCGCCCGACCGGAAGGTGAGGAATCCCGGGATGGGGAAAAAGCGGGATGAGACCCTGGGAGCCTTCCCCGACCTCCTCCTCCTCCTCGTGTCCCGCAGGGATTCCGGCTGCTCCTGGCCAGCCCCAGCGCCTGTTACCAGCTGCTCAAGGAGAAGCAGGAGGAGGGGTTTGGAGAGGCTGCCATGTTCCAGGGTAGGGGGGGACGGGAAAAGGGGCTCCCAGCATCCGTTTTCCCTTTTTCCTGCAAAATGCCATGGGGAAGGTGACCGGACCCTGAAAGCCGGCGGGGAACTGGGGGCAGAACGGAGCAGAATTAATGAGTTCATTAATTAATAACACGGATCGCGTTCCCGGAGCGCTGGGGTCACAGCAGGGGTCTCATCCCGGCCCAGCTGGGCAGAATTCCAGCCCGGCTCCCTCTGGGCAGGGCTGGACAGGGACGGGGTGCCCAAGCCGACCATCAACGAGATCCTGGCTAACGAGGAGCTCCGAAAGTTCAACGAGTACGCCCAGGTGAGGGCAGGGAGCAGGAGGCTCTGATCCATCCGTGTCCTTCTGTCCCCTCGTCCCTTTTCCCTCCCCTCCAGACATCCTCCATCACCACCCCCACTGTCCCTCTGTCCCTCCCTCTGTCCTTCCCTCTGTCCATCCATCCATCCATCCATCCATCCATCCATCCATCCATCCATCCATCATCCATCCATCCATCCATCCATCCATCCATCCATGGATCCCTTCCCTCCCTCTGTCCACCTCTCTCTGTCCCATCCAGGCTCCCATCCCTCTCTCCCTTTCCCTCTCCCTGTCCCTCCGTCTCCCTTTCCCGTTGTCCATCTCCTGACGCTCCGTCCCTCCCGGCTCCCAGAGCTGCATCAGCTGGAACCGGGACGTGCTGAAGCGCTCGCTGGGCCTGGCCGAGCCGGACATCCTGGACATCCCGCAGCTCTTCCGGGGCGATGCCGCCTCCGGAGCCCAGGCGTTCTTCCCGGACATGGTAACGGCACCCGCGACCTCCCTGGGATGGGATCGGGGCTGGGATGGGATCGGGGCTGGGATGGGGCTGGGATGGGATCGGGGACCGGATTTTCCTGGGATGGGATCAGGGACAGGAATTTCCTGGGATGGGATCGGGGACCGGATTTTCCTGGGATGGGATTGGGGTTGGGATAAGGGCCAGGATGGGATCGGGGCTGGGATGGGATCAGGATTGGGATGTCCCCAGGGTGAGATCGGGGCTGGGATTCCCCAGGATGGGATCAGGGCTGGGATTCCCTGGGGTGGGATTGGAGCTGGAAATCCCCAGGATGGGATTGGAGCTGGGATTCCCCAGGATGGGATTGGAGCTGGGATTCCTCAGGATGGGATCAGGGCTGGGATTCCCTGGGATGGGATTGGAGCTGGGATTCCCTGGGATAGGATTGGAGCTGGGATTCCCCAGGATGGGATCAGGGCTGGGATTCCCTGGGATGGGATTGGAGCTGGGATTCCCCAGGACGGGATCAGGGCTGGCATTCCCTGGGATGGGATTGGAGCTGGGATTCCCCAGGATGGGATCAGGGCTGGGATTCCCCAGGATGGGCTCAGGGCCGGGATTCCGCGGGCTGGGCTCGGGTCCGGGATGGGATCCCGCTGGAATCTCGGCGCTGCAGGTGAACATGCTGGTGCTGGGCCGGCACCTGGGCATCCCCAAGCCCTTCGGGCCCGTGGTGGGCGGGCGCTGCTGCCTGGAGCAGCGCGTGCGGGAGCTGCTGGAGCCGCTGGGCCTCTCCTGCACCTTCATCGACGACTTCTTCTCCTACCACGTGCTGGCCGGGGACGTGCACTGCGGCACCAACGTGCGCCGCAAGCCCTTCGCCTTCAAGTGGTGGCACGTGGTGCCCTGAGCTGCCCGTGTCCCCTCCGCGTCCCCTCCGCGTCTCCTCCGCGTCCCCTCCGCGTCCCCTCCGTGTCTTCTCTGTCCCCACTCCGTGTCCCTCTTGCTCCTTTCTGTGTCACTCTTGTGTCCTCTCCGTGTCCCTTCTGTGTTCCTTCCATGTCCCCGTCATGTCCTTTCTGTGTCCTCTCTGTGTCCCCCCGGTCCCTCCTGTGTCCCTCCTGTGTCCCTCCTGTGTCCCCTCCATGTCCCCCCCTGTGTCCTCTCTGTGTCCCCACCGTGTCCCCCCCATGTGCCCTCCAGTGCCTTCTGTGTCCCCTCCATGTCCTCTCTGTGTCCCCCCAGTGTCCACCCGGTCCCCCTGTGTCCCTCCTGTGTCCTCTGTGTGTCCCATCCATGTCCCCCCTGTCCCCCACCTCATCTCCGTGTCCCCCCTGTCCCCGTGTCCCTCCTGTGTCCCCCCCGTGTCCCCCCATGTCCCCTCCATGTCCTCTGTGTCCCCTCTGTGACCCCTCCATGTCCCCCCCGTGTCCTCTGTGTGTCCCGTCCATGTCCCCTCTGTCCCCACCTCATCTCTGTGTCCCCCCTGTCCCCGTGTCCTCCCCATGTCCCCCCCATGTCCCCCCTATGTCCCCCCCGTGTCCCCCCCATGTCCCCCCCATGTCCTCTGTGTCCCCTCTGTGTCCCCTCCATGTCCCCTCCGTGTCCTCTGTGTGTCCCGTCCATGTCCCCTCTGTCCCCACCTCCGTGTCCCCCCTGTTCCCGTGTCCTCCCCATGTCCCCCCCATGTCCCCCCAATGTCCCCCCATGTCCCCTCCATGTCCCCCCTGTCCTCCTCTGTCCCCCCCATGTCCCCCCATGTCCCCTCCATGTCCCTTCCATGTCCCCCCATGTTCCCCCTGTGTCCCCTCCATGTCCCCCCCATGTCCCCTCCATGTCCCCCCATGTCCCCCTCCATGTCCCCCTGTGTCCCCCCGTGTCCCCCCCATGTCCCCCTCCATGTCCCCCGTGTCCCCCCGTGTCCCCCCGTGTCCCCCCTGTCCTCCTCTGTCCCCCCCATGTCCCCCCCATGTCCCCTCCTGTGTCCCCCCCGTGTCCCCCCATGTCCACCCATGTCCCCTCCATGTCCCCTCCATGTCCCCCCCATGTCCCCTCCTGTGTCGCCCCCATGTCCCCCTATGTCCCCCCCATGTCCCTCCCGTGTCCCCCCGTGTCCCCCCATGTCCACCCATGTCCCCTCCATGTCCCCCCTGTCCTCCTTTGTCCCCCCCATGTCCCCCCATGTCCCCCCTATGTCCCCTCGTGTCCCCTCCATGTCCCCCGTGTCCTCCTCTGTCCCCCCCGTGTCCCCCCATGTCCCCTCCATGTCCCCCCCGTGTCCCCCCCATGTCCCCTCCATGTCCCCCCGTGTCCCCCCGCTCCCAATCCCGCCCGCTCCCTCCCAAGTGCCTTTGGGGTCAGGAATAAATCCAGGCTGCGGCTCCGGGCTCTCTCCCGGCACTGGGAGAGCTCTGGACTGGTTAAACTGGTGGGGAGCGGGAGCCGCTGTCCCGTGGGATCAGGGAACCAAAAAAAATTAAAAAAAATAAATCTTCAGTATTGAAAAACGGAGAAACCGGCAGTTAAAAAGGCCAAAAATCGGAATTTCTGGATCTCAAACCGAGGGGAGCGGATGGAATTCCTCGGGAATGGCCCCTCGGGAGTGACCCCCACCCTTCCCGAGCCGGGAATTCCTCGGGAATGTGGGAACGCCCCGTCCCCACCGCCCGAGGCTTTTTTGGGGTTTTGGTGATTCCCCACCCCGAAATCCTAAATATTGCTCCAAAAAACGGGATTTTGGGGTTTTCCAGCCGGGACCTCCCCTCTCCAACCCCTCTGGAAAACAACCCCGATCCCAAAAAAACCCAAATTGACCAAAACCCTTTTTTTCTTTTTGTTTGTTTTACTGCAAACTCCCCGAGCGCCGCCCCGGGGGAGATGGGGAGGAGCAAAAAATCCATGGAAAAATCCAGGAGAATCCCTAAAAACGGCCCGAAGGGAGCGGGAATGGCGCGGGGCAGAGCCGGGCTCTGCTCCTGAAGGCACCTCGAGATTCCAGCACAGTGACCTGGCACGGAGGGAATCGGGAATGGGGAAGGAGGGAATGCGGGAATTCCGGCTGATCCCGGGCCAAACCATCCGCCAGAAGGGGGAAAAAGAAAAATCCCAAATTCCCGGGAAAAGGAATTCCTTTGGGACTCCCCTGGTGATCCCTGAGATGTCCCCGGGGTGGGCGAGGGCGGGGAGGGGAGCCCGGGAATGCTGCTGGGATCCGGGAATGCTGCTGGGATCTGGGATCCGGGAATGCTGCTGGGATCTGGGATCCGGGAATGCTGCTGGGATCTGGGATCCGGGAATGCTGCTGGGATCTGGGAATGCTGCTGGGATGGGATCCGGGATCCCCGCGGATGCTGGAGGGTGGGAGGGGGGGAAATCCCGAAAACTGTAGCACCCAAAGTAGGGAAAACCAGCAAAAAAATGGGAATGTCGGGGGAAAAAAATGGGAATGTCGGGGGAAAACCAGGCGTTGGCAGCTGCTCTTTGTGGATCCCCAATCCCTAAAGGGATCCCAAGCCGGGATCAGATCCCCAAAGTGATCCCGAGCCGGCAGCCGTGGGGATTCGGGGCCGGAAAAACGGGAAAGAGTAAAAAAAAAGCTCCGGAAAAACACAAATAAAATAAAAATAATCGGAGGCCAGAGGCCAGAAAAGCCGGGGCGGGAAGGTCCGGCTGCGGCTGGGAATTCCAAAAGCCGGGAATGGGGGTGGGAATGAGCCCCCCGTGGGGGGCTGGCAGTGCGGGAAGGGGGAAGGGCGGGCGGGATGGAGAAGCGGGATCGGGATCGGGATTGGGATCGGGATCGGGATCGGGATTGGGATCGGGATCGGGAGCGGGAGCGGGAGCGGGGCCCCTCAGAGGGTGCGGGGGTTGTACTCCGGGAGCTTCCGCAGCTTCTCCTGCTCCGCCTCCGACTCGTCCCGGGCGATCACCAGAGAGTGGGAATAGCCCATGGCCACCTGGAATGGGAATGGGAATAGCCCATGGAACTGGGAATGGGAAAGGGAAAGGGAATAGCCCATGGCCACCTGGAACGGGAATGGGAATGGGAATAGGAATGGGCCAGCTGAGAATGGGAATGGCCACCTGGAATGGGAACGGGAATGGGCGGCTGGGAATGGGAACAGCCCATGGAACTGGGAATGGGAACAGCGCACGGAACTGGGAATGGGAACAGCCCACGGAACTGGGAATGGGAGCAGCCCACGGAACTGGGAATGGGAGCAGCCCACGGAACTGGGAATGGCCCCGTGGGTGGGATGAGCCCGGCCTCAGTTTCCCCGTGTGTTTAGGGAGGGGCTCCAGGCGCCCCCTCCCTCACCCCGTGGCTGCCACGGGCTGGGTAAAGCCTCTGCCCTACCACGGATCATTTCAGGGGTCCCAGACCCCCTCCCCAGCCCGAGCTCCCCCCGGGGTCCCCCCACCTGCTCGGTGTAGATCCCATCCAGGGTTTTCACCTCCTGCGCCGCCGTGGACGATTTGGGTTTGTGGTCCCCGTAGCCCTGTGGGAACAGGGGTGCTCAGTGGGGCCACAGGGGCCGGGCCTTGGGGGGATTTGGGGTGTCCTTTTGGGGCTCCCAGGGCTGTTTGGGGTTCCCAGGGAGATCTGGGGTCAGTTTGGGGTGTCCCTTTGGGGTTCCAAATGGGATCTGGGGTTCCCAGGGGATTTGGGGCTCCAGTTCGAGGTTCTCCAACGGATTTGGGGTTCCCAGGGGTGTTTGGGGTTCCCAGGGGTGTTTGGGGTGTCCCTTTGGGGTTCTCAGAGGGATTTGAGGTTCCCAGGGGTGTTTGGGGTGTCCCTTTGGGGTTCCCAGGGGTGTTTGGGGTTCCCAGGGGGATTTGGGGTACCCCTTTGGGGTTCCCAGGGGTGTTTGGGGTTCCCAGTCATGTTTGCAGCTCCCAGGGGTATTTGGGGTGTCCCTTTGGGGTTCTCAGAGGGATTTGAGGTTCCCAGGGGTGTTTGGGGTTCCCAAGGGGATTTGGGGTGTCCCTCTGGGGTTCCCAGGTGTGTTTGGGGTTCCCAAGGGTGTCTGGGGTGTCCCTCTGGGGTCGGTACCAGCTCCCCGAAGGTGGGTGAGGGTCCCCAGCTGATGGTGCTCTCGTCGGCCGCCACGATGACGGAGCTCTTCCTGCGGGGGAGGTGAGCCCTGAGCGCCCGCCCGGCCGCCCCCGATCCCGGGAAAGGGATCTGGGAATTCCCCCGGAGCCGCGCTCACCCGCAGGCCAGGCTGCGGATCTTCCAGCCGCAGAGATCCTGCACGGCTTTGGGGTACATGGTGGATTCCCGGGAAGTGTTGGTGGCGCCCCAGAAGAACAATCCACCTGCAAGGGAACCCGTCAGGGCGCGGATCCCCCCGGAATTCCCAAATCCTGGGAATCCCACCCGTCAGGGCACGGATCCTGGAATTCCCAAATCCTGGGAATCCCACCTGTCAGTTTATGGATCCCCCCGGAATTCCCAAATCCTGGGAATCCCACCCGTCAGGGCACAGATCCTGGAATTCCCAAATCCTGGGAATCCCACCTGTCAGGTTATGGATCCCCCCGGAATTCCCAAATCCTGGGAATCCCACCCGTCAGGGCACAGATCCTGGAATTCCCAAATCTTGGGAATCCCACCCATCAGGGCACAGATCCTGGAATTCCCAAATCTTGGGAATCCCACCTGTCAGTTTATGGATCCCCCTGGAATTCCCAAATCCTGGGAATCCCACCCGTCAGGGCACAGATCCTGGAATTCCCATATCCTGGGAATCCCACCTGTCAGGTTATGGATCTCCCCAGAATTCCCAAATCCCGGCATTCCCAGAATCCCACCTGTCAGGGCACAGATCACCCCAGAATCCCCAAATCCCAGATCCCGAATTCCCACCTTTCAGGGCAGGAATGCTCCCAGAATCCTCAAATCCCAGATCCCGAATTCCCACCTTTCAGGGCATGAATGCTCCCAGAATTCCCAAATCCCAGATCCCGAATTCCCACCTGTCCCGCTGCCGTGCCCCCGGCATTCCCGGCATTCCCGGTGTTCCCGGCGCTCCCCACCTGTCTCGCTGACGGCGAAGGAGCAGGTGTATCCCGCGTAGATCTGGGAAGCGCCGCGCCCCGGGAAGTCGAAGAGCTTCACCAGCCGCGGAACCATCTCGTCCTTCTGCTCGGCGTGGCCCAGGCGCCCGTAGCCGCCGAAGCCCCAGGAGAAGACGCGCTTCTGGGAATCCAGCACCAGCTGGGAGCGACAGGGAGCGGCCATCAGGGATCCCAAAAACCCCCGGGGATTCCTGGGAATCCGGCTGGGATGGAGCAGGGATCAGGGATCCCAAAAAGCCCAGGGGATTCCTGGGAATCCGGCTGGGATGGAGCGGGGATCAGGGATCCCAAAAAGCCCAGGGAAAGACTGCCCCCATTCCTGTTCCCATATTCCCATATTCCCGATCCCGCTCTGTACGGTGTGGCTGGCTCCACGGGCCACATCCCGTCCCCATTCCCATTCCCACATTCCCATTCCCATTCCCGTATTCCTGATCCCAATCCCAATCCATACGGTGTGGTTGGCTCCGCAGGCCACGTCCCGCCACCATTCCCATTCCCATTCCCATTCCCAATTCCCATTTCCGATCCTGGTGTCCGTACGGTGTGGTTGGCTCCGCAGGCCACATCCTGTCCCCATTACCATTCCCATTCCCAATTCCCATTCCTGATCCCGATCCCGGTGTCCGTACGGTGTGGTTGGCTCCGCAGACCACGTCCCATCCCCATTCCCATTCCCACATTCCCGTTCCCATTCCCGTTCCCATTCCCAATCCGTACGGTGTGGTTGGCTCCGCAGGCCACGTCCCGCCCCCATTCCCATTCCCATTCCCATTCCCGATCCGTACGGTATGGTTGGCTCCGCAGGCCATGTCCTGCCCCCATTCCCATATTCCCATTCCCACATTCCCGTTCCCATTCCTGATCCGTACGGTGTGGTTGGCTCCGCAGGCCACGTCTCGCCCCCATTCCCATTCCCAATTCCCGTTCCCATTCCCGATCCGTACGGTGTGGTTGGCTCTGCAGGCCACGTCCCGTCCCCATTCCCATTCCCATTCCCACATTCCCACATTTCCACATTCCCATTCCCGATCCGTACGGTGTGGTTGGCTCCGCAGGCCACGTCCCATCCCCATTCCCATTCCCATTCCCACATTCCCGATCCGTACGGTGTGGTTGGCTCCGCAGGCCACGTCCCGGACCACCACGTTGGGCACGGGCAGCACCTGCCCGTCCTTGGTGCGCTCCACGAAGAGCGCCAGGCGCCGCGGCAGCAGCTCGCAGTCGTACTCGATGCGCTGCGCCCGCGCGATGAACTTCCCGTCGGAATTGTGCCCTGCAGCGCCGGGACAAGGCGGAGACACCGCATTCCGGACCGCCCCCGATCCCGCGGGATCATCCCGAACTGCCCTGATCCCATGGGATCATCCCAAACTGCCCTGATCCGACAGGATCATCCTGAACTGCCCTGATCCGACAGGATCATCCTGAACTGCCCCGATCCCACGGGATCATCCTGAACTGCCCTGATCCCACAGGATCATCCCGAACTGCTCCAATCCCATGGGATCATCCTGAACTGCTCCAATCCCATGGGATCATCCTGAACTGCCCCCGATCCCATGGGATCATCCCGAACTGCCCTGATCCCATGGGATCATCCCGAACTGCCCTGATCCCATGGGATCATCCTGAACTGCCCTGATCCCATGGGATCACCCTGAACCATCCCCATCCCACAGGATCAACCTGAACAGCCCCGATCCCATGGGATCATCCTGAACCAGCCCCAATCCTGCAGGATCATCCTGAACAGCCCCGGTCCTGTGGGATCATCCTGAACTGCCCCAGTATTGTGGGATCATCCTGAGCAGCCCTGATCCCATGGGATCATCCTGAACCATCCCGATCCCACAGGATCATTCTGAACAGCCCTGATCCCGCGGGATCACCCTGAACTGCCCCAATCCCACAGGATGATTCCCAACTGCCCCGATCCCATGGGATGATCCCAAACCCACAGGATGATCCCAAATCCCGTACCCAGCTGTCCGTACTCGCAACACCCGAAGGAGTTGAGGCTTGCAATCCCATGGGATGATCCCGAACCCACGGGATGATCCGATGATCCCAAATCCCATACCCAGCTGTCCATACTCCGGACACCCGAAGGAGTCCACAGAGTTCATCCATGGGGTTATCCCATGGGATGATCCCAAATCCCGTCCCCAGCTGTCCGTACTCCGGACACCCACAGGAGTCCACAGAGTTCATCCATGGGGTTATCCCGCGGGATTATCCCGGCTTTCCGTACCCAGCTGTTCATACTCGGAACACCCACAGGAGTTCATCCATGGGGTTATCCCATGGGATGATCCCAAATCCCGTCCCCAACTGTCCGTACTCCGGACACCCACAGGAGTCCACAGAGTTCATCCATGGGGTTATCCCATGGGATTATCCCAGGTTTCCATACCCAGATGTTCATACTCGCAACACCCGAAGGATTTGAGGCTTGCAATCCCATGGGATGATCCCGAACCCACGGGATGATCCGATGATCCCAAATCCCATACCCAGCTGTCCGTACTCCGGACACCCACAGGAGTTCATCCATGGGGTTATCCCGCGGGATTATCCCGGCTTTCCGTACCCAGCTGTTCATACTCGGAACACCCACAGGAGTTCATCCATGGGGTTATCCCATGGGATGATCCCAAATCCCGTCCCCAACTGTCCATACTCCGGACACCCACAGGAGTCCACAGAGTTCATCCATGGGGTTATCCCATGGGATGATCCCAGGTTTCCATACCCAGATGTTCATACTCGCAACACCCGAAGGAGTTGAGGCTTGCAATCCCATGGGATGATCCCGAACCCACGGGATGATCCGATGATCCCAAATCCCATACCCAGCTGTCCATACTCCGGACACCCACAGGAGTCCACAGAGTTCATCCATGGGGTTATCCCACAGGATGATCCCGGCTTTCCGTACCCAGCTGTCCGTACTCCGGACACCCGAAGGAGTACAGGTTCCCCTTGCAGTCCATCACCATGCTGAACTCGGCACCGCAGCCCAGCTTGCAGATCGGCTGCCCGTTGTACAGGATCTGGGAAAAACCGGGAATCGGCATCAGGAAAACCGGGAACGAGGGGAAACGGGATGGGGAAGGCGGGAAAAAGCGGGATCAGAAAAAAAAACGGGGGAAAAGGGAAAAACGGGGATCGGAAGCGCAGGAGAAGATGGGAAAATGGGAAAGGCAGGAAAGAGGGAAAAATGGGGAGTTTCCATGGGAAATCCCCGGTCTGCAGGAAAAACGGGATCAAGATGATGGGAAGAGCGGGTAAAAAGAAAGACACGGGAAAAGCAGGAAAAACAGGATCCAGAAATAGAGGAAAAAGGAAAAAAAAAAGGGAATTTCCATTGGAAATCCCCGATCTGCAGGAAAAGCAGGAAAAACAGGATCCAGAAATAGAGAAGAATGGAAAAAAAAGGAGAATTTCCATGGGAAATCCCCGATCTGCAGGAAAAGCAGAAAACCAGAGTCCAAAAATTTTGGGAAACAGGGGAAAAAAAGCTGCATTTCCATCAGAAAATCCCCAACAACTCAACTTCCAAATCCCGGTTTTCCCTTTCCCCGCCGCAGCCGGGAGTGGCTCCCGGCTGAGACCCCGAGGGGGTTTTCCCGGGAATATTTCACGGGATGCCCCCAGATGGGTGGATTTTTCCGGGAATGCCGGGAATTTGGGATCCGTACCTGGGTGGGGCTGGGCACGGCGTCCGTCTGGTTCCCCAGCCCCAGCTGGCCCAGCTTGTTCTCCCCGAAGGCGAACACGGAGCCGCTCTCTGCGGGAAAAGCGGGATCTTGGGAATGCTCTCCCAGAATTTGGGGGAGGAAAGGGTGGGTTTGGGGATGAAGGGGCAGGATTTGGGGCGGTTTTCCCAGGATTTGGAGCACTTTCCCTGAGATTCGGGCTGTTTGCTGGGATTCAGTGAAGTTTTCCCAGGATTGGGGCAGTTCCCGGGATGGGGCATTTCCCAGGATGGGGAATTTCCCAGGATTTGCTGTTTCCCAGGCTGGGGCCATTCCCAGACCATTCCCAGGCCGTTCCCAAACCATTCCCAGACCATTCCCGGGCTGTTCCCAGTCCATTCCCAGGCCGGAGCCATTCCCAAACCATTCCCAAACCATTCCCAGGTCATTCCCAGACCATTCCCAGACCATCTTCAGGCTGGGGCCATTCCCAGACCATTCTCACACCATTCCCACACCATTCCCACACCATTCCCAAACCATTCCCACACCATTCCCACACCATTCCCAGACCATTCCCAGACCATTCCCAGACCATTCCCAGACCATTCCCAGGCCATTCCCGGGCCGTACCGGTCAGTGCCAGGGTGTGATTCCGGCCGCAGGCGGCCGCCACGATGGCCTCGCTGCCCAGGGCCTCGATGGGCCGCGGTGCCTCCACGCGTTTGGTGTCGCCGTGGCCCAGCTGCCCCTTCTCGTTCCGGCCTGCGGGAAAATCCCAAATTCCCGTGGGAAAACCTCCCAGCCCCGCCCCCGGCTGCTCCTTCCCTTCTCCCGAATTTCCCCCGAGGGCGTTCCCGCTCTTCCCTGGGAATAAATCCCGACCCCTCCTGCCAGGGAATCCCAGAGGGACGGGGACCCCAATCCCTTTTCCCTCCAGGATGAGCCCTTCCCATTTCCCTTGGGAATTCTCCGGCCCCTTCCCATCTCCCTCGGGAATCCCACATTCATGGGGAGGTTTCCAGAATCCCAGATTCCCAGGGGAATTTATGGGATCAATCCCTCATTCCCAGGGAGGTCTCTGGGATCCCACATTCCCGTATTCCCTCATTCCCAGGAGGTTTCCGCGCTCCATCCCTCATTCCCAGGGAGGTCTCTGGGATCCCACATTCCCGTATTCCCTCATTCCCAGGGCAGTCTCCGCACTCCATCCCGCGTTCCCAGGGAGGATTCCGCGTTCCATCCCGCATTCCCAGGGCAGATCTCTGGGATCCCACATTCCCGTATTCCCGCATTCCCAGGAGGTTTCCGCGCTCCATCCCTCATTCCCAGGGCAGTTTCTGGGATCCCACATTCCCGTATTCCCTCATTCCCAGGGAGGTCTCTGGGATCCCACATTCCTGTATTCCCTCATTCCCAGCCAGGTTTCCACACTCCATCCTGCATTCCCAGGGCAGATCTCTGGGATCCCACTTTCCCATATTCCCTCATTCCCAGGGAGGTTTCCGCGCTCCATCCCGCGTTCCCAGGGCAGTTTCTGGGATCCCACATTCCCATAGTCCCTCATTCCCAGGAGGATTCCGTGCTCCATCCCTCATTCCCAGGGAGGTCTCTGGGATCAATCCCACATTCCCAGGGAGGTCTCTGGGATCCCATATTCCCGTATTCCCTCATTCCCAGGAGGTTTCCGCGCTCCATCCCTCATTCCCAGGGCAGTTTCTGGGATCCCACATTCCCATATTCCCTCATTCCCAGCAGGTTTCCACGCTCCATCCCTCATTCCCAGGGAGGATTCCGTGCTCCATCCCACATTCCCAGGAAGTCTCCACGCTCCATCCTGTGTTCTCATGAGGTCTCCGTGCTCCATCCCTCATTCCCAGGGCAGTTTCTGGGATCCCACATTCCCATATTCCCGCATTCCCAGGAGGTTTCCGCGCTCCATCCCTCATTCCCAGGGAGGATTCTGCGTTCCATTCCTCATTCCCAGGAGGTTTCCGTGCTCCATCCCTCATTCCCAGGGAGGTCTCTGGGATCAATCCCGGATTCCCAGGGAGGTCTTTGGGATCAATCCTGCATTCCCAGGGAGGTCTCTGGGATCCCACATTCCCATATTCCCGCATTCCCAGGAGGTTTCTGCGCTCCATCCCACATTCCCAGGGAGGATTCCGCGCTCCATTCCTCATTCCCAGGAGGTTTCCGCGCTCCATCCCTCATTCCCAGGGCAGTTTCTGGGATCCCACATTCCCGTATTCCCTCATTCCCAGGAGGTTTCCGTGCTCCATCCCTCATTCCCAGGGAGGTTTCCGCGCTCCATCCCGCATTCCCAGGGAGGTCTCTGGGATCAATCCCGGATTCCCAGGGAAGTCTCTGGGATCCCACATTCCCGAATTCCCGCGTTCCCGGCTCACCCCAGCTCCAGAGGCGGCCCTCGGCGGTGATGAGCAGGCTGTGCGCGGCGCAGGGCCCCGACACCACCGAGCGCACCCGCAGCGCGCCCAGGCTGCCGTAGCGGTGCGGCCCCCCACAGGTTCTGACCCAGGTTCCGATACGCCGCTGGAAAAGCGGGAATGCGGCCGTCACACCCCGAAACGGCCACGTGAAACCCGGGAAAACAGACCCGGGAAACCCGGGAAATCCAGGAAAATCGTCTGGAAAAATCGTCCAGGAAATCCAGGAAAACAGCCCCAGAAAACCTGGGGAAATTGTCCAGGAAATCCGGGAAAACAGCCCTGGGAAAATCCGGGAAAATCACCCAGGAAATCCAGGAAAACAGCCCCGGGAAACCCAGGAAAATCGTCCAGGAAATCCGGGAAAACTGCCCCAGGAAACCTGGGAAAATTGTCCTGGAAATCCGGGAAAACAGCCCTGGGAAAATCTGGGAAAACAGCCCTGGGAAAATCCGGGAAAATCGTCCAGGAAATCCGGGAAAACAGCCCCAGGAAACCTGGGAAAATCGTCCAGGAAATCCGGGAAAATCCCAGAAAATCGTCCAGAGAAATCGTCCAGGAAAATCCAGGAAATTATCTAATTGACCTCAAATATTAATTAATCCCAGCAATTAAGGAGCCCCTGCCCCACTGATTACTAATTAATACAAATTAATTGATCATCTGTTAACGAGGGCCCTACCGTGCCCCAAACCATTCATTAATTAATAACAGATAATTAATCGGCCATTAATAAACCCTTACCTTGCCCCAATGCATTCATTGATTACTAATTAATATCAATTAATCCCAGCCATTAACCAGCCCCTCCCCTGCCCCGAGGCGTTCATTAATTACTAATTAACCCCAATTAACGCCTACCCTGCTGCTTGGGCACCTCCTTGCGGCCGATCAGGTCCCAGTTGGTGGCACCGAAGATCAGGGAGCTGCCCCCGGCTCTTGGAGCCCTCGAGCTTCTGTGGGAGCCAGGGGACACTCAGGGACAGCCAGGGACACTTGGGGACACTCAGGGGACACTCAGGGACAGCCGGGGACACTCAGGGGACACTCAGGGACAGCCAGGGACACTTGGGGACACTTGGGGACACTCAGGGGACACTCAGGGACAGCCAGGGACACTTGGGGACACTTGGGGACACTCAGGGGACAGAGGGGACACTCAGGGACTGCCAGGGGACACTTGGGGACACTCAGGGGACAGAGGGGACACTCAGGGGGACACTCAGGGACAGCCAGGGGACACTTGGGGACACTCAGGGACACTCAGGGGACACCCAGGGACATGGGGACACCTGGGGACACTCAGGGGACAGCCAGGGACACTCAGGGGACACCTGGGGAACACTCAATGGACAGAGGGGACACTCAGGGACACTCAGGGGACACTTGGGGACTCTCAGCGGACAGAGGGGACACTCAGGGGACACTTAGAGACAGCCACGGACACTTGGGGACACTCAGGGACATGGGGACAGCCAGGGGACACTCAGGGGACACTCACGGACAGGCAGGGACACTCAGAGACATGGGGACACCTGGGGACACTCAGGAACAGCCAAGGGGACATTCAGGGACACTCAGGGGACAGAGGGGACACTCAGGGGACACCCAGGGACACGGGGACACTCAGGGGACACTCAGGGGACACTCAGGGACTGCCAGGAACACCCCAGGACATGGGGACACCCAAGGGACACTCAGAGGACACCCAGGGACACTCAGACGCACAGGGACAGCCAGGGGACACTCAGGGGACACCGAGGGACACCCAGGGACATGGTGGGTGCAGGGGGCACACTCGGGGCACTTTGGGGGTGCGCAATGGGGCACACTCGGGGCATTACGGACAGCAGGGCACACTCGGGACACACTCGGGACACACTCGGGGGCACACTCGGGGCACACTCAGAGCTCGGTGTGTAACGGGACACACCCGGGGCACACTCAGGGCATGATGTATAATGGGGCACACTCGGGACACACTCGGGGCACACTCGGGGCACACTCAGAGATCAGTGTGTAACGGGACACACCTGGGGATCACTCGGGGATCACTCAGGGATCACTTGGGGCACACTTGGGGCACACTCAGAGCTCAGTGTGTAATGGGGCACACTCGGGGCACACTCAGGGCATGATGTATATTGGGGCACACTCAGGGAACACTCGGGGCACACTTGGGGCACACTCAGAGCTCGGTGTGTAACGGGGCACACTCGGGGCACACTCGGGGTACACTCAGGGCATGATGTATATTGGGGGCACACTCAGGGAACACTCGGGGCACACTTGGGGCACACTCAGGGCACACTCAGAGCTCGGTGTGTAACGGGGCACACTCGGGGATCACTTGGGGCACACTCAGGGCATGATGTATAATGGGGCACACAGGGATCACTCGGGTCACACTCGGGGCACACTCAGAGCTCGGTGTATAACGGGGCACACTCGGGGCACACTCGGGGATAACTCGTGTCACACTCGTGTCACACTCGTGTCACACTCAGGCGGTTCCCGGGGTGTCCCCCCCCGGCTCTCACGATGCGCTCCTTGCTGTGCTCGGGCTCGCAGATCACCGCGCTCTGCCCTCGGGCTCCGCCGCCTCCCGGCCCCGCCGCCGCCGCCGCCGCCGCCGCTCCGGGCCTGCCGGGCCTGCGGCTCCCGGGGCTCCCGGCCCGCGGCCGCCGCTCCCGGGGCGCCTCCTCCTCGCTGCTGCCGCCGCTGCTGCCGCCGCCGCCCGGCCGGGGCCGCCGCCGCCCGCCGCCCGCAGCGCCCGCGCCCGCCGCGTCCCAGGGCGGCCCCGCCGCCTTCCTGCGGGGCATGGCTGCGGGACACGGTCACCCACGGGGACACCGGGACAGCGGGACAGCGGGGGGGACAGCGGGGACAGCGGGGGGACAGCGGGGACAGCGAGGGGGGACAGCGGGGACAGTGAGGGGACAGCGGGAAGGGAGAGCGGGGACAGTGAGGGGACAGCGGGAAGGGAGAGCGGGGACAGCAGGAGAGATACCCAGGGACAGTGGGGGGACAGGAGGGACAGCAGTGACAGGGGGGACAGAAGGGACAAGAGGGACAGTGGGACAGGGGGGACACCGGGGAGGGAGAGCGGGGACAGCAGGAGAGATAGCCGGGGACAGTGGGGGGACAGGAGGGACAGCCAGGGATAGCCAGGGACAGTGGGGACAGGGGTGACATGAGGGACA